>ML663010.1:6331185-6808685 GCA_007570785.1 Antilocapra americana
GAGGAAGCCTCGCCGGGGCTGGGCTATGCCCGCTGGTCTCGGGCAGGGTTTGGGTCTGTCCGCAGCCCGAAGGCGCCCAGCTCCGCCCAGCCGGCCGCCTCCCTGCCGACTCCGCCTCACCCTTTGGTCTCGCCGGGGCTGGGTTATGCCCGCTGCACTCGGGCGGGGGCTGGGCCGGTCCGCAGCCCACAGGCGCCCAGATCTCCTTGGCCGGCCGCCTCCCTGCCGACTCTGCACGCCCTTTGTTCTGTGGCACCCGGCCAGCCGCCTCTCTGCCGACTCCACACCTCTCCTTGTTCTGCGTGGGCCTGGCAGGGGGGCTCTTCCTGGGGAAGGCTACTTCTCAGTCTATCTCCGGTTAGCCCCCTGGGTTGGGTCGCTCAGGCTGCTCCGTTCCCTGAGCGCGCGGCCCGCCCCTCCCTGAGCAGTCCGCTTTGGCTAGTGGGGGGTGGGGCGTCCGCCGCCGCCGCTTACCTGTGCCTTCCAGCCAGAAATGTAGCTTGCAGGGCTTAATTATTAATCTGCTTTTACTCCCAGCTATCTTGCTCTCCAAGATTCACCGCAAATCCGCCCGAGAGAATGCTCCCTGGTATTCGGAAACGTTTCTCCTCTTTTTTTTTTTTTTTTTTCCTCTTTATTCCAGACTCCCCTTCCGGGACGGATCCCCGCCCCCAACTCTGTCTCTCCCTTTACTTTTTTCTCTCTCTTTTTTCTTTTGTCCTACCTTCTCTCGTCGGCAATGGGCCGTCCCTTCAGATGCCCGATGTCCTCTGCCAGCATTTAGATCCTGTTTTATGGAGTTTGCGCGGTCTTTAAAAGTTCTTTTGGTGTATTTATTGGGGAGAGAGTGGTTTCCCCGTCCTATTCCTCCGCCATCTTAGTTCCCCCTCTCCTACAAAATAACTTTTGATTCACTTGACTTTTTATTTTTGATCCTATTTTTTGCTTCATTGACTTTTTTCTTTATTAATTCCCTTCTGCTTTTGTAGGGCATAACTGTCTCCCTTTTCTACAGTGAAAACTTAAGATTGTTGTTTTTAGACATTCTAATACAAATATTATAATGCTACAGATTTCTCTCAAAGAATTGCCTTAGCTGGATACACCAAATTTCATGTAGGGGAAATGTTTAAATTTTAAAAGCCATATTAAAAATAGAAGCAGACCTACAAACATAAAACTAGGTTACCAAAAGAGAAAGGGAGAGGAGAAAGTGTTAAATTAGAAGTATGGGATTAAAAGGTACAAATTATATAAAACAGACAACAAGGCTTTACTACATAACACAATGCACTATATTCAATATCCTATAATAATCTATAATAAAAATTATCTGAAAAATAATAAATATATATAATTGAATCACTTTGCTGTACAGCTGAAACTAGTACAATATTGTAATTGAACTATACATCAATTAGAAAAAATTTAAGTAAAAAGCCATGTTAAGGTATATTAAAAAGCAGAGACATTACTTTGCTGACAAAGGTCCATTCAGTCAAAACTATGGTTTTTCCAGTAGTCATATGGATGTGAGAGTTGGACCATAAAGAAGACTGAGCACCGAGGAACTGATGCTCTTGAACTGTGGTGTTGGAGAAGACTCTTGAGAGTCCCTTGGACTGCAAGGAGATCCAACCAGCCCATCCTAAAGGAAATCAGTCCTGAATATTCTTTGGAAGGACTGATGCTGAAGCTGAAACTTCAATACTTTGGCCACCTGATGTGAAGAACTGACTCACTGGAAAAGACCCTGATGCTGAGAAAGATTGAGGTGGGAGAAGTGGATGACAGAGGATGAGATGGTTGGATGGCCATCACTGACTCAATGGACATTAGTCTCAGCAAGCTGCAGGAGTTGGTGATGGACAGTGAAGCCTGGTGTGCTGCAATCTATGGTATAGCAGAGCCAGACACGACTGAGCAACTGAACTGAACTGAACTGAAGGTATATAGGATGAAATATAGCCCTGAAACTATTTGTCAGGGACTGTGGATTCAAATGAGTTAGTCCAAGCCAGTTGTTGATGTATATAACACTGAATTGTATTATAGAATGACTCTTTCAAATTATGGTCTGCTATCTCCCAGCTTTAGCTCGAAGAGGGGCATGTGTGTTAGATAAATTGAGGAGCAGGCTAGGACAAAAGGCCCCATTTGGATTCTCATCTGATATTCTGGGAGGGGTCTGTATTGAGACTGCCCTCTTCCCCAACCTTGGGTGGAAGTGAGGGGTATGGAGTCACAGAGTAAATGAAGTAGAATAGTATGTAAGAAGCAGAAAATAGGCTGCAATCTAGCTTTTGTGAGCTGTTGTAAGTAGGGGTGTAGATAAGATCTACAAATTCTCACAAGGCCCCCGATGAACCAAAAGGTAGCAAAACTGTAAGCCAAAAGGGCCACAAATATGAAGAGTTAAATGTCCACAGTGACTACGCTGCAGAGGTTGCAGGGTGAAATTTAGGCCATAGGCAAGATGGAGAATGTGGCAGAAACTCAGGGAAAGCCAAGCTAAAGCTAAAGCTTCCAGGGAGCACTCCTGACCCAGCAAAGAGCAGCCAGTAGTTTAGGACTTATATCTGCTTCAAACCTCAGCCACAGACAAGACCAGCAATCCCTCAGCAGTGGCCACCACATGGTTCAAACAACCATTTTCCCTCCCTGGCACTATCAGGACTATAAAACATTAATATTTTGCTCACAAACTCTCTAAAAGAATTTAGAAAACTATATACCCCTCACTTAGAAAACTGTACACCAACATTTTATGTCAACATTAAAATTTTTTTATTATTAGCTTAAAAACAGTGATGAAAGATGTATTTTCTGGCATGTTTTAAGTTTTGGTATTACTAATTAATACTGTTCAATTTTTCTTTTAAATCTGTCCAATGAGATTAAATACCAGACAATTTTATGTCAACTATTTTCTATTGTTAAAACTATATGGAAAAGCTCTTCTTTGACAATCAAAAGATTACCTGCACCCTTTTCTCGTCAACTTTATATTTCTGTCCCATTTCTTCCTTAACAGAAACACATTTATAACAAGGAAAGGTTCAGAACCCTACAAGAAGTTTATGGCACCGATATTTCAAAATGGCCCTCTGTTTCATGACCTGGAGGTTTTTACACCCTGGGATGAGGCACCACAATAGATTCAGGATAAGGGAAAGGTGTATTTGCCTAAAAATGATAGAAGATGGGAAAGGAGAAATGGCATGTACCTCCACTGCAGGCATGTTCTTAGGTAGGATCATTTTATTCCAAAGTATATATGAAAGGTGAGAATCTAGTCATTCATTCCTTAAACTACCCCTTTTGGTCTTTGTGTACCTGCAAAGGAACACCACCAGTTGTTACTTAACCTCTCTCCACCTCTATAAACCCAGAGGGCAGAAATATGAGCATCTGAGCCTCTTCATCCTAAAGGCTGGGCATTACCTAAAAGAATTCGTTAAATTATTTGCCCTCAATCAAATTTAGTTTTTTTGCTTTCTCTGACCACCATGAGTAGTACCTTGTGTGAAATGTCAAATCAGATTTAGACAAAACTTTTAAAAAACTTTTTCCATATTTTGTCTAGTGTGAATATAAACTTGCTTTCTTGAAACATGTGTAAACTCTAGCATATGGTTTTCAAACTAAGTGACTTTCATTCTCCACTTATAGTCCTCAACCACTCCAGGATCTCAGATGCTTCAAGCCTGAGGCTGAGGAAGGCTTTTGACCTCAGTCTTACAATCAAAATGGGCCACAAATTTAACCTTTTTCCTTACTTGCAAATAAAGATTTACATACAAAAAGGTATAGTGACATAATCAACCAAAGAAGATAGCTGTTATAAAACTTTTGTCCCATCACCATACCACACAATTGCACTCATCTTACACACTAGCAAAGTAATGCTCAAAATTCTCCAAGCCAGGCTTCAACAGTATGTGAACCGTGAACTTCCAGATGTTCAAAGCTGGATTTAGAAAAGGCAGAGGAACCAGAGATCAAACTGCCAACAACTGCTGGATCATTGAAAAAGCAAGAGAGTTCCAGAAAAACATCTACTTCTGCTTTATTGACTATGCCAAAGCCTTTGACTGTGTGGATCACAACAACTGTGGAAAATTTTTTAAAAGATGGGAATACCAGACCACCTGACCTGCCTCTTGAAAAATCTGTATGTAAGTCAAGAAGCAACAGTCAGAACTGGACATAGAACAACAGACTGGTGCCAAATTGGGAAAGGAGTACATCAAGGCTGTATATTGTCACCCTGCTTATTTAACTTATATGCAGAGTACATCATGAGAAATGCTGGGCTGGATGAAGCACAAGCTGGAATCAAGATTGCAAGGAGAAATATCAATAACCTCAGAAATGCATATGACGCCACCCTTGTGGCAGAAAGTGAAGAACTAAAGAGCCTCTTGATGAAAGTGAAAGAGGAGAGTGAAAAAGTTGGCTTAAAGCTCAACATTAGGAAAACTAAGATCATGTTTTCCTGTTCCATCACTCCATGGCAAATAGATGGGAAAACAATGGAAACAGTGAGAGACTTTATTCTGGGGGGCTCCAAAATCACTGCAGACGGTGAGTGCAGCCATGAAATTAAAAGACGTTTGCTCTTTGGAAGAAAAGCTATGGCCAACCTAGACAGCATATTAAAAAGAGACATTACTCTGCCAATAAAGGTCTGTCTGTCTAGTCAAAGTTATGGCTTTTCCAGTAGTCATGTACAGATGTGAAAGTTGGACTATAAAGAAGGCTGAGCCCTGAAGAATTGATTCTTTTGAACTGTGATGTTGGAGAAGACTCTTGAGAGTCCCTTAGACTGCAAGGAGATCCAACCAGTCCATCCTAAAGGAAATAAGTCCTGAATATTCATTGGAAGGACTGATGCTGAAGCTGAAACTTCAATACTTTGGCCATCTGATGCATTGGAAAAGACCCTGATGCTGAGAAAGATTGATGGCTGGAAGAGAAGTGAATGACAGAGGATGAGATGGTTGGACAGCATCACCGACTCAGTGGACATGAGTTTCAATAAGCTCCAAGAGTTGGTGATGGACAGGGAAGCCTGGCATGCTATAGTTCATGTGGTCACAAGAGTCTGACACAACTGAGCAACTGAACTGAACTGTAGGGTAAGATCTGGGATAGTTTTCCTATATCTTCAACACTGACTAACAGACTGAGCACTTAAGGAGTATTCAACACTTTGTCATTTGAGTTTGCTTCTTTGGCTTTCTATTTTTGAGGGGCAGGGGTGCATAAGGGAAGAAAGGTAATCTTTTCTCACCAAACAGGATTAATTCAGTGGCTGCCAGAATCATAAGGATCCTAACAGACATTGAAAACCCTAAAGGTGTCCATCTGGTGGTTAGATGATGAATAGACTGTGATCTATGTGTGTGTGTGTGTGTGTGTGTGTGTGTTTCATAATTTTGTTTTGTGAAAACTTGATTACCTTGTCTACCCAATACTGAATTAAAACCAGATCATGTAAAAGATTCTTTGTTATTTTGTTAGTCATAAAATATGGAAACCAATGTCAGAAGTATAATTAGGATATCTAGGGTGAATTTCTTCCTCCAAGCACAGAAACGTCCAATTGACTTTTCAGTGAAGATGTGGTTATGGTAACTACATGAGGATAGTTGGCAGTACAGCTCTAGAAGATATAACTCACTTGTGGCTTGTGGAGGTCTGAAGACTAGGACCTCTAGAGTGTCTTTTATTGATGCTATCACTCTGTTCTCTGATACTTTCAACGTTTATTTCCTAGTGATATACATTAAGTGTTGATGAATGGAGTCTTGCTCTATTCTTTTTCCATTCCTGATTCACTTTGTTTAGGAACTTGAAATCCTTTTTAAATGTAACAGGATACTAATTATTTTAGGAAATTAATGTAAAATTGATTTTATGACAGAGTTAATGAGAAAATTTGACTGAAGAGAATAATAAATTCATGTTATACTCATTTTCAGCTGCTGTTACATGTATAAAATATAAACAAATAATGAATTATATTATTTGAAAATCACTAATATGTTGTTAGGAATGAGATTTATTCAAGCTACGCTCTTAACATCAGGTAAGAGAAAACCATTACATGTCCCTTAGTAAATTAAAGCAAAGCAACTATTTCCAACATGCTTACACTTAAGAGTCTCCCTTTTATCAATCAGTAGTCAGACTTAATAATCAAAGACTTAAACTATCAATCACTCACAACATTGATGGGTTTGAATAGAAAATAGGAAATACTAGTCAATCCTCAAGATAGTTGGTTTTCCTCTCCCCTAAGAATATGCCTTAGTTCTTCAAGGAAAAATAATTCGTATTCTTGTCCATTCACACAAACCTCTCAGTGAGCATTATTGTTCCAGGAGGAGGGGGAGGCAGGCAGGCAGCCCAGGATGCTGACGGAACAGATAGGATGTCAGGTGAAGATAGAATGCTGTGCCCTCTCTAACCAGCTGAAGACTCGGCATGATTGTTTTCTTACAAATAATACCTGTGGGTGTTGAAACTGTTCAGGGAATCTATCAAACACACTCTTTCACTTTGCTGCTGTAACTCTGTAAAATTTATTCTCATTTCAAAAGAGTCGTAGGCAGTAATACCTGTAGGTGGTTGAGTAATTTAAAGAAAATTTGTCAGGTTTCCTCTCACTTAATTTACCAGAACAATTCTAAACTTATTTGGATGTTTTAAGATGCAACATTTTCTATTCAGTATGAGTAAAATCTCAAAATAGAGTTCATCATCTAAAGAGTTGGTTTTAACTTAAATATAAGCAGAGAAAATAAAATATTAGGATGTTTGAGGATAAAACTTTCATCACAAAAGGAAAATAAATTAATGTTATAATCGTTCATTTTTTACAATTCTAGAAGTCAATCATACACAGATATATGAGAACAGAAACTACCTAAACAGTATAATATCAGAAAATGTATTACTAATATACTAATGTCAAATTACTTTCCTCATGGAAATCTGATGATCGAGGTCAATAAGCTTATAAAAGTTATCTATATAAATTAAAAAATAGATAAACAGGAGAATAAAAATAATTTTTCCAGATTAACTTTCCTTATTAAGTCATCAATACTATATTGAAAACAAAAGTGAAAGTCACTTAGTCGTGTCCAACTCTTTGAGACCCAGGTCAGAATACTGGAGTGGGTAGCCTTTCCCTTCTCCAGAGGACCTTCCCAACCCAGGAATTGAACCGGGTCTCCTGCATTGCAGGCAGATTCTTTACCAATTGAGCTATCAAGGAAACCCTTTAATACTATATTAAGTTTATACTAAGCATCATAAACGCTTAAATGCAGACTCAAAAATGTTTCTGTTACGAAGCAGACCTTCTCAGTTACCAGTTTAGAGGGAGAAAAGTCTCAGTAATGCTTAGGTTCAAAACGTATTTTTCAAATTAACTCATTCAAAAAATATTATAAAATTAAATAATTGTTTAATTAATAAGAAAAATAAAGTGTTAATACTTTCTAAAGTGTTTATTTAAAGATGAAGACATATTTTAAACAATCCTCAAATGGAACTTTTACCATTAATTTAAATGTTCAAAAGCACATAAGCAGGAAAGTTTATTTTCTTATATAGTTTTTTTAATATAGTTATTTTAAATTCCAATTTTAACTAAGTTGGCTCTCAATTTTTTAAGGAGTGTTTACTATTTTTTTTATTGGTTTTGCCATACAATGACATGAAATCGCCATGGGTTTTTAATAAATATCATATTTTTAATTGAAAGGTATTCAACTGAGATGTCAATAAAGTTGCTTTCACATAATTGAATTATCTTATAAAAAAGAAAAATGTTTAACTCTAATTTTTTCCAAAGAAAATTATTTAATATAGAGTTTTCATATTAAAAAAAAAAGTTTGATTTTGAGCCACAGATATATATTTGACATTTGGTAGTATAACTGTAACACAATTAGAGAAAAATATAGATTTGAAAAATTTTTTCCTGACCTGAACAGTTTTAGGGGGAATCAAATGAAATTTTTCATGAAGATAAATGTGCCATGGATAAAGGATGGAAAATAAAAAGTATTCAATATCATTTCTTGTTTTATCCTATTGTCAGTTTTCTACCCTCTCTGCAATAATTACCTATGCACAAACTCTAGATGGCAATATTGCACTTACTGTACTTTCAAGAAAATTGTCACAGTCGGTCCCCACATACTCTCTTTATCAACATTTTATGTGCCATGGATCTATAGCCTCTTATTATAAGTGTAATGAAGCAGAAGTTATTGAAGCATTTTATTGATTGCTCAGATCACAAGTTTACTGCCATACTGAATTGGCACCTTACTTGCTGAAGCAAACTGCTGACACCTTTTTTAAAAAGTGACAACTACATCTATTTCATGACCAGAAATCCATTTTCATCTCTATCAAGACAAGAATGCAATTTTCACTTCATTTAACTGATGTTAGGCCTGCTCAAAGCATGACACTTAGAAAAAGACACAAGTTTAAGGTTCTTAAAATACTTCAAGTAACTAGAATGCAGCTTGGTTTCAGGTGGAAAAAAATCAACAATCACTCCCATCTACAAACAACCTAGTAGTCTAAAAAATTACCTATCAGAACCGTCAGTAGTAGTTTTCATTTTGAAACATTTATAACATTATTTTAATGTTTTTAATAGTAAATTTGTTCATATATTATAGACTTTGTTCCACGGTTTCAAAGGACATCAAGAAGTTCAAAACTGAAATATCTGGGGTATTGCTCCAGGCAATGTAAATCAAGAAAAGAGTTCAATTTTTAATATAAAGATAAATGGAGATCTAATGTACTATGGTTAACAATACTGTACTATATATTGAAAGGTTGCTAAGAGAGTAGATATTGAATGTTCTCACCACACACACACACACAAAATGTTCATTATGTGAGGTGGGAGAGGTATTAACTAATCCTACTGTGGTGATCATTTCATTATATATATAAGTGTATAAAATCATCACATTGTATACCTGAAACTTACACAATGTTAGATGTCAATTATCTCTCAATAAAACTAGGGAGAAAAAGTAGCTGGTATACTAAGAAAAAAGTATATATAGAAAATGAAATAGGAATATTTTTTCCTTCAATAACGTTAGGACCAATAAATGACTTTAATTAACCTACAACACAGATCTGAAAAGATAAACTCTCAACACTTCTTTTACAGGAAATTAAAATATTAGATTCCTTAAAGACACTTTTTGCAATAAACAAATTCTATCAGCACTAATGCAATTCAAGCATATTTTTGAACTGAATCTTTTCTGAATAGAATTGCAGTTTTATTATTATTGCTTTTATATTGTAAGTATCAAACTTATTGAAATGCGTGGGTAAAGTGAACCAACATTAACCTGGGAATTTTTTTTAACAAATGTAAGTGCTCTGGTAGAAGTTACTTTAATGTAACAATAAAATACATTTCAGTTTTAAACTACAAAACCAATATATACTGATGTTGATGGTCATTTCCTCATCTAATTATATGGCCACAAAATAAAGTTACAGTACAGCTCCAGTTTAAAAAATAAAACCTAATTTTTGAAGTAGAAATTTAGTGTCTAAGATTTTTAAACCTAACACATCAAATATGGGACATTAGAATATAACAGCATTCAAAAAAGTACTTAGCTTAAATTAATAAACAAAAAGGACCATATACACACACAAAAAAATCACTCAGGCAGAAAATTACAGTTTTCAACAAACTTCATTAAGCAATGATCTATTAAAAATAGCCCAAGTACATGTTTTCAAATTAAAATTACAGAAATAAAACATTTCCTTGCAATTTCAGATATAAATAATAAAAATTGCCATTTTTTTTCAATATACTGCCAAAGTTTACACATATCTCAAATTTTAAGCAACACTTGAGGATTTTTTTTCTGTTTATCTATTTTTATGAAGCTATCAAACAAGCTAAAACTCAATTTCAAAAGTGCTTATTTCTTTCCAAAGTGCTGAAAATATGTAGTACTAAATATTGCTCCAAATTTCACATCTTAACTACCACAGGGACTGTGATTTTCTTCACAGTTAAGATGTTAGTTGTTAAGGTATTATAGTCAGGTACTCATTTTTCCTTTGTGTCTCTCTCAATTTCAGAAATGACTATGCAACTTATAACACCTGTTAAACTACACTGTGAGCCACTTTAAATGATTAAGACTATGTTTATGAGCTCCTTTATAAACCGTATTTTCAAAGAAGAGCGCTATGCATCCATGATGTAAAAGTCTCCAGGAATTTTATTGCTTGGGGTGAAAAAAAAAAAAATCAAAGGAGTATCAAAAGTGGGAAGACATTTCCAGAAATATACATTTCTCAAAAATCACATTCATATTTAAGATCAACCATTCCAAATCACTATTTATATAGCCTCCTGGCTCAGTTCCATGGACTTTTATAGCCCTCAACTGCTGCTGAACAGACTGACGTATATTTTGTTTACTGACAGCGACTAAAAGCTCTATGGAGGATCATAAATAAAGAAGATCATGTTTAAAAATCACTAATATCATTTTAAAAGGTAGTGCAGGCTTGTGTTTTGGCCTCTGTTTAGCTGTGTTAGGCCTATGAGTGACAGCTTCCCTGCTTGAAGCACACAGAAAGCACAGCCTTCCTCATTCACTGACAGGACTGTGGCCTTTTCACACGTTCCTTCCACAGCAGTGTTTGTCCCCAAACACTGGAGCTCCACACAATGGCATTCCTACTTCAACACCCCCACCAACAGTACCACTGCATAACGAGAATGCTAATGAGATGGAACGGCCGTCACTGAAAGTGTTAACCGCATTTCATAGGAAAGCGTTTAGGCTACTTCAAAGATTACCAATTAAACAGATTCTGCTTAGCTCTGAGCAATTTCTAAAGTGTTTCCACTTTTAAGGAAATAAATGTGATAAATGTAAGACTAAGTGACTTTATGCTGTCCTAAATATAATATCTCAGTTTATGTACTTGAATCAGTATATTTTTAAGACCATACTAATGTAGTGGGCTTAATTCAGTTGCATGCTTATAATACCCAAGTTAAAGTTAAAAACTGAAAAGTGAATAAGTTCGTAAGCATAAAACCAGTAGCTCTGACTTTTCTTTTAAAGCTATCTCTATTATCACTTATTTAAAAGAAATTTCCTTGGGGAATTCCAAAACATCTATTTAACATCTACACTCTTTTGACGGAATCCTGGCAAAACAATGCCGTTGTTTTTATATATGATCTCAGAAGAGGAATAAATGGAAATGATATCAAGAAGTCATATAATTCTATAATTTATAAGCTTAGGTTTGTTAAGGAAATAGTAATTAAGCATCCTTCTCCATTTTACCAAACACAATCTTATATAAAACTAAATAAAAAGGTCTATCCCTAATGTCAAATGAAGTAAATGCAGTTCAAATAAAGTTCATTAATGCTAAGAGGGCTATTTGCTAAGAAATCTTAAAAATAAAGCTATTGCCAGGTTTAAAACATAACCACTGATGACATGATAATGATACCACTATAGTGACTTTTATGAGCATTACAGATAATTTTAAATTAAGTTATAAATTGTATATTATAAAATAAAACTTAACCAAGTATCATATCAAAACTTGAGTGAAAGGATTAAAATCTGAGTGAAAAACTTTAAGTTTTCACAACTGAGCAAAGTAAAAAGGTTTATATAGGAATGGCAAAGAGCCTAGATTTTTAAAATATTCCTAAATTTGGCATAATGTTGATGATATAAACAATTTCAAGTGATCAGACATTTAGAGGCACTAAAAATGTTAATTTTTCACATTTACATTTAATATTTATTTTTAATAAAATGTACTTTTCATCAATCTTGAATCATAAGGAAATTTTCAAAATCAAAGAGTCATTCTTAAAACATTATTTTCTCACAATACAAGGAACTCTTCAATCCAGTACAACTGTTCATACCTATTTAAATTTTAAATGTTTAGAACTATGGAAGTAAAAATAAATATGCCACAACTACTTTCTAAGCTTTTTCTTATCTCTAACACCCTCACTTTTAATAAAACTTAGAAAATGTTCAAGTTTCTTTTGATTTGATTTAAATGGTGCTTTTATTGCACTGGAGAATTGTCTCAGGCTTTCTTAACATTAAATAATTTTAAACTGTCAAATTAGCAGGATCAAACTGTTTAATACATGATTAAATTAATCATGTTAATTTATTAATTAATTAAATTGGTGATTATTGTATAATATCACTGTATCTTAAAAATGAAATAAAATTTTTGTTAAAATAATTTAGTCTAAAAAACATATTTTATATCAGTTTTATATGATATTAGTTTAATAAAGAATATTAAAAATAAGCTTGTGTTTTTATTTTTCATATTTTTTATTGTAAAGTTTTATGTATAATAATTATTAATCCCCTTTCTGGATACACTGACATTAATTAACTAGGAAACCAATCATGTTTTGAGAATGCAAGTTTCTCACGGGAAGATGTCTCTTGCTAGTTCTGGATACCTTAGTTCAAGAATTTCTTCCAGTCAATACAAGCTGTTCTTTTCCTAACCAGACAGCAGGAGGTGCTGTGTGAACACTAAGACTGACACCCCTCCCCCTGCATACAGAGAAAAATAGCATGATGCCTTCAAAATATTCATTTTTCAGCAGCCTGTGGTCTGAGATAATGCGCCCAGTTCTAAACTGGAAACTCCCAGCTAGAAATGTAAACCCTAGCCCTTATTTAGTGTGGTAAAACGCATGCTTAATTTTTTAAGACCAAGCACAAAGAAGATTCAAAAATTGTGTCAACTTGAGTTTTATTTATAAACAGCACAAATCATTCAGCTCTACAATACGAATTCTACTTTAAGATAAATCAAAGTCTAAGTAAAAACTGCAAAAATTTCGAAGTTTTCATACACATACCCCTTCTCCCATCACACACACACACACATCCACACACACTCTTTCTCACTCTCTTTCTCTTTCTGTTTCACAATTGTAAAATAGATATTTAGAAATTAAAGGACAAACTCTAGTTTAAACTACTTCAAATACATTATTTCTATTTCTATACTTTCAGGCCTGGAAATATACAAGTGAAATAAGTATAAATGAAGTAAGCTACTCAACATGAAGTTAATTCACAATTTCATCTCCCAGAATATGACTGGTTATGTTTTAGCCCATCTTCTACAACATTAAGTATGATTTCATACTGGAAAAAACAGAAGGGGGATCATTTAAAACTTCAAATGCTATAGGAGCTATTCATTTTCTTATTTAAAGTAACTGTCTATAGAATTTCCACATAAGGAGTTGCTTTCATTTTGCACAGTATGCAGCAAGGAAAGATGACACATAAGACATCCCACACCAAAAGATAGATACAATTAGCCCCATTATTGTTGTCTTTGAGATTACAGAAGAAGCATTTTGGCTCCCTAACGGGCACTAAGCTCACAAAATACATGCCACAGTTCTTTTATGACATGATGCCAATCATTGCCTCCATACAACCAAGTACATTTTAAAACATACAATAAAGCAGTTTTTAAGAGGGATGACTCACCTGTTTAGAATATTTTTTTGCAGACTTTAGTCGTTGGTACAAGGCCAAAAGAACTCCTTGGATATACATCCTAGCTCCTGAGGGGCTGAAACCTTCTCCCTTAGAGACCCAAACTGGTCCCCGTAAAGGTGTGATGGAATTTTGCAGGCATTTTTCAAGCAGAGGAACTATACGAGAAAATAAGGGAAAATAAATTCTTTTGACCCAAACGAAATACACTGCCTGGAACACAGCCCCAGTACCAGAGCTAACTCTTAACATCTATTATTTATATCTGACCTGGGTTAAGTCTTAGAGAGGCAATTCCTGCATCACTAGTAGCCACCATGAAGGATGTATTTATATTGAGACACCCCCCCATGCAAGACTCATAAGCTTTGTGAGCACACCTGAATAGTTCTCAAGTGTGCCTAACTAGCTGCGCAGAGTGTCGTGGTGTGCACTGATTGCCTTATCTTCTCATTTATCACAGATGAGTTGGAACCACCCTTGCTGAAACCTACTTGCATTGTCCTGATAAAATTGTGCGATCCATGTTGTTTCGGTACATAGCTTCCCATAGAGGAGTCTACATAACTACAACATCACATCTGGGAATTATTCATAAAATATAATCCACACCTTGATAAACCATCCTATTCAAGTCTTTCCACTGCCGTCGCTTAAATAACCCATAAAACAGAGTGGTGAAGCTGTTTAAAAATAAGGGAGAGAATCTTAAGCAAGCATTTTATCATACATACCTTTTGTTTTTAAGCTTCTGGGACATAAGCTGGTCAAAGATTTAGGGATGCTATTCCAGTACATGGTTGGTAAACAGATAGAAGATATTTACTTGTGGGCCTGTATTGCAACATCCATATGGACTTGACAGACATGTTTATACACTTTTTCACCCAATTAGCTTATAAAATCTTTCTAGTGTAAAATAGGCAAATAACATGGCAGCTAGCTAACATTTTTCAAGATTTAATTTCCCACTGAAATGCCAGAAATAAAGAAACTAAAAATCTTAGGCATACTTGAGAATTCAGAAAGATGAAAGGATGCCATTTTTTTAACTTTGTCTTTAAGTGTATACATGTGACACTACATAAACATACAAAATAACTATATGGCTTGGCGACTTTATTCTAATACATAGTTCTACTGGAAAAGAAATTGGATAGATCACCAGCAAAGAAAATAGGTCCGTGCCACTGGTTATGTTATATGTTGCATATTTTATGCAGAGAGGCCTAGCGTAGCAATCTGGAAATTGAATTACAATTAGGTTCAGCTGAGCTGCAGAGTGGCTGAGTTATGCAAATGGCCTTTGCTACTGGTATTCTGCTGATTTTTGCTCTTAGTAAAAAAGTTATGCCTTTTATGGCAGTAAGTTCTGCAGCCCTCCACCAAATTTCAATTTAAACTCTTTCTAACATATTCATCACTAAAGAAAATGTTGAAAATAGAGTTTAAGAGTTTCTAAGATTACTATAAATAAAGTTAAAAAGAAATCATGACCCAATGATTATTTAGAATCTTTAGATGTGTGCTTGAAATTCACTCACCAGCCTGAGAAACTAATTCCTAAATTTCACATATCAAAACTATTCTTATCCTCCTGAAGCAACTGCTCTTCTCTATAAGTTTTATCATAACGGTGATCTCAAACTTTAAAAGAGATATATTAGGTCATATGTATTACTAAAGAAATAAAAAGAGAAGTAAACTTATTTTTAGAACTGTAACTCTTCTATTTGTCTTATAATTTTTCCTAAAGAAACTCAGTTTAAGAATCATCAAAGCTCTCAGTTAGCTACAGATTCATATATTACTTTGTGTTGAATTTTAATTTGTAAACTTTTAATTGATGCACCCATTGAACCTAGTACAGTTTTTTTACATGGAAAGGCATTACATAAACAGCTGTTAAATTGAAAAACAATTTTAAGTAATCCAAAAAGCAAATAATAAACTTGAATGATTTACATCCAAGATTTAATCTTGAATGTAAATCTAAGAACACTTTATCAGATTCTCTAGTGTTTATAGCTTTATTCATCCATGCTTTTCACAAAGCAACTTTCAAATTCTTTATGTCAGCCCAAAGGATTCCAAAGAAGAATCTCATATATTTTCTAACACAAAACTCTATACTTTTTTTTTCAGGGTTTGTACCTTCCATAAGAATTTAAGAAAAAAAGTACAGCTTGTGAAAAAATACAAATTATATCAAAATGTAAGCAGTGTCAGAGTTGATATAGGATGGAAAAGAGCTCCCATGCTCCACATGATTTATGTAATTAGGAATACTATGGAAACCAGAAATAGCAAAGCAAAGAAAGCAGTATTCACAAGCAGGTTTTATAAGGGACTTCAGAATCTGCTCTGAACTTGTTGAATAATCTGTTCAGTATTCCAGAATCTCCCTGCTGGAAGCAGGGTCCTCATTATAACCACAAGAGCGCTAATAAAGGTTAGCCTCTGAACTGGGGATTAGAAGGCTCTTTCTTTTTGGAAGCTGCAAACTAGTAACTTTGATGATCTTCTTGAAAAGGAAGACAAAGCACACTCCAAGAACAAACAATGTTTCCACTAACTAGGAAGGTACAGAAAACATAAGAAAATGATATGCTTAAGCACTTAGAAAGGAAGTATAAATAAGCCTAATATATTGGAAAAATAAAACTCATTAATCAGTTCAAATAAAAGAACTCTCCCTAAAAAAGAAGACTTGGCCTAAGATGATGGTTTTGAAATATAATATTATAACTAATTTTTTTTAAATGAGAATGTTGACTTTTCAACCCCAACCACAGATTTTAATATGAGAATTATTTCTTAAGCATGTTAGTGGATATTTATAATAGTCAATACCAAAAACTCATATCTGTTCTTAACCAATGGTTCTAACTCTTTTATGTTCAGTTCTTCTTTCTCTATTTCTGAAGCAAAACTTCATTCTATTAAAGAGGACTATTGCATATAGATGTGCAGGAAATAAGGGCACTGATTTAGAAAGGACAATAGACACTTTTCAACATTGGAAAGAGCATAATCCTACACGTTGCTATGAGCTAGCAAAGCCCATTATAGATACTCAATGAAAAAATATGTCTTTCCCAGGAATGAACTCTGGGATATTATTTTGTATGTAAACCATGAGTTTCTCTTTCAAATTCTACTCAGAAATATGACCTCATTCAAAAAGGTAGCTGGCTCCTATTATCCTGTATTTCTTTAATATATATTTGTGTGCATAGCAAGAAATGAATAACAGCATTTCTTCTTACATTTGAGGCCTTTATTACAAGTGCCCAACCTCTTTGCTCCTTTACAGAATCTTGCTTTCCTATAATTTCAATAATTCTATTAAACAAGTCCTCAACATTTTTATTAGATATATGATTTGGAAATTAATCATTCCTTAAATCTATCAACAAGTATTATCAATCAAATGTGATCATTCAGTTGGGATCATTTCCATCACTGGAAAGGTGAAGTTATATGGATGATAGCTTTTTATCCATTTTATTTATTCTCAAGTCATGACTATAGGCAAATTGAAATTAATCCAATAATTTCAATAGGTTTGGAGTTGAAGATGTTGGGTAAATAGATCATGTGGTCAAAAGGAGTAACTTCACTGCTTAGAGCAAGTACTAAGAATTATGAGTAAAAGGGTCATATGATTAAAAGTAGTAGCTATATTAATTTCACAGCTATCAACTTGCTGTTCTATTTTCCTTGTATTTTCCCCCCATTTTCCCCACCTGTTAATATATCCTTGTCTTCCAAGGCTCAAAGGAATTGTCATTTCCTTTGGCAAAATTTCCCAAGTTGTTAAATTGTTCTACCCTCTACCTTTTCCAAATCATTGTTTATATTTTATTTTTTTCTATTGATTTGCATTGGCCCTCATCTTCTCCACTCACTACTTTCATCCTCCAGTAAATCACAAAACCTTTGGAGTTTGAAGGCATGGTGTTTTTCAATTTGATAAAAGCAGCACCCAATAACTATCTACTGGATAAATAAATAGCATGTTTGGATATACTGTGGGCAGTCTTTTAGGTAACTTTTAAGACCATGAGTACAACTATACATAATCACTGAGAATCTGTAACTTTCTGTGACCAAATGAAAATATAATGAAAATTAAATACAAGCATACCAGAATTTTAAAGTATAATTAATGAATGTGCAATAGTTTTATTTTAAACTCTCTTATAAAATGAGCTTGAACACAAAATAAGAAAATAAATATAGAAGAAAAACAAAACAATTTTGGCAATGAAGCATTAATTAGCCAGGAGAAAGGGCTTCCAGGTGGCACAATGGTAAACAATCCACCTGCTTATGCAAGAGATGCAAGAGACATGGTTCGATCCTTGGGTCGGGAAGATCCCCTGAAGTAGGAAATGGCAACCCACTCCAGTATTCTGGTTTGGAAAATTCCATGGACAGAGGAGACTGGCAGGGTACAGTTCATGGGGTCGCAGATTTGAACATGACTGAATGCACATCACACACACACACACAGCCAGGAGAAGACCAGAGCTGGATATTTTAAAGTCCTGGAAAATCCTTAATCATGCTACTACGGGAAAAGGCACACAATAAAACTTAAATAACAGCAATAAATATTAGATTAAGGTCAAAATAGCTATTTTAAATAATAAGGGTAAGTCCTTCTAAGAACTCCAAACACAATGAGTTCATAAGCTATTCATGAGAAAAAACAAAACAAAACAAAACTGTTCAACCTTCAAGAGGACCTATATATCACTGATAAGAAACTTGAGCTTATTTGGATTCATGATAGACACAGTACAAGAATTTTTGATAAGGAGCCAAAAAATTCCTTTAAAGATAAACCTAATAGAAGTTACTATGAAGATACAGACTGGAATGTCCTGTCATACCTCGGGAATATATGTCTCTCTTCAAAGGCAACACCTGACATTTAAAGAGACACTTGGCACATTCCATTTGAATCTACTGTGGAAAGCTAAAAAGAGGATTTTTAACCAATATATTTTCAAAAGGCATTGGAAATAAGTGCTTTAATAGCTTGCTTCCAATTAAAAAATTGAAATTCATGCCAATTACGTACCCAGAATCATAATTTTCACATTTCAGTCAGAGTACATGAGACAATGAAAAAAAAGACAGTGCTCAAAGCATACTTACCCATAGAAAAACTACTATATGCTACTTGGCAGGAAATTTCAGATCTCAGTTCTCAGAAATACTCACTATTGTTAGCAGGACATCATTTGGAAATTTCCTATCAATTCAATTGAAAATGTTTGTTAATAAAGTTGATCTAAAAAGTCTTTGGTATGATACAAGGTGAGTTCTTAAAAGATAATCAGAATTGATCGCTTCCCATCCAGGAAGCAGGCCTGGAGGGAGTCTGAGCTAGTGCCGAGGTATGTATGTGTTTTACTGCTCCTTATCCAGTTTTATGTAAGACTTGGAAAGCTCCTGGGCCAAGAACAACCAGAAGACGCCACTCAAAAGCATGGTCTGCTGGGAAGATTGAATGATGGAGGGCATACTTTGAATGATTTATATCAGTATATTTTTATTCAAACAAAACCAAACTAACAGCTGCTGTGTACTTTTGTTTACATGCTATATGTCAAATTTGATTGTCCCCAAGGTACTCATGAGAAAAGATTTAGCAGTTGTTTTCTTAAATACCAATGCCTACCCAAATTTGGATTTTTCCTCCACTGAACAAAATGACAAGCACACGATTGCTATACTTAGAGCAATCTTTCACAGCTGCTTTAGTTTTTCAGTGATCCTATTAAACTGACGGCATATTGCCTGTGGGGTCTACAGTGTTACAATACTGCTGTAAGAGACATTGATTTGTATGATAGGATCAAACAGAACAGGCATGTATTGTGGGGGGAGAGAATTTCATAGGTCGTACTGGTTTTACCTGGGTAAAATTCAATTCAGACATTGTGACCTCTATGGAACACCTGGTTATTTTAATTGCTGATGTGTGGGTGAACGGTGACACTGGGGCTTAGAAGTACGAAATCTTAGGAAGTCTCCTCTGTTTTGAAAATGCAGCCTGAGTCATGTCTTTTCTTAAACTGAACGAAGTAGCTGTGCATTAAATATGCTGGCACATCTTCTGCTTGAGCAAGTGGACCGAAATGGTGTGAATTGTTAATGCCTTGCTGCTTTGGTTCACGGCTTGTGATTGATCATTTGTAACTATATCTACTCCTTGTTCCATGAAATCAAGTATGGAGTAATGGGTTCATCAGATTTTGGGGTTAAATTGAGAGTGAAGAGGTACTGTGTGTGGAAATAAGAGTTGCCGTGTTCAGGGCTGGCCTTGTAACAGCATGGAATCTAAAGGCGATATTCAAAACCACTTCACTCATCATACGCTTACTGATTCTGAATAGGGCCCATTTGCAGGGGACATTTGGTAGTTTTCCAATACGCTTTATGCCTCTTTCTACTTCCACCACCATGCACATCTTTTTTTCATACATCCCCAGTAGCACATTGCTAGAACAGGTCAGCATACACAATTCATTCATTTAAATAACTTGATTTATACAAGTAGAAGTAAGCTGGGACTCTATTGAGTCTTGTTTTTTCCCTCAACAGAAATAATAGTGTATGTGTCTTTGAAAATACAAGTATTTTGTGGACTCAATTTCTTGAGCACCTAAAATATTTGTTATTTAGTAATAATCTAAAATAACTTAATTGAACTGATATGTGTACAATTAAGGTTACTTAAAGAAATGTTAAGAATTAATCATATCTAATATATCTAATCTATTTTCGTGTGGTTATGGTCTATACCAATACATAATAATTGAATATATATGACCTGCTTTTGTAAACTTTAAAGCTCTGCACAAAAATTTAAAGTATTGTCTTAGGATTAGTTTGTGGAGGTACAATGCATGGAACTTAATAAATAAAATCAACAAAAATTAGAAGAAAGGATCTTTAGAAATGTCATTATATAATTGCTTGTTGTAATAACTGATATTTTTTAGACATTATTACTTGTAATTTCTATTACTATTCAGAAAAGCTTAATCCAAATGGTGTTAACTGAGGCACCAACTAACTGTTGACCCAGTAAGACAGGATGTAATAAAAACATAGAAAACTTAGGAACAAAATCAAATATATGAAGCACTTACATATGTAAGTAACATTCAAAAGCAAGCTAATTGTAAAATGTCTCAAACTTCTACTATTACACTATAAAGTAACAACTAATATAAATTTTTAAAAAATGTGGCTGGACCTTTTTTCTTTTTTTTTTTCAGTCTCAAAAGATGGAATAATAATAGTAATACCTGGCACATACATACCCTAATTCAGAGAGACCTAGGAGTCAGAAAATGTGGATAACATGGTTTTAGTCTCCTTGGCTGAAAATGCGAGGCCAATACATTATTTACATTTAAGTATTTTACTTAGAATGTCTTATGGCTATAGGAGGAAGGCTGTAATTAGTTACTTTTACTTTAAGAATGTATGCATTCCTTTTGTCCCCGGGAGAAGTATGCCTCCCCACTCATCTCTGAATACTCAAGGATTAATAAGGGACATCAGAAAACAGCACACAGGAAGCCTCCTGCCAAATTTTCCCTGACAAGGATGTAATATATATGTGTGTCATAAAAATTTATATTCTAAATTTGATAAACTGAAAAGTCTTCATAGTTATAGTAATTATAATGGAAGATTCCCTTTTAACATTTCTCTGTTAGTTTCACAAAAGTAGAATCTTCTATAATAAGCACTTTACATATTTTGTCTATTATTTCACCTCGCTTTTCAAAATGCTAAGAAGGAAGAAAACCAATCACTGCGAGTTTTTTTACATGGAGACCTTTTAAACAATTGTTTTACAGCCGTGCTGTGCTTAGTCACTCAGTCTTATCCAACTCTTTGAGACCCCATGAACTGCTTCGCTGTCCATGGGGATCCTCCAGGCAAGAATATTGGAGTGGGTTGCCATGATCTCCTCCAGGGGATCTTCCCAACCCAAGGATCGAACACAGGTCTCCCACATTGCAGGCGGATTCTTTACCAACTGAGCTACCAAGTTTTATAGCATGTACTAACATTGGCAATTATACTTGTTACAACTTTTTTTATAAAGAAATTCTAGGATCTTGGACAAATCATTACAGTTAGATACAGATTTTGGTGTTAGAGCTCAAAGACCCAGAAATGAGATGTAAAAACTAGAAGCTAAAAAGATAAACTCAAGGGGAAGGGAGAAAAATCAAGGACTTGGTTAAAAATATCACATAAATACTGAAGAAAGTTTAGCCCAACAACACCTAGGACTGATGATCATATATTCATGACTATAAAAGACAGTCTATGTTTCAAAGACTTCAAAAGGGAGTTTTCTGACATATTAAAGAGTCTATGAACAGATTAGACTGCTTTGTGAATGTTCATATCACACAACTGTGCATTCACATATTTAATAAAAGATGACAGTGATCCAATTATAATGGGAGTTCTCCAACTGCCACTAAAAAAAATTTTTTAAATCAAGCTTTGACAAAATTCTTAATATTCTCTATAGATAAATGGTAGAAATATAAATCAGTGATTAGTTAGCACTTCTATATTTTGCTTTGTTTTGTTTTGTTTTGGCAACACCAGTGGGTCCATGGCAGTGAAAGCCCAGAATCCTAACCATTAGGCCACCAGGCAACTCCCAGCAATTTTTGTTATTGTCAAGCAATGAGAGTAGCTAGGTCAAGTTCAAAGTCTGGAAGTCATTAGAGGACACTGAGGGCCATATCTAAGGTACCTTGGAACCTAAGCAAAGTCAAAGAGCACAGTCCCAAGGAAGCCCTGAAGACTTCTGAGTGGCATCTTTCTTACACAAAAGGGCTCTTAACTGGCTGCCTTTAATCTAGAGAAACTCCAATAAAGTAAAGAAAATTTTAAAAAATTTAAAAAAAAAATAGAGGAACTCCAGGGCTGATTAACCATCAGCATGAGGCATTCTTCTCCAGAAAGAAACCTAAATTTTTATATTTCATAAAATTTGAGAAGTAAGGGTAAATGGTAAAGGAACTCAAGATAAATATACTTAATTTTAAAGAAGATATTATAACCATAAAGTTGATCTTTATTCCCTGAAAATTTCTAGGACAGATTATAAAATGGTTTATGAACCCTTAGAAAAATAAACAGTAATCATTAGGCCCCAACATGGGATAACTCGCATCAAAGTGAAGCGAAAGTAAAAGGCACTCAGTCGTGTCCAACCTTTTGTGATCCCATGGACCATAGCTTACCAGGCAAGAATATTGGAATGGGTTGCCATTCCCTTCTTCAGGGGATCTCCTTGACCCAGGGATGGAACCTGGGTATCATGCATTGAAGGCAGATTCTTTACTGGCTGAGCCACTTCGGAAGCCTAACAAATACTTAACGAGCAGAGAGGGAGCCTCATGGGGAAGTTCCTTACATGGAGCTTGACCTTTCTAATAGCAGCATAGAACCATTATTTCTTCTAGTGGAGAGCAGATCTCAATAGACTGTGGCTACATCTATTGTCTTTAAGCAAAGTATTACTAAGTCTGTGTGTTCCTTCCCAAATAAATGTGTGTATCTATAACAAGGCAGGAGAACCCAGAAGGTCTGCAAACCTCCTGTTTCATTAAGTCCTTCATTTAAAATTCATGTGGGAGGAGACATGGGTAAGCCTATGGCTGATTCATGTTGCTATTTGGCAGAAACCAATGCAATACTGTAAACCAATTATCCTTCAATTAAAAACAAATAAAAAAACAAAATTCATGATTGCTTTCTTTTGATATTTCTCTTTAAAAATGATAGAGCAATATGTCACTTAGTATCCAAAACAAAAGAAAGTTATAAGTGAATGCTTCCCTCGCTTTGCAATTTCTTTCCTGAAGAAAGTAATATTAATATAAGGAATCAGAATGAATACTCACATACAGTTGGCCCTGTATGGGGCTTGACTGTAGGCTGCAGGCTATATATCTTTCTGAATTACCCACTTTTAACTAAAAAAGCAATGCCATTTTACAGAGCCCACACCATCTGGACTGTTGCAGAATTCCACATTTAGCAGAGCAGGAGAAATACTAGCAACAAAGGTGTAGTACTAGGCATTTTTAGGGCATAAGAGAATAAGGAAGCATTTTGACTAGGCTCTCTCAATGTCCTGAAATTTCCATTTCATCAAAAGGAATCAAAGTACAATGCTTCACCAAGAAGGGCATCATCCCTAATTTGTATAATTATGTATAATGTAATTCTATAATATATATAATTTTAAAATAATTTTATAATACTTATATTTACAATATTCTATAATATCTCCTCTATATTATTTAGACCTGGGTTAAATGTAATAGAGAAGACTACAAAATCTCTGTTCTCATGGATCTTACAGTCTAGGGGACAGATTCATATTAAATAATTCCTCAAGCATCTTTATTTCATTAATTATAGTTGTGAAAATTACTAGACACAGGGTGCTATTAATGTAACAGGGATACCTGTCCTAGATAAGGGGGGAAGTGGGACAAGAGCAAGGCAATGTTGGGAAAGGTATTCGAGGAAGAAATGTTTAAAATAAGACCTTAAGAAGAGTAGGAAATACCTTGCAAGGAAGATAGGGGCAGAGAATCCAAGTAGAGGAAACATATAGTAAGGTTCTGAGGCATGAAGGAGTATCAAGTGTTTGAGGAACAGAAACAAGAAAATACAGTGACTTGAGTGCAGAGATGAAGGGCTCAGTACCTCATGTAAAGCTGGGGAAGCTAGATAGGGACCAAATCATGAAGGCCCTTCAGGCCACAGTAAAAACTTAAGCACTGATTCAATATGACCAGTTATGACAGGCTAAACTCACTTTTAAGAATAATGTAACAAGAGTGAGGCAATTAGAAAACTTGTGTTTACATTGGGGTGAGGTAAACCTGTAAATTCATAAGTAAATGAAGGGTCATACCAGGAAGATTAATAGAAATCTGAAGCATGGATGCTGTTAGCATGTTAAACATCTCTGGCCCTAATTATGGCCTACTGGTGGCTCAAATGATAAAGAATCTGCCTGCAGTGTGGGATCCCTGGGTTGGGAAGATCTCCTAGAGGAGGTCATGGCAACCCACTCCAATAATCTTGCCTGGAAAATCCACATGGACAGAGAAGTTCATGGGGTCACAAGGAGTCGGACATGACTGAGTGGCTAAGCACAGCACAACATTTTTATCAATAATTTAGACAGTGAAAACAAAAATGAGAGAAATTGTTAATCCCAGGCTGACAGATTAAATATCTGAAAAATCTTATAAGGCTAACCTACTAAATGAAATTCTTATAAGTAGAAATTTAATAGGTATCAATGTATAAAGTTGTGTTCACATATCTACAGAATCAGCAGTACAAGCATATGATGAGGAAGTAGCTTAAAAGCAAATTGTGAGCAAAAATTGAGGGATTTAGTTGCCTTTAAGTTCAATTTAGCTCAGTGATATGATTTATGTTAAAGAAATAATAATGCAATTGTAAGTTAAATAATGACCTGAAGAAAAAGAGAAGGTGACAGACCTGGAAAATCATGTACAATGTGGGGTCACAAGAAGAGGAATACCAAAAAAACTAAACAGAACAGGGAAGAGTAACCAGGATGGTGAGAGGTCAGAGAAATAGTTGGAGAGATTGGAGAAACTGAACCTGGAAAAGATTTAAATCACACATGTTCAAATATTTGAAAGGCAGTCACTGATTGGGAATTAATCTGCATCATTTAACTCCAGAAGACAAAGTCAAGACCGATGGTAAAAGTGTAAGAATAGATTTCAACTAGCTATTCTATTCTTTAAATTAAATTATAGCTGTCAGAAATGGAAAAAGCAGTGACAGGATGGACACTTATTGGAGATGACTTAGAGGAAGGAGACCATGGCAAAGTGAGGCTTTGGTGATGAACAAAGAAGCTTCTAATGCCAATATCCAAAGTAAATCAATCAAAAGAAGAAGATATCAAAAAACAGCCATTTTCATTTGTTTTTTCACTGTACAATGCATCTAGCAATGCATTTGCATCTCCCGGATTTTAAAGTTCTATGGAAAATGGCAAAAAACTATTCAGAATAGTGGAAAATCATTAAGTGACAGCACTGAGAACTACCAGCAAAAAGTGGTTAATAGTGGATAATCTGTTGCAAATGTAATTCAAAAATGAAATTTTAAATTTTAACTCACTCAGCCATTTAAAAAGTATTTTTCATCACTCACTGTAACAAAGATCATATTTAGTAATTATTATTTAAATATTAAATTTTCAAGGGTCTATTACATGCTCAGTCTTATTGTAGATATTACAAGATATTTAGAGGTTTTTGTTTTTTTTTTAAGTGTAAGAGCAAAATCTCTCTTTAGTTAAAGAGGTAAGTCCTCTGAATGACAGATATACTACATAAACATATATTATGATATATGGTACAGACATACAGTATCAAAAAAGTTATGATAAAGAGGTATTAGTAAACAAAATAGAGTGGGAATTAAGTAATACTTTAAAACTTTGCAAACTGACACCTCGATTGAAGCTTCGTAACAGATCCAGAGTCAGAAGGCCCAAATAAACCATGCCTGAATCCCTGACCACACAAACCATGACAAAAATACATGTTTATTGCTTTAACTTGCTAAGTTTTGGGGTAATTTTGCTATACAGCAATTGATAACTAATATCAATTTTGGTTGGCTTCCCTGGCTCAGATGGTAAAGAATCTGCCTGCCATGTGGGAAGACCCAGGTTCCATCCCTGAGTTGGAAAGATCCCCTGGAGAAGGGAATGGCAACCCACTCTAGCACTCTTTCCTGGAGAATTCCATGGACAGAGGAGCCTGGTGGGCTACAATCCATGAGGTCACAAAGAGTCAGACGCAAGTGAGCAAGTAACACAAACCAATTTTGGTTAACAGATAAGTGTTGCATATTCTGTGATTAAGCAAAATATTTTTTGCCCTTCCCCAAATAAAAATTATACCTCCCATCTTATTCATGTCAGGCCTAGTCCTACGACTTGCAGTGCCCTTCCCTGTGTAAGGATTATATATTCCCACACTGCTGAATTACAGAGATAGCATGTGAATTGCAGGGCTTCCCTGGTGGCTAGACAGTAAAGAATCTGTAATGCGGGAGACCTGGGTTTGATCCCTGAGTCTGGAAGACTGCCTGGAAAGGGGTAACCACCCACACCAGTATTCCTGCCTGGAGAATTCTATGGACAGAGGAGACTGATGGGCTACAGAACGCAGAACATGACTGAGTAACTAACACTGTCACTTTTTTCAACATGTGAAGTGCCCTGATGTAAGCCAGTAGAGGTGCAATCAACCCACAATGACATGTAGAATAAGTGAGAAATATACCTTTCCTTAAACCACCGAGTGTTTTGGAGTCACTTGTTACCACAAAGTCATATAATACATCCTGACTGATAAAAATTGCTGAATTTTGAATAAATGGGAAGAATAGAAAGATTATTGAGTGGGCATAAAATAATACAAGCAAAAGTAAGGAAGCTGGGCATTACATGAGTCGTTGCATGTCTACGACATAGAAGGGACTGATCCAGCTGTGATGGAAGGCGCCTGCTGGAAGCTGTGAGATGTGGTGATTTAGTTGGATGGGTAAGGCAAGATCACAATAATTGTACTTAAATGTCAGGATACGGAGTGGGCAGACTGTCTAGCTATGTCAAGTTTTGAGGAAAAAAAAAAAAAGAAAAAGAGGGATATTTTAGGAAGATCACTCTTTGGTAACACAGAGGATTGGAACTTCAGCTTCAGCATCAGTCCTCCCAGTGAATATTCAGGGTTGATTTCCTTTAGGATTGACTGGTTTGATCTCTTTGCAGTCCAAGGGACTTTCAAGTGTCTTCTCCAACACCACAGTTTGAAAGCATCATTTTTTCAGCATTCAGCCTTCTTTATGGTTCAATTTTCACATCCATACATGACTACTGGAAAGACTATAGCTTTGACTAGACAGACCTTTGTCAGCAAAGTGGTGTCTCTGCTTTTTAATATGCTCTCTAGGTTTGTCATAGCTTTCCTTCCAAGTAGCAAGTGTCTTTTAATTTCATGGCTGTAGTCACCATCTGCAGTGATTTTGGAGCCCCCCAAATATAAAATCTGTCACTGCTTCCTCTTTTCCCCTTCTATTTGCCATGAAGTGATGGGACCAGATGCCATGATCTTAGTATTTTTAATAGTCCTTGGCAAACACCATTCTGCTCTCTCTATGATTAACTATTCTAGATATTTCAAATGTAAATGGAATCATGTAATATGGTACTTGTCTTATTTTTTAAACTTAGCATAATGTTTTCAAGGTTCATCCATGTTATAGCATTATCAGTACTTCATTCTTTTTCATGGTTGAAAAATATTCCATCATGTATTGTGGAATAATAAATCACAATGTATTTCTGCATCCATCTTCCAGATGTTTGGATGTTTTTGGATGTAGATGTTTGGTTTCCACCTTTTGGCTGTTATCTACAGTGCTGCTATGAATATGCATGTACAGATTAATGTTTGATTGCCTGTTTTTAATTCTTTTGGGGTATATACTTAGGAGTAAAGTTGTAGTGTCATATGGTAATTCTATGTTTACCTTTTGAAGGAACCACTAAATCATTTTCCAAAGTGGCTGAACCATTTCATGTTCCCAATATCCAGAGTTTCCAATTTCTTCATCTTCACAAACTTAGTTTCCCTTTTGTCTCTGTGTGATTTTATTTTATAGCCATCACTAGTCTATATAAAGCGTTACTTCATTGTAGGTTTGATTTGCATTTCCCTTATGACTAAGGATGTTGATGTGCTTGTTGGCTGTTTGTCTATATTCTTTGGAAAAAATGTCTATTTAATTCCTTTACTCATCTTTTTCATTGAGTTGTTTGTCTTTTTGTTTTTGAGTCTGAATTCTTTATATATTATGGATATTTAACCGGATCAGACACACAGGTCAAAAATATTTTCTCCCAATCTTGATGGTTGTCTTTTCACTTTCTTGATAATGTCTTCTGATATACAATTTCTTTTTAATTTTGAAGAAGTCCAATTTACCTATTTTCTTTCTTTTGTTGCCCATACTTTTTGGTGTCATGTTGAAGAATTCATTGCTAAATCCAAGGTTATGCAGATTTATTTCTTCATCTTCTCGGAAAAGTCTTATAGTTTTAGCTCTTATATTTAGATCGTTGATCCATTTTCAGCTTTTTTTTTTTTTTTTGGTAAATGGTTCTATGTAGGGGTCCAACCTCAGTCTTTTATATGTGGATATCCAGTCTTGCCACCACCATTTGTTGAAGAGACCATTGACACCCTTTTGAAAGTCAATTGGCCATAAATGTATTGACTTATATCTGCATTCTTAATTCCATTCCATTGGTCTATATGTCTCTGCTTATGCCAGGACCACACTGTTTTAATTACTGTAGCTTTACTTATGGTATGTATTGAAATTGGGAAATATCAGTCTCCCAAATGTAAGAAGTTTATCAAACTCAAGATTAAAGGTGCAGTTCTCCAAAAGAGTGAGCTCCCTCTGATCAGTTGCCTACAAATTCTAGGGTTTTCATTACCACTTCAGGTTCAATATTTTGCTAGACTGTCTCATAAAACTCAGGAAATTGCTATAATTAGGAGATCAAGTTGGTTAGGGACCCTGAGAAATACATAAGAAATAATTTTAGAGAGAAAATAATCCCCCAATATTGAGACTTATGGAGGGGCCTGGACTGGGTAGCTTCATGCTTTGATGATGCTTTAATTGGCAAGGATTATGAGGGGGTTCTGTTTGCTTGCTTGCTTTTCAACCTCGATGGTTTCTGGAAACATACTGGGTCATGTAGTTGAATTCTTGGTTTTACATTTGTGCTCTTACTGAAGGAACTATATGTGGAGAATAAGGAGGTTGGCCTAAAATTTTTAATAACCAAGAACTGCATAGAATTTTGAACTTGATGGGTTATAGCATCTAAATGCAGCTGGGATTATTTCTACCAACACTGGCCTTAAGAAAATGCCAGCCCGGGGCGGAGGTGGGGGTAACTGCTTTAGTACACTAAGGGGTGCTGTCTATACCTGGCAGCCCAAGCTGATCAAGCTTGCCTTACAGTACAGGCTGTAGCCACTGACACTAGAACCATGCAGAGAATGTCACCTGATGCTGCAGGTAAACCTGAGATTGGGATTCGATCATGTCAGGCGTCAGAAGGCAGAACAATACTTGCTGCTTTTCTGTGTTTTGCAACTAAATCTGCGTCAGGACTTTAAAATACAGTGGCACCTGGGTTCTACATATACTAGAACCCAATGAAGGTCTATCATTGAATGGAAACCTGGGTTCAGTCCCTGAGTCTGGAAGATCCCCTGGAGAAGGAAATGCCTACCCACTCCAGTATTCTTGCCTGAAGAATTCCACAGACAGAGGAGCCTGGCAGGCTATAGTCAATGGGGTCGCAAAGAGTCAGATATGACTGAGCAACTAACACTATTACTACTACTACCAGGCCTAGATAAGAAACAGTACGCCCCATGCCTCAAATTCTATTTTCCATTATGTTATTTTGTCATTATTATTTTCAAATATTTATTTATTTGGCTGCACCAGATCTTCGTTGCACCATTCAAACTCTTAGTTGAGACATGTGTGATCTAATTCCCCAACCAGGGATTGAACTGGGGCCTCCTACATTGGGACCATGGAGTCTTACCACCAGAGAAGTCCCTCCATGACGTTATTTTAAAATGCATTCTGGGTCAAAAAGGCACTGTGGATGAGCTAACATTATATTTTCATGTGGCTTATCCACAAACTTTTGAAGTAAACTCCACCAATTCAGGTAGACTCTAAGTTTATCACATAAATTTTGACCTTGATTCTAATTGTCAGAAACCCAAATTGTGGCTTCACATACAGAAAAGTGACAGATTTGTTATAAAAAGAATGCTGTTTCTTCTCTGTTTATTAAAGTAATGAAACAACTGGAAGAAAGTATTAAAAATCTACAAATTAAATTTGTTAAAAGAATCAAAAAGAAAATAAAGTGGTTTTAAAATATGCTTCAATCTTACAATCAGAAAATAACAGTGAATGCATGAAAACAAATAAGACAGCTTATTTAGCTCAAGGAGGAAAAAAAATTTCCTTAGATTAAGTTAAACATCTGATCTGAGAACACACATTTGACAGATATGAAAAACAAAAACTGAAATTGTGAAGGTATGAGGGTATAGGAGGTACAATCAAGTCTAACTACTCTTAAAGAAGTTATTATTAAAGGAGTATATATTTTAATTATTACAAAATCAGAAGTAGGAAATGGAGCCCAAGTGAAACCCAACAGAGAAATTTCAGAGATATCGGAGAGTAAACCTTCTCTAGAGAACAAATCCCCAGAGAAGGCAGAATCCTGAATATTATGAAGAGGGGGCATGTCAGTTACAGGTAGATTAATAGTATGAGGGACTGGAGAATCTCTTACAAAGACAGAACAGTTATACAAACAGTACATATAAAATCTAAACGAACTGGAGAGGGGAATACAAGAGTACATGAAGTACTTCAAAGAAAGTATTTAATGAACTCCAAAAAATTATCGGCCTAAAATTAAGAAAAAGCAAAGATAAGATGAATTATGTTACAGGAGATTCAGGCAGAACAATAATAGATCAAGGAGTCCAATCAACATCTAAATTAGATGTTGAACTGTGGAAAAATACATCCTGGGTAGGATTATTTAACTCAGTAAGGTGAAAATGGATAAGACTGGTTTGAACAAAGGATGCTATTGACAAACTTGGAACTTATTGACTTAATATCTCTCACCATGAGAGACCCTGCAAGGAAAAAATAGCTAGAGAAATATGTTAGAAAAACACAAGCATGGGCCAGAAAGCAAAAGGAAAGTAAGAGAAAAGAAAACACTCAACTTCTGCAAACTATGCTGCCCCAATCTGTTACAGAAAGGAATTTTTCTGAAAGGAATGGTAATACAGTAGAGACAAACCCCAGAGGCAAATCCTAAACACTGAAGCAGACATGGACAGAAACATAAACTCGAGACCAGGAGCATTCAAAAACTGAGGGAAAACCATGTCTTCAGGAGGAGGTGGCAACAGTGTCACGGTTGCACTCATGAGCCTCAGAAAAACAGAGTTGCTTCAGTTCAGAAATCCACTGAAAGTTACTCTCCAGTTGGAACTGATGTGGAGATAAGGGGGAAGCCATGCCCATCAAAGAATTTCCTTAGGCTTTGACATCTCCATAACCAGAGGTCAGGACAGCAGCCACTGGGATCCAGGATTGAAATGGCTGCTCCCAGGGCAAGGTGGGCGCTATGCCACCCGCTAGAGCCTAGACCCTTTGCGCAGCATGGGGTCTAGAAACACAGGACTCAGAGAGAAAAGAATATTAAGATGTCTGGAATATTCTACAAAGGCAAATAATGGAAGAGTTATTTTCATAAGTTGAACAAGTATGACAGAGGCCACCACTAATAAATTTCTAAGTGTTGCAAGAATGCAACATTCTCAGTACCCTCTTCCAGAATAAAAATAACAGCAATAATGATGATAACGTTCTGCAACACTTACCAAGTGTCAAGCATGTGTTCTAAGAACTCTAAGCAGACCTCATTTAATTCTTACAACAATCCATTAAAGTAAATATTATAATCCCTATCTTATAGATTAGGAGACTGACTCTCAGAGAAACTGAATAACCTGTTCAAGGTCATACGATAAGTGACATAAATGAAATCCGAATTCTGGCTCCAAAATCAAAGCACTTAACTGATACTTCATAAAGCCTCTTTGAGAGAGGAGACAGTGTACAGTGGTCAATTTCTCAAGCAAGATATTATAAACACATAATGCTTAAATAATGTTTTGATGGGAAGCTGCTTCCCTTTGAGCTATGTCACAGGTCATATACTCTGCTCAACAATAAAAATTGGCTGGCATTTTGGCAAGTTTGACATGAACAATGGTTTCTCTTCTTTGCCTTCCTTCACTTAGTCTCTGCTATGGTCTTTGGCAATGGTCATGTGGGTGTGGATCATGCCAAACAGGAAACACATCGTTTTGCTTGGAAAGACCATATGAGAAACTGGGGGACTGGATTCTATTCTGAATGCGCTAGGTGTAGGGTTAATGTGGTCATCTGTTGGTTCTGTGGGAAGGAGGGAACATGAGAAAGTTGGTGGAGACCCATTTCAACTTCTGAGGTCCTGAGGGGTGACACCCACTGCGGGAGCCCAGACGGTAGCTCCTGGAGGAATTCCAGCTCAAACCAGGCATCCAGAAGCCATCTGGCTGATACTGGAAAGCATAAGATAGGAAGGACTTCAGGTTCTTTGAATTTTAATTTCAAAAGTTTGAACTTGTATTGGATTTTAGCTCACAAAGGTAAGATTATTTGATTTTGGAATTCACTTCTCTGAAGACTTAAAAGTTTTGGATTTTAACTTCTCTGGCATTTTATTCTTCGAAATTGATTCCTTTACAAAAATCTGATAACAGGCAAGAGTAAACATGCACACTGAGGGTATGTTATTGGAATTTTGTGATGGAAATAGGTTAATCCTGTCACTTGATATCACTGTAGAATCTCTGAAGAACTATTTTAAGAATATATAACTATTTTGGGCAGCTAACCTGAAGTAGGAAATGGAATAGGAAATGAATGTTTAGTGTTTCATAGCATGACTTTGGAGCCAACTTCATTAATGTACTATTCTAACTCATTTCAGAATCTTCTAGGATACATTTCATACTACCCACTGTGGTCTAGAAAGATCCACAAAGTAGTGGGGAGGCGTAGCTTGGTTACTGGAATAGTAGCATCAGAAAGGTCCTAAGAGACTATGGCCTTCCTTAAAAGGAAGAATGACTCCCTTCATTCACCATGATGTCATAATTAAGTTAAGAGAAGGTAATAAGTAAGAGAACAAAAGCTTGGGGAATGTTAAGGGGAATAAGAGTGTTATTAAACAACTTCTAATACTATCTACATGTGTTCTGCCACTACCAAGCACGTCTATGACCCAGGTAGCTCATGTATGATTGGTAACTAGGGTAATGATGTCAGCAAGGTAAAGTCTGGTTGGGGAACACATGCTTTCCCCAGACAATGGAGGCCAACAGCGTAGGAGGAGAACTCTGTCCTTTAGCGGGCAGATAAAAGACCTCAGCTTGGCTGCTGCGCTGGCTCGCCCTTCCCAGAAAGGCGCACTCTGCCCTGCGCGACTCTCTGCGGGACTGCTTCCTCCTGTGGCTGCTTTAAAGAAACCCCACCGACTTAGGCCTCCAGGTGACTTTCATCTGCACTGTCTCACATTCTACGGTTTCTGTGCAGCTTCACTATCTTCTGCAGAACTCTGAGATGACTACCAGACTGTTCACATTATCTCCTAAGTTAATAATTATTATTTTAGATAGTGTTGCAGTTTTCAAAGTATACAGACTTTGAATGGTCTTCCTCAAACCTATTTTCCTCACAGCCCTGTGATTTTTGAGGGTGCCATTTTGCAGAATGCGTTTCTCACACTTATTGCATGCTCTAGCAGCAACGCTGTACCAGTAATGTGGGCCATATACAGGAATACAGCATCTTTACACAGGGAGTAGTTCTCTTCCACTCTCAAAAGAATAGGTCAACATAGGAAACACAACTTCAGAACGTTTCCACATAGGACAAAGTAAATTTCTTTGCTAAAATCTTCTATGGTTTAGAAATTTGACCATTTGCAAATCCTATTGGATTTTGAAGGTTTTATTAGACTTGAAAAAGTTTAAAAAAAATGGTTGAATGTCATGTCAAATGTGCTAATTTCTCATAGCATAGAAGGAACACCTGAAAGTTATCTAATGCCAAAAAAGAAGCAATAGTTAGAAGAAAAATGTTTTGTTTTGTACATCTGCTACTTTTCACTCTTGATACCCATTACACTCCTAATCTGTACTTAAAATAAAATTTCTATGATATTAATATTAAACATTATTAAGTGACTTTTTCTGATCTGATACTGAGCAAGCAATCAAAAGAAAGTCATACATAAAATCAGAATGTTGGCATTTATTTAAAGTAAAAGAGAGCTTTATATAACACTTGACCTTTCCCAAGTTAAAAGTTCAGAAGACTATCAGACATAAAAGTTTAGGAACCTCAATCACTTGATGCACAAAATCATACTAACAAACAAAGAAAAAAGAAATGCGAAAACCTAATGTTAAGTGACTAGGGTGCTGCAGACTGGAAGTTCCTCCAACAGGATTAGCTTCTTTAAGTGTTTTAAGTCCAGTGAACTTGTTATGCTTCCACATGTTAGTAGCTGCATAGGCTAATTTCAGCTGGCATAAGCTTTTATAAGTATGCAAAACCACGGGGCAAGGCATGCATTAAAATGTGATAATAGCACACTTCTGGGATACATGAAGCATGAGGCACGAATCTGAACGCCCCTGGCAGCCTTGACGTCTTACGCCTTGGAGTCAGAACTTTTCTGTTTTGATAAGTAATTCTGTTACACCACATTTGGGATGGGGGAAAAAAAATAAACTTTCTAAATTTAAACTTTTATATTAACCAGGGTTTCTTAAAGTTTCAACTCTAGAAATTTACTCAAATACAATTTTTTAATTCCAGGTGAGCTGGAAATTATTCAGAGCAAGATAGGATCTTAAGAAAAAGTGTTCTTTATTTTCTTAATGAAAATTTAAGAGCAGTTATGTAGTATTGTTTATCTTAGAAAATTTAAGCCAATGTGATGAGGTAGGGGCCAAAAATGTAAGGAGGAAGAAATCAGCTTTAATAATGTTACTCTCCCAATTCCCTGGGAAAAAAAATCAACAGAGGAAGGGATTGCTTGTGTTCCTTATGCCTTAGAGGCAAATAACTAATGCTTCTAGATAGTAATGGGTAAGTGTTTACCAGTGCCTTGAAATCTTCAGATGAAAACTCCTAATAAAATGACAAATAATGCTTATACCTAACATGAACATTAAAAATAACTAAGAAAAATAGATTTAGTTTCTAATACACACACATATATAAATATATGATACTTAGCAAAAGAATTTAAGAGTTATAAATAAGTATCAAAATATCACAGTGATCACCCAATAGGATTCATTAAGGATGATAAAGCTAGGAAAGTTTGCTTTTATACAGTAAAAGCAAGGATAAAGGAAACAAATGGGAGTATCCAATATAGCTATATCCTAAAATCACATCTTTCTGGATCTAGCCTTGCAGTTAAGTATGCCACTTACAATTTTGGCCTTCTTCAAATATGTGAACTCAAGATTTAAATGAAGTGATAGAACTGTACAGTAGCATATTTAATAGCGTAACTGTGGCATTATTAAAGTAATATTAACTACTACTAAAGAAATAAAAAATAAAATTTTAAACAGTAAAAGTAAAAAGTAAAGTAATAATTGTTACTGACAGTAATTTAATGATAGCACAAATGCAGAATCAAGTATTTTTGCTTTCAAAGAATGGCAAATCAGCACCTTTAGAAATATACAGGTAGATCTCTTATTTTGACAAACACAACAATAAAATTGTTTTAAAGCAAATTTCATGACTTTTGAAAAACCTCTAGAAGTTAACCAAAACATTAAAACAAAAAAATCCCTCAGCATACAGTAGCACAATTTATTTTTCTCTTTTGAAAGCTATGTATCATGGAAGTTGCTAAATATGAAAGTATATTGGTTACTTTTGTCTATTAAGTATGGCTTGCTAAGGTTAAAATACCATCATTTTTTTTTAAATCCAAGCTTGTGCTGTGCTTAGATGAATGTTCATGACCCCCGAAAATTCATATGTTGAAATCTAATCCCCAATGTGATTGTATTTGAAAAGGATTAGGTCAAGAGGGTGGAGCCCTCATGAATGAATTAATGTCCTTATATAAAGCACCTCAGAGAGCATCCTTGTCCTTTCTACTATCTAAGAACACAGTGAAAAGACAGCTGTCTATCAATCGGAAAAGGGCCCTTAATAGATACAGAATCTACCAATGTCTTGATCTTGGGCTTACTAACCTCCATAACTGTGAGAAATAAATACTTGCTGTTTAAACCACTTAGTCCATGATATTGTTTTATAGTACATAAATGGACTAAAACATGCTGAAATAAAAGCTTCTCTAAACTTTAATAATATTTCATGATTTCCCTTTCTATAAGAATGACATATTTATTCATGTTATAATTAAACTGGCTTCCTTTTAAAAGTACAAAGTAAAAACAAAATTATGTAAATGTATTTTGAGATAGTATCACATAGTTTACAAAATCTTTGCCACTTACCTTTTGAAATCTCCTTTATTTTTCTACCATATAAATCATAAAGATATCTGGCTGGTGAATTTAGGTTCATTCTCATTGTGCAAATATCTAAAACCTACACAGAAAAAAAAAATACCTTAAAAATAATTTATCACAGTTAGCTCTAATGAAATTGAAAACACATTTAAAGTTCTTTCTCTACTATATGGCTATTTAAAATTATAACATAAAACTAGATGATTTATCAAATGTTTCTAATACATGAAATAGAAAAAGACTGTTAAAATTGCTAATTCCAATTGTACTTTAAGCACACAAATATTAATTAAAAGAGAAAGATATAAGAAATATTAATTACATACTATTTCATAAATGGAAGAACTCTGGGAGACTTCTGTATTTTTCCTCCTCTTTTCTATTAATATATTTTTCATTTATTTTACAATGGGAGGGTATTATATTTTAGATTAGGTTTTAAGGTACTTTCTTTAGCTTTCAAATTCTTTCCAAGTGTCCTAAAATAAATTATAAATATTATCTGATCACAGTTCACTTTGATAACTTACACTGTTTGGGTACTAAAAATGGAATTGGTAACCTACATTTGAAGGTTTTCCATGAATCTGAATTTGAAGAACTTCACTTTTTAAAAAAAATTTATCGGAGGACAGTTGCTTTACAATGTTGTGTTAGTTTCCGTTGCATAGCAAAGTGAAAGGCTGTACATATAAATGTATCTCCTCTTTTTTGGATGTCCTTCCCATTTAGATCACCACAGAGAACTCTGCTATACAGTATGTTCTCATTAGTTATAAAGAACTTCACTTTTGATGGCTTCTAATACGCTAAAGTCCTTCTCTTAATATTTTAATTTCTCAATGTGTTCTTGATATAGAAATAACCTTTATAAGATGTAACAATCACCTTTCCAACAGGAGGGAGGACTTAAACATGCATCAGTTGGAAAGAAAGCTCTACTCACAAGATGAGAAAAATTAAATTAACAGAGGGGAGTGGAGAAGTCTCAGGAACCCAAAGGCAGGCTTTATGAGGCTTTGGGAAGCGACTCCCAAAACATGATACTTACCACAATCATTTAAAAGTCCATACATAACACGTTCCAAATCCAAGCTAAATGTACTATTCACAGCTATGATATATTGCTTTTACATTACCAAGAACTGCTGAAGGACAATGTTCATTGTATGATTATATACCTTAAATTTTTTTCTAGTTACTGATAACACTCTGCCTCCATTTCTGCACACTTTTATCCTTATGTTAAAACTGGAGCTTGTAATCCTAACCCAAGCCCAATAAACTCATTTTCTTTGTGACAACAGACATACTTAAAAAGCTTGATGTGTTCAGTTCAGTTCAGTCAATCAGTCGTGTCCGACTCTTTGCAACCCTATGAACTGCAGCACGCCAGGCCTCCCTGTCCAACACTAACTCCCAGAGTCCACCCAAATCCATGTTCATCAAGTCGGTGACGCCATCCAACCATCTCATCCTCTGTCGCCCCTTCTCCTCCTGCCTTCAATCTTTCCCAGCATCAGGGTCTTTTCAAATGAGTCAGCTCTTCACATCAAGTGGCCAAAGTATTGGAATTTGAGCTTCAACATCAGTCCTTCCAATGAACACCCAGGACTGATCTCCTTTAGGATGGACTGGTTGGATCTCCTTGCAGTCTAAGGGACTCTCAAGAGTCTTCTCCAACACCATAGTTCAAAAGCATCAGTTCTTTGGTGCTCAGCTTTCTTTATAGTCCAACTCTCACATCCATACATGACCACTGGAAAAACCACAGCCTTGAGTAGACGGACCTTTGTTGACAAAGTAATGTCTCTGCTTTTTAATATGCTGTCTAGGTTGGTCATAACTTTCCTTCCAAGGAGTAAGCATCTTTTAATTTCATGGCTGCAATCACCATCTGCAGTGATTTTGGAGCCCCCCAAAATAAAGTCAGGCACTGTTTCCACTGTTGCGCCATCTAGTTGCCATGAAGTGATGGGACCAGATGCCATGATCTTAGTTTTCTGAATGTTGAGCTTTAAGCCAACTTTTTCACTCTCCTCTTTCACTTTCATCAGAGACTCTTTAGTTCTTCCTCACTTTCTGCCAAAAGGGTGGTGTCATCTGCATATCTGAGGTTATTGATATTTCTCCTGGCAATCCTGATTCCAGCTTGTGCTTCATCCAGCCCAGCATTTCTCATGATGTACTCTGCATATAAATTAAATAAGCAGGGCGACAATATACAGCCTTGACGTATTCCTTTTCCTATTTGGAACCAGTCTGTTGTTCCATGTCCAGTTCTAACTGTTGCTTCCTGACCTGCATACAGGTTTCTCAAGATCAGGTCAAGTGGTCTGGTATGTCCATATCTTTCAGAATTTTCCACAGTTTATTGTGATCCACACAATCAAAGGCTTTGGCATAGTCACTAAAGCAGAAATAGATGTTTCTCTGGAACTCTTTTGCTTTCTCGATGATCCAGCAGAGGTTGCCAATTTGATCTCTGGTTCCTCTGCCTTTTCTAAAACCAGCTTAACATGTATATAGAGGCAAAACTGTACTTTTCTTTCAGTCTGGAGAACAACTTTCAAACATCATGACCGATTTGGCTTATCATCCAAGTTGCTGTATCTAGTAATGTGTTGCACTTAAAAGGCAAATAATATTTAACTGATGAACTAAATTTTATCAACTAACCTTAACTGGATTATATCAGAGATTCTCAGCCTTTATTCTAGCCTTAAACATGACCAATAATGTTCCCCCATGCCACGTACTCCCAAGGGCATTTACATGATTCTGTGTTTCTTACACCCTAGCTGCAATTCAGAGCTTCAGGCAGTTTTTCAAAAATTATATATTTTTGCTGTCTCTCTCCAAACCAAGAAGAATGTTCACGATTAAAGATACAGTGATAGGAATAATCTTGAACCTTCAAATTTATGCGGGAAATATTCACAACATCAGTGCTTTACCTAGTTAGATAACAAAGTACTTGCATGTCAGTCACTTCATAAGTGACTAAGCATTGTCATGTAGAGCAAATCCGTTAACCTCAGTGTCGCTACTTGAAGCATGTCAGTGCAGGAGAACCAAGGCCATGTGTCCTCGTAAGTCAAACACAAGGCTCCCTAACTTAGAGAGGCCCCTACCTCTCTCTAGTCCACTTGCCCATACCTGGGACTGGTCCTTGCTGCCCAAACAAATAAGGTAACAAGGGTGGCAACTCTAAACCTCACTCTTCCTGCCTTCCCTCCTAATCTCTTGGGTCTATTTCTTTAGTGACTACCACAAACAAGTTAACGTAGGACTCCCATCGAATGGACTGAAACCTTTTTTAAAGATGCTCAGAAAGCAATATTCAAAAATGCAAGAGAGGAAGCATTAGGAAAAGAAATTGCAGTTTCTTCTGGGACTTGAGACAGAAAGGAGAGTGGAACTTAGAAACACTGGCATGGGATAGATCTATTTTTAGCAATTAACATGGTCTCTGACTAGAAAACTTCTTCTTTTCATCACTTTCTCCCATCTGACTCTGTGCCCAAACATTATCCTTTTACAATTACCACCACTACCTGCCTCATTGACAAAAATACTCAAAGGAGGTAATTCAGAATGCATTACTAAGAAACTATGTAAAAGTGATTCAGTCGTGTCTGACTCTTTGCAACCCCATGGACTGTATAGTCCACCAGGCTCCTCTGTCCATAGAATTCTCCAGGCAAGAATATTGGAGTGGGTTGCCATTCACTTCTCCAGGGAATCTTCCTGATCCAGGGATCTCCTGCACTGCAGGTGGATTATTTACCATCTGAGCTACCAGGGAACCTCCTATAGTTGGTCCTATAAACCCTAAAATGATGCAACCCCCTTCTTAGGATACTCACATTCTTTGTCTTTCTGTTTGTTATGTTTAGCTCTCAATTTCTTAAGATACAAATCTATTATTTAAAAGTGCAACGAAGCCGTTTAGTACAAACTATATTCCCTAGTTACTAGTGAAGCTTCAAATATCTAAATATCCTCTAAAGTTTTACCATAATTTACCAATTAAGCTAAGCAAAATATGAACTATTTAATCCCATTTACTTCAACTAAAATATCGATGATTTTAAAATATTGCTGCCTTTGAGTTTTTAAAAAATTAGCCAAGTAAAATTACATGGCTTTTTAACTCAGATATTCTTCTTTTCATTGCTAAAACATCAGTAATAATGTTTGTGCATGCCGAGTTTTAAGAGTTAAATGAGTTTAAAAATTGGCATTAGAAAATCAGATATATTAGAAATTAATAATGCATCAGCAAAACTGTCAGTCTCCTACTTTCAAGATGAAAGATCTTTGCAGCGTTTATGCATTGCCAACCTTCAGTAATCATTTCCTCATAGTAAATTAAAACTGGTGTAAATTAGTATCAATATAAATTTCTGTCAAAAGTCCTAAAAGGAAGCCCCTATTTGTAAGGTCATTCTTGTAGTTTAAAATATTTAACAGTGCTAGCTTGCTGTAATCTTAAGGTTAATTAAAATACCATTTCCACTAATCTGTAGCTGTTAAGCTTGTTAAAATATTACTTTTTTGATAATTTCTTATAGCTTAGGCTGTAGAAAACTCTTCTGATACTAAAATCTAAACACCATTATACTGTAAAACTTGACTCCTCTTGACATGCACATGGGAAGAGATTTTTCACAAACTCTTTTTAGTTGAGTCCATCTGTTTATAGTTTTGGGAATCACCTCCATGTCCAGTCATATCTGGTGCAGTTTGCAGCTTTTAGAGTGGCTACCATAGAGGTTTCCTAGTCTAAAGTCTCTGAGTTTGGTTTCGTACTACCCAAAAGCTGAGAGAGTGGCTTAGCTCAACATAACCCTGGGCCACGTGAGCTGAGTCTACAGCCATTAGATCCAATACAATCGACTTTCAAAGATAAAGAATCTTAACAGCTTTGTATGAGTCACTGCCCAGAAATGCAAGCCCAGATTCAGCCCTCTACATACCCCTCCTTCAAAAGATGCTCTACAGGACACTACACACTCCCTGGGCCAATTCTGGCCACAATCTGTTTCTGTATGGCTTGTGGGCTGAGAAGACTTTGCATGCTTTTAATTGATAAAAAAAATACTCAAAAGACAAATAACATTTTGTCACACTTTAATAGTATATCATAGTATATGAAATTCATATTTCAGTGCCCATAAATAAAGTTTTCCTGGAAAACAGCCACAGTGTTCGTTTACAGATTTTCTATGGCTGGTTGCGCACTAAGTATCAGAATCGAGTGGCTGCAACGAAGACTTCATGGTATAGAAAATGGAGAATATTTGCTGTCAGCTCCTTTACAGAAAAAGTATTCCTACTCTCAGTCTACTGCATTATCATTCACTTAAGGTTCCATCTATTCTTCTTTATTCATTATCCTCAACTCCTTCATCCATTTCTAACACCTTTGCATTGCGCACTCTGAAAACTCTCCCATGATCAACAAAAGTGACTAGACAATCAACCCCCTTTAAGAGAAAGCAAGCTTTCCTCTGAGTTCTCTCAGTTTCTCAGAGTCCTCTCAAATGCTGGGATTCTAGTCCCTCACTTCACACAATCTCAAATTTGTGAAGCAGTGTTACTTACAATGTTATTTCTTGATAATTTCTCCCCAACCTTCTTACTGAACAAACAAAGCAAACGAATCACAAAGATTTACAATGACTACCACATTGACAAATCCAAAGGATATTTTCTTAATGTTCATTTATTTCAGTCTTTGAATAGCATTTGAGTTATTTCCTCTTTCTTTAAATCCCCTTTTCCCTGAATTCTGAAATATGAGAATCCATTAATTTTTCTCCTGCCTTTTTTTCCCTTTATAGGCTCATCCTCCTCTATTCATTAATTGGAGTTCTTGAAGGTTAGTCTTCTTCCTGCTTCACACTAATTCTCTCTTATCACAATCTAATCAATGCTCCAGTGTTTCATTTCCCATCTATACACTGACAACTTCCAAATCGGTATGCCTACTCCTGAAATTCTCTCAGCTTCAGACCAAATACCTATTCATTATCTCACTCAAACAGATCAAAGTTCCCTCAAAATCAACATGTCCAAGACTGAATCCCATCTCTTCTGCTTCAAGTCTAGTCTTCTTCCAGGCATAGGGAAGGATACCTCCTTCTATCTGGGTATGCAAACCAGAAACTGCAAAATCATCCTTGATACTTTTAATATCTCACTTCCCTTCACGGCATGTATCCAAGCTATCATCAGGGCCTGTTGACTTTATCCTCGAAAAGTCTTATCCATTTCCACTCCTGCAGTCCAGGCTGTTATCATCTGTCACTAGGACTCTGGCAATACTTAGCAAACAGTTTCCCTGCATCTCCCTGGCCCACCCAATCTGTCCTCCACTGAGCACCAAAGTAATCTCTTCAAAAATAAATCTGGTACCCTTTCTTCCATTCCTAACTAGAAAGTTTATATGACTTCTCACAGTTCTTTGGAGGAAAAAGGCAAAAATCTGTAACCTTTCCTACAGGCTACTCTCTCCCTCATAAAGGAAACTTTTAATTCATGGGATCCATCCTGCTCACTCTGCCATGGAATCTTCTCATATGCTTTGCTCTCTGCTTAACAGTTGCCATCCTCAGTATCCTGCTCATGTATCCAAAGAAGTCCTGTTTATCTCTTCTCAGACCTCCCTATGTCACCTATTTCATATTCAATAATTTGATCATTTTATAAGCACCTTTTCCATCACTAGACTTAAAAGTGAGGACAAGATCACGGTTTTTCACATCCTTAAATCCAGATGCTTGGCAGCTTTATTTATAGAAATATCACAAATTAATGAATTAGTCAAAGCTAATATATGTCTAATTTAAAATCATTTCATCATAAATTTAATATTATTATTAAAAGTCTGATAAAAGTAAAGCAAATTAAATTTCTGATCAATGTTATAAAATTATGCTGTAACTAAAGTATGTGTAGTTCCAGAAAAAATATTTCAAATAAAACTAATTCTTTTTAATATCACAGCACTGAACCTGTACTCTCCTAAGAAAATAAATTAGAAAACCTCTTTACATTTGAAGTAATACTCTGAGTTGCCTACCCAATATTCATTCTCCACCTCATCCTTGCTGTCCTGATTTTGATGAAGGGTTCACTCTTTCTCCTTTTGACTCAAGGAAGGCTATAATTATCTTGACTGGTATAAGTCAATCATGGTGATCCCATGCTCCCTATCAGTGAATGATCTGGGGATAGACACATCTATTTCTAGCCAATTTGACACAAGAAGGGGCTTCTAGGAAAGACTTCTCTCATATTGAAGAGATGATCCCTTTCTGCCTCCAGACAAATTTACACCAGTCTGTGCAGTGGCCATCCTGTTAACAATACGTGAAAGAAAACAAAATCCAGAAAACTATAGAGAACACAACTGGAATCCTGTCTTACTATGTGTAAAGACACCCTACCTCTGGATTTCTTCTTTTTTGCTTAAATCTGGTTGAGTCAGTATCTTCTACTACTTGCAGCTAAAGTCATCCTAACCAATAGAAAAAAAAATGACTCAGTCTTGTCAAATGGGAAACACTGTTTCAGCCAACTCAGTGAGTATTATTAGCATGGCAAATAGATTGCAACAGTAATCACTGTATAAACCTAAGAAGTAAACTATTTAAGAACCCAAAGAAGAATTTAAGAAGAAATTTAGCAAGTTGTGAAAATGAATAGATAACTATGAAATTAATTCCCTAATTTACTAAAAATAGTTCACCTCTGGAAATTAATTGTACTTTCTCAGTAGAAGAGAACTACAACTTATCATAAATATTTTGAGGAAGGGAATCGGTTATTATACTTCTTTTGCTACTAAAAGACTGTCAAATACATTACAAATTTTCAATGAATTAACACATAATAAAATGTACTTGGTAAGACTATCTATTTAATACAAACATTTTGCAAGGACATAATAAACATTATAACCATTTTTAAAATCTGAAGATGCCAGGAAATTGGCTGAATTTGCATCTATTATTTACATCTTGTTCTTATTAAGTATTAATAGCTAAAAGTGGTTGCATAATTTGGCATTCTCATCTGTCATCTGTGAGATTTCCAGTTACTTCAGATTTTACTTTGTCCACAAGTAATTTAGTGTTTAGCCAAGATACAGGGGGGACCCTAGGCAAAATTTGGGAACTTTTCTCTAAATATGTCCTTCATCTGTGGCATTTCACAATAGATGCCAGCCACTTCAGCCTCCCAGAACTTTGATGCCTTGTGCTTTTCTTGGATTCTCTCTCCCTAGACCAAATCCAAAAATTGCCTCTAGGTATAAAGATAAGGTAAATTGTAAGACACACCTCAATTTTTCCTACTCTCTCAGGCATGATAGCCTGGAACTTCCAGTTGTCTAATGTTTAAATGCAGCTGTCTTGTATATTTTGTGCAGTCTTCAGTTATTTAAAATGCGATGGCTAGTCTGATACTAGCTTTTCTGTTATGACTGTAAACAGATGTCTCAAATTTTGTTAACGGCTATGTTAACTCATTTTCCTAGGCAGCACTAGTGGTAAAGAACCCACCTGCCAGTGCAGGAGACATAAGAGACAAGGGCTCGATCCCTGGGTCAGAAAGATCCTCCGGAGGAGGGCATGGCAACCCACTCCAGTATTCTCGCCTGGAGAATCCCACGGATAGAGGAGCCTGGCGGGCTACGGTCCGTTGGGTCGCAAAGAGCCGGACACGACTGAAGTGACTTAGCACACACAGAATGCAGCTCATTTTCAGGTGAGAACATATAGGAATTAAAATGTGACAAATAGTATATTTGTGGCAGTTTCATGTAACAAAAAATAAATTAATGTTCTCAAGTCCGAAAATGGATTCTAGTCCTGGCTATTCCAGTTAATCCACTTTGGTTATGGCAGTTAACTTACCTAAGTCACCATTTTCTAAGTTATCAATTTTTCTAATAGTCCAAAGGTTATATTATTAGATAAAATTGTATTATTTCACAAAATTCTGTAATTATAAAGACAAGAAATTAAACTTCAACAGATACTTTAATGGTAAGGTATATATAAAAAAATAATTTAATAAATGCTTCAATTTAACCATTTTTGTTATATGTTCTTAGCAATTTATATGTATCAAGATAAAAAATGTAAGTATAAAAACCAAGACAATTTTAATAAAAAACAAAAATAAATTTATCTTTTCAGATTTAATATTATGTTTATGTTTTAACTGTCTAGGGGAGTTAAAGCTTAAAGACTGTCCTTAATTACCATCTGTATCATAAATAAATCTTTAGACTGAAAGTTCTCATTTGTTTTTATTTTAGCTAAGGAAATTCACTTCCCTCCTTATGATTTCATGCAAAAAAAAAAAAATTCTGGCTGCCGAGTAATCACTTGTAATATTCTGAAATAATATATTAATTGTATAACCCTAAAATTCATACTACATAAATAGAAGACAACTGGCAATCCATGGCCTCTTGAGAATAAACTGTATTATCAATTTCTATATTTTTTAAAAATCTGCTTTCATGTGTTTTAATCTGATATTATACCCTGGTATGAATAATAGACTAGTTTTTAAAGCAATAATAGTATCAACGGGCTTTTGCTCATATATCATGAAATGCTCTTTAAAGAACTTCCAACATAAATAATTATGCATGACCTCCCCTGTCGGAATCCATGTTGAACATCCTTAATCAAATTTTGTTACTCCAGGTGCTACCTTTTGAATCTCTTAAAATATTCTCTAAATTCTTTAATTCACACTGCATGGAAAATCTCTGTTGTTATAGCTATTGATTTGTGTGTGAACATTCCACAGTCATGCTGTCGAATTCTGTATGTTGTATTTTTTTTTAAACTAAATTGGGCCTTTCCTATTTTTCTTTTAATTGAAGTATACTTAGTTTACAATAATGTATCAGTTTCTGGTATATAGAAAAATGATTCAGTTATATATATATTTTCAGATCATTTTCCATTATAGGTTATTATAAGATATTAAGTACAGTTCCCTATGCTATTTATCTGTTTAATGTATATTTGTTTGTGTCTGTTAATCCCCTACTCCTCATTTATGCCTCCTAACCTCCCTTTCCACTTTAGTAATCATAGTTTGTTTTCTACGTCTGTGAACCTGTTTCTGTTTGTAAACAGATTCATTTGTATTATTTTTTAGATTCCACATATAAGTAATACCATATGTAATGAAATTTATCTTTCTCTGATTTCACTTATTATGATATTATCTAGGTCCATCTATGTCAATGCAAATGGCAATATTTCATTCTTTTCATGGCTGAGTAATATTCCCTTATGTAAATATATCACATCTTCTTAAGCCAGATCTGGTGATGGGCACTTGAGTTGTTGCCATATCTTGGCTATTTTAAGTAGGTATGCTGAGGTGCATATAGCTTTTCAAATTAAAAATTTTTGTCTTTTCTGGATATATGCACAGGAATGGGATTGTTAGATAAAATGGTAGCTCTATTTTCAGTTTTTAAATATCCATACTGTTTTCCATAACGTCTGCATCAATTTATATTTGAAGTGGACCTCTCTTTATAAAAAATATTTTATTTATTTATTTTATTATTTGGCCAAATGTTAGTTGCAGCATGCAGGATCTTTCGCTGTGGTACTCACACTCTTAGTGGCAGCCCATGGGATCTAGTTCCTGACGAGGGATTGAACCCACACCCTCTGCTTTGAGAGTGAGGATTCTTAGCCACTGGATCAACAAGGAAGTCCCAAGGGTCTTTCTTAAACTTCTTAATGTTTTTTGTTGTTGCTGTTTATTGAGCTACTTTTCAAACTAAAAAAATGGTAAATATCATAGAAGTCTAAATTTTCCTCTGACTTAAAGGCATTTGATAAAGTCTATTATTTATTTATATTCTGACTGTCATTTGTGAGTAAATCCCTCAAAACTAATGTGATCTTTCAGTAGTAACAGGAAAAAAATCACTGCAATAAAATATATTTACATACAAATATTAAGGGAATACTTACTTTTTTCTAAGTCAGACTTACTATACATATGCCACTCCCATCTTGCTAACTTGTTGACATTTCCCTTTTCATGATTTCTGAACTCCTTGCACTAGTTCTCATAGCAACTAGTGACCTAATTTCCCATAAACTGTTTTCTGTCACACAACTTATCTTTCTCTTATACCACATGAGAGATGGACATACAGAATAAACAGAAGACTGAAATTTTCCATCAATTTGTAAGTTTGAGGTTTTATAACACCAGAACAAGAATTCTTAAATTTTAGTGGGCCTAGGCAACACCTGGAGACATTTGTTGAAATTCAGATTCCCAAGCTCAAGAGATTCTTAATAGGCTTGGAGTGGGGCCCAGATCTGAATTTTTAACATACAGACCAGATGATTCTGATGTAGGTTTTCCCAGAAAGTCACTAGCATTATGTGCACAACAGAGTAAAGGAAGATAAATTAGAGGGGGTCTAGGAGAGAGGCATCCAAGAAAGGAGAGAGAAAAAGATGGTGAAGGGACCAGGGTGGTTATAGGGAATAATCAGGTCAAACTAGAGTGCGATAGCACGGGGTTTTTGCATTCTTTCATTCATTTCATTATCTTTTTTTATCATTTCCACCACTGTAATCTCATGCCATTAGTGACAGAACACAGAAAGCTAGCAAAAAACAAATAAATAAAATATAATTATTAACTACTGAGAAAAAAATAAAGATGTCTCAGAAAGGAGATGCTATCCAGGTGGCTCAGTAGTAAAGAATCCACTTGCTAATGTAGGAGAGGCAGGAGACATGGATCCAATCCCTGGGTCAGGAAGACCCCCTGTAGAGGGAAATGGCAACCAAGTCCAGCATTCTTGCCAGGACAATCCCATGGACAAAGGAGCCTGGTGGGCTATAGTCCATAGGGTCTTATAGAGTTAGACATGACTGAGCATGCATCCTGGATAATACAATAATTCACACAGCTTAATACCACTTCTCTGACAAAGATTCCAGGAGGTAACTGAGGGAAAATAAAACTTATCTACCACAATGCTAACCTCAAAAAGCTATATATCTAAGGCAGTTTTCATTTTCCATTTACTTTGCACTTGTGCCCACAAATTTCTCCTAATATCTTTCTCAACACAGAGATAATGTTTAGCCAGTGCTCATAGTAGTGGGTGCTGTGTGATTACTAAATCATACAAAGTAATTCTAAAACCACCTGATTCCAATTTCAAGGGGATGCACCATCATTCTGATATTCTAGAGTATACAGAAGAATGGTATCACTTTTGCCCTCACTGAAACTTAATTAGTTAACCTTTTAACCTTCATTTTGATTAGGTATATATTACTGAAATATAGGTGTTTCTCCTTGACTCCATTCTGAGTATCAGAGAGGACTTTTTAAGCTCCAACTACCTTATTTTATCACCCATCTTATATAATTCCCTCCCTATTTCACTGCAATAACCTTCACCATATTACAGTCCTTTACTTTTTATTTCAGTTTTATATTACTTGGCAATAATCTAAAAATAGCCACTAGTCCCTGATATTCCTAATATTTTATCATAAAAGAGGAAATAATTTATGTTTTCCTATGACTATACCACCTTTTTAGTCCTACTGCTGATCTGGTATTTAATTGATAAATGGACATTGCCCTGTGATTATCAACAAAGCTTTCAAAATTTAAATTTTATTCAAAAAATAATTAGCTAGCCTTATTTTTCCCTCCAAAAAAGCTCTGTCAACACCCAAAACCAGTATTTAAATGCCTTCTCTCTTTTGCCTCATTCTTAAAAGTAATATTGAGACAAGTGTTTACAAATACATTTATTACTGAATCATGTTCTGACTTTTATAAAAATTGTGAAAGTTCTCTAAATTTTACAAACTGAAGAAAAAATAAGTGAAAGAATTCTTTGAACATCTAGTTTTAAATAAATTGACCTCTCACGTCAAAAAGCAAAATAGCAGTGACATTTTTGTTTTATACTCAACCTTTCATCTAAGAACATGTAATCTGTAAGAGTGACTATTACCCCAATTTTACCACTGAGGCATAGAATTACAGAGATTGAACTGAACTCTAGAGGTTATCTAATCTAGCTTCCATCTCCAGGAATGACTACATTTGAACAATCCAAGAGATATCCGCATTCTTTATTTTTCAAAATCTCCAGGGAAGATGTTACAACTTGCCTTAGCAATTTGCTCTGGTGTGTAATATCCCTTATTTCACTCATAATTTAAATCTGCAGATAAGAAGGAAATAAAATCTAGTTTCCCAGCTCCTTAGTAAATATTCTTAACCAGGTGTAGTTATAAAACAACTACAAAAAGAAGCAGATGAAGAAATAGATATTTCAATAATAAAAATTTCCAATATCTAGTCAACTATTCACCTGTTTCAAGCAATACTCATTTTGAAAATATTTTGGTATAACAAAATGATTTATAGCTATCTTCATTTCACAATAAATGTTTCCCATTAATAAGAAAAATATATTAGATGTGTATGAGTCCTAAAGAGAAGAATGGGCTTCCCTGGTAGTTCAGCTGGTAAAGAATCTGCCTCCAATGCAGAAGAACCCGGTTCAGCTCCTGGGTCAGGAAGATCCCCTGGAGAAGGGACAGACCACCCACTGCAGTGTTCTTGGACTTCCCTGGTGGCTCAGATGGTAAAGAACTGGCCTGCAGTGCAGGGGACACAGGTTTGATCGCTGGGTTGGGAAGGTCCCCTGGAAGACAGCATGGCAACCCACTCCAGTACTCTTGCCTGGAGAATCCCCTCAGACAGAGGAGCCTGGTGGGGGCTACAGTCCGTAGGGGTCGCAGAGACTCAGAGATGAACGAGCGACTAAGCACAAGCACAAAGAGAACAGCAAGATGAGAATTTAGTGAGAACTTTCTGGGTGCCAGGCATTGTACTCCACACATAATACCACACTGAACACTAACATCAATTTTATCAGATAGGCATATTACTATCACTAGTTTTCAGATAAAGAAATTGAGACTCAAAGTAAGTTATAAAAGGTCTATAGATAGTGAATGACAAATCTGGGATTACAACCTAAATAGTTTGGTTATGTTTCACCGTCTTTCTAATCCATGTTTTCATTGCTTTTATTACTTTTATTATCAAGCTACTTTAAGATTCACTGGAAAATCCTTATCTGAATGAAAAGGCTTCCCCGCCCCCTCCCCCCCAACTCCTCACCCCTGACAAATTCCCATTAGTTTCTCTGTATTTTTAAATATCAAAGACCTGGGAAGTACGAGCACCTTCTTTAAAAAATGCATTTATATGACAATACTTTATTTTATTTTATTTTTTTTTATTTCTCTAAAACTTTATTCAAAGTTATCCACCTCATGGTTAATAAGGTGTACAATTAATGTTCTGTGCCAGTATTACTAGGCCTGCCCATTGCCGGCAATGGACTTTGAGAAAACCCATTTCCTGACACCTCAAAAGTTAAATTACTCTTTTCAAAACATACTGAACTCCCGATACTTGCAAAAAGTATTACATGCACCATTTCCCCATCAATCTTTAAATCTGAACTTACATTATTAATCTACATCAGTGTATGTTAAAATGAAGTCATTTCAACAAATCATGACTGTACAAATCAAAACACCACTAGTTAATATTAAGGGTATTTTACAAACACTACATATTACCTTGCAATCTGAAACATTACATTTCATATTTGTGTAAGTTTATTTTAGATAACTGAAACTTCACAGAATTCAACGGCGAATGAAATTTTAAAAATTTACTTCTGTACATTAGTTCCAACTATCTCTATTTTACAATCTATAAGGCTCATGTCATAGTTCAGCACCAGAAAGATCTAAGAAACTGTCGAACCAGTCTTCTTATTCATTCCATGTGATAGTTTGTTATTTTTGTTATTTTTAAGGTGAAAGTCTGAGAAACGCTTTATACATATCCTACTTCCAGACCTTGAGAAGTGGAATACTTTTTGGCTGGTCATACTATGTAAAACACTTGAGTTGTATCTTTTAATTTTCACTGAACAGATACAAAAACAAAAAAGGAAAGGAATACTTACAACATGAATTTAGGCTGTCAGTCTTTAAGTTGAATTTATAATACTGAATCATTAGAAATAACTTCACAATGCCCTGTGCCTATCTTTCCTTTTTGTTTTAAATTTTTGAAAGGTAGCCAGAAAAATGTTTTATTTATTCCTCAAAATAAGGGACAAGGGAAGGATCACAGCCACAAGCTTTCTCATACACAGCTCTAGTAACATCTCAAGGCTCTTCTGCAAAGTACACTTTGAACTGAGTCAGGAGCAGACCTAGGGAGCAGATCCATAGCCCCCAAAGGTACTGTGTTTTCTACACCAGAGTCTGCTCAGGGCTGGCATCCCTCTGTTCAGAAGTCATGACAGTAACTTTGCTGGCCTGGATTTAAAGCAACAGTTTCCAGAGCCAGTGTCACCGTCCCAACTCTTCTCTCTCTCGAGGATTCACAAACTCTAGAAAAAGAGTGTGTTTGTCTTGTCATTTTCAAACTAGGTTTGTGCATATTACATTAAAACCACACATTCCCTAAACTAAAAACTTTTTTTTTTCAAAAACCACAGGAACCTTCAGTAATCTTGTTTGTTCAAAGTATAAAATTCTTACATGTTTAAAAAAATTAAAATCAGAGACTAGTACCACTGCTTTCCTCGCCAGAAGTGCACGATTTCAGGCTACATTTAAAAACTAAGCTTCATGCATACACATGGCCAGAGAGGTATGAAGTCTTACAGAGCCCTTAACATCCATCATTTGAGTACAGTAAGCACTGGCTAGACCACAAGAGGAAGCATGTTAGCAAACTGAGCAAAGAGACTTTCTCAAGAACACGATAGTTTTCCAGGTTCCATGTCAGTCACATAAAAATTTAAGCAACATGTAATCTTTTAAAATTGACCCCAGATGTCCCGCTCCCCCAACCGTTCCCATACGTTCCCCCAACCCCCCGGAAGTCCTCCACCTCACAGAAGTATCTTAATGCTCCCCATTACTGATGACAGCTGCTTCAGGTTCTGCTGCTGTTGCAGGCAGTCTTGGCACTTTCTTAGCAGGGCTTGGAATATGCTCGGCTATAGTGCTCAAGTGCACAAGGCCTACTCCCTCATCCAAAGTGTCGTCGTTTAGAGAGGGGCGCCGAGCGTAAGTTCTTCTGTGTTTCTCATCTACTCGAACGAGGTACCATGTTCCTTCGAAGAGGGAATCGATGGAACTCTGAGGAATGTAGTTGGCCAAGTGATGAGTGTCCTCTCGGAGCTTCATGTTTTCAGCAAAAATATCTGGTGCCACACAAGTTCTTGAGTCAAGCCTTGACTTAAGATCACATATGCTTGCTACTATTTTATCAAGAGCGGACCCTGGTGTGGCATCTTGTGTAACTTTGAGGGAGTACAGAGTGGCAGCCAAACCAGAATCGTAAGAAAACACGCCGATCCTCTTTCCTGCCAGCTGCTGAGGTGAATACTGTGCAAGAACAGAAGCCAGGGAGCCGTACACTGAACTTGTGTACATATTTCCATTTTGATTTGACACAAGCAAAGATGCCTTTGTTTTCTGATTGAAGAGTTCTGAACTAGCTTTCACAAATGCCTTTTCCACGTCTCTGTCAAAGTAGGTATCTTCTAATTTAACATCCCCAAAGGCTTCTAGGCCACTGTAGATACTATTTTTATCTCTGTTCTGGTCATTAAGGAAGTCATTCAGCAACATCCAAGCTAGAGATTTTTGAACCAGTTTACAATAGGGTGAGTGGAAGATCATGAATCCAAAATCATTCAAGGTGAAATCTCTATCATTTCCCTCTTTCTGCCACCGGGCATGGATCTTCTTGCGGTAGACAGAATAGCAGCGGTCTAATGCACTGAGGTAGCACTGTATGGACAGCTTTCCATCTACTATAGGATATTCAGAAAGCATATCAGGCTTGTAAAAGTCATAGGCATGTCGCATATGTGTCCCACGAAGTCCTCGTTCAAACACTAAAGGCGCATTAGGCCCAATTAGCATAGCAACGGCTCCAACTCCACCTGTAGGTCTAGCATTTCCTGTGGCATATACAGCAATATCCCCTGAAACTACCAGGGCATATCGTCCATCCCAAGAGCTGGACTCAATCCAGTTAACAGCATTGAAGACAGCAGCTGTGCCTCCATAGCATGCATTAGTTGTGTCTATTCCTTCTATATCTGTATTCCCAGACTCCTCAAAGAGCTGCATCAAGTTCGTCTTCACTGACTTTGATTTGTCGATGATTGTCTCCGTTCCAACTTCCAGCCGCCCAATGCAGTCATAAGAAAGGCTATTTCTCTCCATAAGATTCTGGACCACAGTCATGCACAGAGAGTTGATATCTTCTCTATCTGTGCAGAAGCCCATCTTGGCCTGGCCCAAGCCAATGGTATACTTTCCAGCATCTACACCATCGTATTTTTCCAACTCTGCTTGATCAACATATTGAGAAGGAAAATAGATCTCAAGGGCAACAATTCCCACATCTTTGGGCCAGCAGGCTTCTGCATTCAAAGGAAGTGACCCAGGCATGGTGAAAGAACTGTGTGAGGGATAAAGAACTGCAGTCTCCAGGTCTGTCACTCTGTTTCCTTCTTCAGGCAACATTCAAGAGCTTGCTAGGCACTTAGGAGCTTGTGACTTTACTGACAATGTGTGCCTTTCTGAGCTTCAATTTCCTCATCTGTAAACGGAGCTAATATCTGCCCTCCAGGTTCATTGTAAAGGATGCTCAGAAGGCAAAATCTGCTCAGGAGCCATTCCTTGTGTCTTAATCTTGTCATTTATCTTGCCATTGTTTTTCATAATTCATCCCCAAATATGACCGGGCGGTGGCCGTAGAAAGCGAACGACCAACGAAGGGGTAATGCCTATATGACAATACTTTAAAATTTGTTTCTTAAAGTTTGCTGAATTGTTACATGATTTTTCTTAGTCCTATCCAGATTTACTTTTTAAAATGCATATGGATACTTTTAAACTGAATCCTCGCTATTTCAGATGTCATTGATTACTCTGAAGAGCAGAGGGGCTTCTAGGTTTTAACTACTCTTCTAAATGAAAAGGAGCAGGTTCGAGCTTTGAAGCTAGTTAAATTGACTTCAACCTAAATACCCTGTAAAGTATTATAACCAACTGGAATGCTTCCTCAAGTGTAAACATAACTTTTACATAAGGAAATGGTCAAGTACGTTGGCCAAATTATTTCCTGAAATGCTGTTGCTTTATTTAAGTAAGTTATGTTGTTAGTGCAATAAACATACTTCTAAACAGCTGAATTTTTGCATTCTATATAATGACTCCTTAATATTTCAGTTTATTAGTTGACAGTGATATACAGAAGGAAAAAACCCATTTCAAGAGCCATAAAAACATTGAAATTTAATTTTTACTTCAACATTTAATACAAGATTACCTTTTTCATTGTTTCCTTTCCCACTGTAATCTCATGCCCATCCTGCCCCATGCCATTCTTAAAGAGCAGAATTCGGGCTGAGGTCTTCTCAATAAGTTTCTGCATTCTAATAGAAAGAACAGGCTTGGTTTTCCGTCTTTTGACATCAGTAGGAAGAATCAGCCCATTCATTGTCCAAGTAACTTTCTTCATTAACAGCAGATGGTCTAGAAGAGATTTTTTTTAAGTCAAGTCAATATTTGGCTTTGAAATTAAAAATGGACACATCATGATTCCCCTCCCCCTATTACCTATATTGTATACACCGGCCAATCTCCATTTAGATGCTGGTTTCCTAAAATGCTACCACCAGCTTCCCACTAACCGTGACATAAGCTGTAGCAAGCTGTCTGCTCTGAGAGCCTGCATAAATCATCATTTCTGAAGGGAACAGATGTTCAGGGTATGAAAGAGTAATACCACAATTTAGTCCTAATTAAAATTCACCTTAGCATGCCTCTATCACTGGTCACGTGTGCTAAGCTGAAAGCGTCCATTGAAAGGGTCTAAGATCCTTTGCTTACCATTAAACAACATGGGTCCTGAACTTTTGTGTTCTTTAAGGGTGGGAAAACACTTTTTACCTCTTCAATATGATTATTAACCACATTGCTTTAAAGAAGACAACCTCCAAATAGTAACCTTATATAGATAATTTCTCTCTTGTGACTAGAATGAAGGTGCCTTCTAGGACATCTTTGGTAAGAGATTGAAACCATTTCACTAAAAATGAAACCCAGTTTTTCATTAACAGTTTACTTTGACCCATACATTTTCAAAGATGCGTACATGAATATAAGTTTCAAAACTCCCACTAATATTAATGGGAGTGCAACTAAATTACTATGTATGACTTTGAAAATGTAAGGGTAAGAACAGAAGTGCAGTACATTGCATACTAAGTTGCTGTCAGCATTCCTCTCTTTCCAAGAGGTTTCATTTCACAAATAAATAATTTGCACCTCAGTTGTTTATTTTATTTGTGCATCCAATTTATTTTAGATTATATTTTCTGTTCACATAAATTACAAAAATACAATGATTCCTCCCTCATCTGCTTATCTGTTCTAATAAGAGAAACAAAATTTTATTTGCATATAACTGAAAGTAGCTGCATTTATTTATTTACCCAAATTTTCAAATAACTCTTTGCTATTAGCATTTACCTTGAAAGAAGCATGACCTTTTGAACTTAGAAATGGGGTTTTATATAAAATCTGCTAGTATTGATATGAAACATGAGCCAGTGGTTGTAAACAACCTTTAGGTCCCAGAATGGCTATATTAAATGTTCAAACAACTTTCTGTCTCCCTCTCTCTCCCCACCAACATATACTGACTCACACATACATACATGTACACACATATACAGTGAGCAGAAATAAAAGCAAAACTTAGAGAATAAATTAAAACTAGGAGATTACAAATATGATTAAGATTTCAAGAAGAGAAAAAACTTTACAGAAATTAATGACATATTTTATCACTTTGTAATCTTAAATTGGAGAAGAAAATGCAACCCACTCCAGTATTCTTGCCTGGAGAATCATGGATGGCAAAGACTTGGACACGACTTACCAACTAAACAATCTTAAATAGATAGGAATTAGAATTAGGAAAATAAGTAGAAGTTAATGAGACCATATACGCCTGAAAGAATTGAAAACAAGTGGTCAAATAAATGTATGTACGCACATGTATGTTCATAGCAGCACTATTCACAATAGTTAAAGATATAAACCAAATCTCTACCAATGGATAAATGGAAAAATAAATTGTGGTATATATATATGTGTGTGTGTGTGTGTGTGTGTGTGTGTGCAATAAAAAGAATAAAGTACTGATACATACTACAATGTGCATGATCCACAAAATATTAGGCTAAGTCAAAGAGCGTAATGAAAAGATGCTCAGCATCACTAATTACAGAGAAACGCAAATCAAAACAATGAGGCATCACCTCACAACAGTCAGAATGGCCAAAATTTAAAAATCTACAAACAATAAATGCTGGAGAGGGTGTGCAAAAACAGGAAGCCTCCTATACTATTGGTGGGAATGTAAATTGATACAGTAACTAGGGAGAACAGTATGGAGGTTTCTTGGAAAACTTAAAATAGAACTACTATATAACATAGCCATCCCATTCCTGGTCATATGCCCAGAGAAAAGCATAATTCAAAGAGACACATACACCCCAATGTTTACTGCAGCACTATATACAATAGCCAGGGCATGGAAGCAACCTAAATGTCCACCAAGGGAGGAATGGATAAAGAAGTACTATGTATACACAAGGGAATATTTTTGTCATTGTTGTTTAGTTGCTACGTTGTATCCAACTCTGCACCTATGAACCGCAGCATGTGAAGCTTCCCTGTTCTTCACTATCTCCCAAGGTTTGCTCAAACGCTATCCATTGAGTCAGTGATAACTATCTAACCATCTCATTCTCTGCCACCCTCTTCTCCTGCTCTAACCTTTTCCAGCATCGGGATCTTTTCTACTGAGTCAGGTCTTTGCTTCCGGTGGCCAAAGTACTGAAGTTTCAGCTTCACTATCGATTCTTCCAATGAATACTCAGGGTTGATTTCCTTGTAAGACTGACCGGTTTGATCTTCTTGCAGTCCAGGGGACTCTATAGTCTTCTCCAGCACCACAGTTCAAAAACATCAGTTCTTCAGCACTTAGCCTTCTTTATGATCCAACTCTCACATCTGTACATGGCTGCTGGAAAAACCATAGCTTTGACAATATGGACTTTTGTTGGCAAAGTCAAGTCTCTGCTTAGAAATACACTGACTAGGTTTGTCATAGCTTTTCTTCCAAAGAGCAAGCATCTTTTAATGTAATGGTTGCAGTCACCATCTGCACTGATTTTGGAGCCCAAGAAAATAAAATCTGTAATTGCTTGAGCTTTTTCAACTTCTATTTGCCATGAAGTGATGGGACCAGATGCCATGATCTTAGTTTTTTGAATATTGAGTTTTAAGCCAGCTTTTTCACTTTGCTCTTTCACTTTCATCAGAAAACTGTTTAGTTCCTCTTCACTTTCTGACTTTAGAGTGGTATCAGCTGCATATTTGAGGTTGTTGATATTTCGCCAGGTAACCTTGATTCCAGCTTGTGATTAATCCCAGTCTAGCATTTTGAATAATGTACTCTGCATACAAGTTAAATAAGCAGAGTGACCGAATACAGCCTGGACATACTCCTTTCCCAAACTGGAACCAGTCTATTGTTCCATGTCCAGTTCTAACTGTTGTCTCTTGACCCGCATACAGGTTTCTCAGGAAACAGGTAAGGTGGTCTGGTAATCCCATCTCTTTAAGAATTTTCCACAGTTTGTTGTGATCTATACAGTCAAAGATTTTAGTATAGTCAATGAAGCAGATGTTTTTCTGAAATTCTCTGGCATTTTCTGTGATCCAAGGAATGTTGGTAATTTGATCTCTGGCTCCTCTGCCTTTTCTAAGTCCAGTTTAGACCTCTGGGAGTTCTCAATTCATGTATTGTTGAAGCCTAGCTTGAAGGATTCTGAGCATTACCTTGCAAGCAATGTGAACTGAGCACAACTGTACAATAGTTTGAACTTGCATTGCCCTTCTTTGGGATTGGGATGAAAACTGACCTTTTTCAGTCCTGTGGCTACTGCTAAGTTTTCCAAATTTGCTGACATATTGAGTGCAGCACTTTAACAGCATCATCTTTTAGGATTTGAAATAGCTCAGCTGTAATTCCACCACCTCCACTAGCTTTGTTCATAGTAATGTTTCCCAAGGCCCACTTGGCTTCACACTTCAAGATGTCTGGCTCTAGGTGAGTGACCATCCATCATTGTTATTTGAGTCATTAAGACCTATTTTTATACAGCCCTTCTTTGTATTCTTGCCATCTCTTCTGAATCTCTTTTGCTTCTGTTAGGTCGTTACCCTTTCTGTCCTTTATTGTGCCCGTCCTCACATGAAATATTCCCTTGATATCTCCAATTTTCTTGAAGAGATACCTAGTCTTTCCCATTCTATTGTTTTTTTTGCATGGCTCACTTAAGAAGGTCTTCTTATCTCTTCTTGCTATTCTCTTGCATTCATTTGGGTATATCTTTCCCTTTCTCCCTTGCCTTTTGCTTCTCTTCTTTTTTCAGCTATTTATAAAGCCTTCTCTGATAACCACTTTGCCTTCTTGCATTTCCTTTTCTTTGGGATGATTTTGGTCACTGCCTCCTTTACCCTGTTATGAACCTCTGTCCATAGCTCTTTAGGCACTCTGTTTACCAGATCTAATCCCCTGAATCTCAGCCATAAAAAATGAAATTGTGCCATTAGCAGAGATGTGGATGGAGGATGGTCCTAGAGACTGTCATACAAAGTGAAGTAAGTCAAAAAGAGAAAAACAAACATAGTATATTAACACATATATGTGAAATATAGAAAAATAGTACAGATGAACTTATTTGCAAAGCATAAGTAGACACACAGACATAGAGAACCTATAGATATAAAAGTGGAGTAGGAGATAGGGATTGACGTTTATACAATACTATGTATAAAATAGGTAACTAATGAGAACGGATTGTATAGCACAGGGAACCCTACTCAGTGCTCTGGGGTGATCTAAATGGGAAGGAGCATCAAAAAAGAGGGGATATATGCACATGGATAGTTGATTCACTTTGCTGTATGGCAGAAACCAACACGACACTGTAACGAGGCTATGCTCCAATAAAGTCTTTTTAATTAAAGGAAACGAAAGTCAAAAATAAATAAATAATAAAAATGAAAAAAGGATATATACTGTATAATTCCACTTATAAGAACTATCCAGAATAGGTAACTCCACAGAAACAGAATTCAAACAGATGTGTGCCAGGGGCTGGAAGAGGAGATAGCAGGGGGAAACAAATGGATAAGGGGTTTTATTCTGGAATGATGAGAATGCTTTGGAACTAGATAGTGTGGTTGTACAACACTGGGAATGTACTAAATGCCACTGATTGTTCACTTTAGATGATTAATTTTATGTTATGTGAATTTCACCAAAACAAAGAAAGAAAGGAGAAGGAAAATGAGAAAGAGGGGAGGCAGAGGAGGAGGAGGAAGGAGATTACTAATGGCCAGTATCTCTCTGAAAATAAAAAGCATCTCTCACTGGGAAAAAAATAAAATAAATTCCCGTACTTTGATAGGAGTGTACCCACAATGTGGAGACCCTCCAGATGTTTAAAGGGTATAAACCTTTAAACTAGGTTTGAATCTCAGCTCTGTTACTTAGGAGCCCCAGATGAGTTACACCTCCCTGCATCTCTGATTTCTCATCTATAAAGTATGTAGTGGGCACCACTCCACCAGCTGATGAGGATTAAATATCTTACAAGTAAAATTACCTAACACACTGAAATCACTCCATAAATGTTGGCTTCTCCCCCTGCGTTCCTAAAATCCCACGCTTATTATGTAGCTCTAGACTATACTGAGCCATCAGAGTCCAACCAGGAAAACAGAATCCACTCAGGGTACTTGAGAAGAGGGAGAGACTGCAGGGAATTGGTTATGTAAGTGATGGAAAAGACCGCAAAGCAACAAAAGGTCAGTGACACAACCAAGAGATTAACAAGAGCCAGAAACCATTCCCACCACAGCCAGAGAGAGGAGGTGTGACAAGTACTGGATTTAGAGAGTCTTACCAACAAACCATTTTTCTCTTTGATTCTTTCAACCAGGATAGGACTTGGGTGAGGTAAGTGAAGGGCCAAAGATGCAAAATTAAAGAAAGCATGCTTAGGGTGGGGCAAGCACGTAACCCTCGAGTGAGGGCCCCTTAAATCTTGTCTTCTAGGTGCTGCATTGGTCTCTCCTAGATCCCTCCCAGCCCTGGGTTTGACTGTCTGTCCTATGTGCAGAACTCCTGACAATCCCATTCAAAATAATGCTCTTAGCTCTGGCTAATAGCACTGTTTTGTATGACTTACGGGTTTTAGCTCATTCAGTCCTCTCAATAACTTTATGGAAGGACTCTAATACCATTATAATATCACTATCTTCATTTACAAGTGGGAAAATTGAGGAATTGAGAAATTAAATAGCCCAAGATCTTGCAGCTTGTAGGTGGTTGTGCTGGAATATGAACTCAGTTCTAGAAACAATACCCCAAATCATTACACAGTTGTGTCTCTATCCTGCATTTTCCTCAATGTCCTCAAGATCAATATGTCTGAAAAAAAGTTTTACATTCTTTTATACAAGTTGATGCACCCTTCACATCTCTTTTTTCTGTCAATATTTCTACTGTTTTCACAGCTTTTCACTATCTCAGGGAGATTTTGAACCCCTGTCTCTTATTCATTTCTCTGAATCAAATGCTTATTCATTCAATGATATGCACTGGGTGTCCACTTCTCAAGGCATCAAGTGACAGCTGTGAATAGGACAGAAGAGTCTGTACAGATAACAGCCTCTTGGCAAGAGACGAACAGTGGGTGGCTTTTCTGAAGAGGGAACATCTGAGTGGAGAAGGCTGAATGATGAGACGTTAGTGATGAGTTTCAGGGAAGGAGCATTCCAGGCAGAGAGAAAATCAAGCACTAACTCTCTGAGGTGAGAATGAGCTGGGTGTTTCTGAGAAAGAACAATAAAGAAGTTTGGACAAGGAAAGAATGTGCATGGATAAAGCTAAAAAGGTAGAAAGGCCAGGATAAGGGGGTTGGCTTTTAATCTGGATGTGATGGGAAGCCACTGGAAGGTCCTCAGCAGAGCCCCTTATGAAGAGCAGACTGGGACAGAGTGTAGGAAACACTGGTGGTTCCCCCAGATTCCTTTTAACCAGCCTAGTGCCCCCAAACTCCACTTGTGATTCCTGGCCATCAACACCTCACAGCTCACCCTTCTCCTGGGACCTGCCATTGGCTGAAAGGAACCAGCCGCCTGGCTAGGAAATGCCTGTGAGGTGATGAGCTCTTCCCTCCTACTCAGGGGACAGTCCCCAGCCAGGACCTGGGAAGACACAACAGGTAGTCCCCTTGCTTCAGGGAGGGGCAGCTCGGTGGTGTGCTTCCCACTCCACACAGGGGCTGGACTTGGCAGCACACAGGGCTTGGTTGAGCTTCTGCCTCTTCTCTCTGCTGCCTCCCTCACTCCTTCACAGGGCTCACTCAACAGCATTCCCTCACTGAGTCCCATGTACAAAACTCCCCATCTCAGGCTCTGCTTCTAGGGCACCTGACCTCAGACTGAGTCAAAGACAGGAAACCTAACTTTCAGCTGTCATTTCTTCTCAATAACTCATAAACTCTCCCTTTTCAGTCCCAGCCAGACCCACTTGCCCACTTCTCTCTCAGCCTCCTATCATCTGAAAAGGCTTCCTAATTGTATTTGATCCTCTCCCATTACATCTGACATTCTATATTCCAATTACAGCCGAGTTTCCCTAATCATTAATTTTATCATTGCCTGAAAAAAAGTTCTTGGAGTTAGCTTTTGAAGTTTTCTACCTGTAAGCCAGCCAGCTAGCCAGTCTGTATGTCTGACTGTCAGTCGGTCAAGCAGTCAACACTTATTGTGTCCATCTTACGTGCCAGACCCTGTGCAAGGAATATGAAACAGACATAGTCCCTTCTCTTGAAAGGAGACTAACAGAAGAGTTTGCCAACAATGTGACACTATCCAAATTTACCGGTTTTCCCTAAGCTGATCTGTTAATTATTCCTTGAGCACAAGTTCATCTTTAAGCCCATTGCCCTTCACTTATTGAGACTCAAGTCCTCCTCAACATCCAGTTTAAGGTCTTCCTTTAGTGTTCCGCCTTGCAATGACCTGTAGTCTCTTGAATCCTTTGAGCGTTTACAGCCTGTCCCTTATATTTATCCTTTTAACAATGTTTGAGAATGCTCCACATGCCAGTACTACCTGTTAGGTAAAGAGCATAAACCATGTGGAATTATTACATAAATGTCTTAAAAGTATATATCCTACTTCTGCCTCCATGCTTAAACCTTTAGAAAGGTAGGTATCAAGCCTGTATTTCTCATTAGTTGCTCCAGGTATATACAAGGTCACTGCAATGGTATAGTTGTTGCTGTGTTGTTTAGTCACTAAGTCATCTCTGACTCTTTTGAGACCCCATGGACCCTAGACGGCCAGATTCCTCTATCCATGGGACTTCCCAAGCAAGAATACTGGAGTCAGTTGCCATTTCCTCTTTCAGGAGATCTTCCCAACCCAGGGATCAAACTGGAATCTCCTGCATTGCAGGCAGATTCTTTACTGCTGAGCCACCAGGGAAGCCCTCTTCATAACATGCTAATTATGCAAAATAAACTTCAAGGCCTTTTTGTGTGTACCTACCATCTTTATTCCCTAGCTCTCCCTGTTATGGATTTAAATATGATTTTTATACCACCTTGATGTTCACTAATGACCACAATGGGACACAATTTTTTAGGAAAAGAAGAAAACCTGTTAAGGAGAACAGCTTGGCAAATGAAGATCTAGGAGGAGTGGAACAAACTGGGATGAATTCAGAGTATATTTCAGGTAAATGCTCATGTTCTCCTTGAGTTCTCCCTTGGGGGTCATCTCTTCCAGGAAGCCTTTTCCAGCTCGGACACCCTGCTCTTTGTGAGGGCATCTACTGCTGAACTGAGCCCACCACAATATCACTTTCTGCCTTCCTGGCTAAACATGCACTGCTTACCTGAGGCATGGAGAAGGCGCTCAATAAGTGCGGAAGGAATGAATGAATAAACCTATCTTCTTTTCCATTAAAGGAATATATCCATGACTCTATTACCTAAAAATACCTAAGGATGCTGTACTTAAAAAAATAGGCATCAATCGAACCTGGGCTGGCGATTCATTTCACACGTGGTAATTTACATGTTTCAATGCCGTTCTCCCATATCATGCCACCCTTGCCCTCTCCCATAGAGTCAGGGCTGGTGCACCGGGATGATCCAGAGGGATGGAATTGGGAGGGAGGTGGGAGGGGGGTTCTGGAAGGGGAACACATGTATACCCATGGTGGACTCATGTCCATGTATGGCAAAACTAACACGATAATGTAAAGAAAAATAAATACATAAATAAAAGAGAAAAACAAAATAGGCAGCCTAAAAAAATTTCAAGATAACATTTCTGAAGTTCCAAATAGGTTTCCTGAGAGAACTCTAGGTAGATCTAGGAAGACCACATAATAAAGAAAATATTCAAATAAACTTGAAATTATCCTTTACAATATATATTATATACAGTTGTTTTTAAAGGTACTCCAACTTTCCAGATTCTTGTTGATAAACATAGAAACACTATTGGAAATGCATAAAACATTTTATACAAATAAAGAATTTTTAAACCAACATGTAAAGCAGCCTAATAAAATAATACTAATGATGACTAAAATACATTAATAATATACTAGATAAGCAGCAAAGCATTAAGATCATGGGATCTGAAGCCAAACTCTGGGGATCCAAACTTTAACTTTGCTTCTTACTAACTCTGTAACGGCAAAATAAGTCAATTTCATTTGTCTTAGTTTTCTTATCTGAAAAAGATAACAATAATAGTATTTCTCCTTACCTATTTTATGAATGAAAGAAATTTATACAGATAGAACACTTTTGCTTAAATATTAAATACATCAAACATTGCTGATATTATTATTATACTCATGATTTTCATGAAGAACTTAGCCTATGGAAAGCAATGTGTTAAGTGCTTTATAATCACTAACTGGTTTTATCCTCTAAACCTTAGGAAGAGATAATGTTATCATCTTTATTTCATAGACGAGGAAAATGAGACCTAAAGAAATTAAGCAACTAGATCTATATCCTGCGTCTCCTGCATTGAAGGCAGATTCAGCTCAGATGGTAAAGAATCAGCCTGCAACACAGGAGACCCTGATTCAATCGCTGGGTGGGGAAGATTCCCTGGAGAAGGGAATGGCTATTTCCACGGACAGAGGAGCCTGGCAGGCTATAGTTCATGGGGTCGCAGTCAGACACAACTGAATAACAGTGGCCTCTACTCACTAGATGCCATTGGGACCTTACCCCATTGGGACAACCAAAAAACGTTTCCAGACATTGCCAAATGTTTGCCAGAGGACAAAATTTTCTCTAGCTGAGAACCACTGCAGTAAAGGAGTCTGAGAGAACCCTCCTCCTCAGAGGTACTGGGAGGTGTGAATAAATGACCGGCACACACCATGCTCTTTTTCTTATTCCAACTTTTGATCATGAGTTTCCCCCTCCATCTTCCTTCCTTCTCAACTCAGTGTCACCACCTTTAATCTACTTTCTTCAGGCTTCACAGCCTCACCTTATTGAGAATGAGTCTCCTTCATTTCAATTGTATGAAATGTTTTCTCATCTGTGTACCTCTAGTATGTGGACTTCCCAGGTGGCACATTGATAAAGAATCAGCCTGCCAGTGCAGAAGATGCAGGTCTGATCCCTCAATCAGGAAGACCTATCCCCTGGAAAAGGAAATGGCAACCCACTCCAGTATTCTTGCCAGGAAAATCTGTGGATGGAGGAGCATGTCAGGTTATGTCCATGGGGTCACAAAAGAGTTGGACATGATGAAGCAACTAAACAACAACAACCTCTAGTATCCAGTATGCTGTAAACAGTATGCTTGCTGGAGGTTTAACAAAATAATAAAAGTTGATTATACATTTTCAATGTAAGCATTTGTCCCCTGCTGCAGAGACAGTATCTGAAATAGTGTTTAGTCCTATAGTAAATGCTCTCTAAATATTTGGAGACTATTTGTCAAACATGTCAGATCAGAGCATGACTATTATTTCATTAGGTGGATATTAGGTAATATTTTCAGGTAGATATTACCTTGACTTATATTTTCTCTGAATACTGGGGAAAGATTACATATTTATACTCATAATTAATTAGTTTTTTCATTTTACCATGTCCCTCCTTGAACTTACTCAGAAACCAGAATATGTATCATGCAGAACAGCTCAGAGAAAGAAGCAGCAGAATGGTCAGAAGCTTAGTGAATTACTTTGCATTGGTTCAGAACGGTAAAACGCATGAAACTTGAAAAGTTATTTATTCTACCTACCCATTTCATCTATTCAATTACTCACTCAACATACATTCACTGAGTCTCTAACATGTGTGCCGTACTAGAGACACTGCACAGGAGGTACCTCCGAGTTCTTCGGGAAAACAACACACAGTAGGGTGCATGCCTAGTCAGAGATGCCCAGGGTGTTGAGGGAGTCTGGAGAAGCAGCACCTGCCACAGCCCGTGGTGAGCAAGAGAGGCTTCCAGGGGAAGGATGTGAGGTCGGACTTGAAGCATGCTTGGAGTGGGGAAGAGAAGAAGAGCAGATCCCAAGAAGAGAAAACAATGCAGGTGAAAATTCAGTTAGGCAACAGTATGATGGACGGTGGGGAGGACATGGAAAACTGAGAGGCCAGAGCTGGAACAAGGAAGGCAGGCCTAACGTTATGCAGATCAGAGCTTCTACACAATGCAAAGAAGCTCTACACTCCCCAGAGGAAGCCATCAATATCTTCCAGATAGAAGGAACTACTGGAAAAATCTTCCTTATGTGAGGCAAAACCCATTTCCCTGTGAAACAAAGTTGTTGGGGTAAGGTCTGAATCATCATGTCTCAAAGTGTGGGCCATGGGATTCCTGTCTGAGAGTCAATTGGAGAATCAGGGACTCCTCACATTTAACAACACACGGTGTATCTTCTTAACATCACCACTCCAGGAACCTATGCCTTCATATGAATAAAGGTGGTGAGGGCTGACAGCCAGTTCAGTTCAGTTCAGTTCAGTTCAGTTTAGTCACTCAGTCGTGTCTCTTTGCGACCCTATGGACTACAGCATGCCTGGTCTCCCTGTCCATCACCAACTCCCAGAGTTTACTCAAACTAATGTCCATTGAGTCAGTGATGTCATCCAACCATCTCATCCTCTGTTATCCTTTTCTCGTCCTGCCTTCAATCTTTCCCAGCATCAGGGTCTTTTCTAATGAGTCAGTTCTTCCCATCAGGTGGCCACATTATTGGAGTTTCAGCTTCAGCATCAGTCCTTCCAATGAATATTCAGGATTGATTTCATTTAGGATGGACTTGTTGGATCTCCTTGCTGTCCAAGGGCCTCTCAAGAGTCTTCTCCAACACCACAGTTCAAAAGCATCAATTCCTCAGCACTCAGCTTTCTTTATAGTCCAACTCTCACATCCATACATGACCACTGAAAAAAACCATAGCCTTGACTAGACAGACCTTTGTTGGCAAAGTAATGTCTTTGCTTTTTAATATGCTGTGTTGGTTGGTCATAACTTTTCTTCCAAGGAGCAAGCATCTTTTAATTTCATGGCTGCAGTCAGCATCTGCAGTGATTTTGAAGTCCCCTCAAAAATAAAGTCTGTCACTGTTTGCACTGTTTCCCCATCTATTTGCCATGAAGTGATGGGGCCAGATGCCATGATCTTAGTTTTTTGAATGCTGAGTTGTAAGCCAACTTTTTCACTCTCCTCTTTCATTTTCATCAAGAGGCTCTTTAGTTCTTCTTCGCTTTCTGTCATAAGGGTGGTATCATTTGCATCTGAGGTTATTGATATTTCTCCCAGCAATCTTGATTCTAGCTTGTGCTTCATCCAGCCCAGCATTTCTCATGATGTACTCTGCATGTAAGTTAAATAAGCAGGGTGACAATATACCACCTTGACATATTCCTTTCCCGATTTGGAACCTGTCTGTTGTTCCATGTCCAGTTCTAACTGTTGCTTATTGACCTGCATACAGATTTTGCAGGAGGCAGGTGAGGTGGTCTGGTATTTAAGAATTTTTTAAGAATGTCTTTAAGAATTTTCCACAGTTTGTTGTGATCCACACAGTCAAAGCCTTTGGCATAGTCAATAAAGTGGCAGTAGATGCTTTTCTGGAACTCTTGCTTTTTCAGTGATCAAATAGGTGTTGGCAATTTGATCTCTGGTTCCTCTGGCTTTTCTAAATCCAGCTCAAACATCTGGAAGTTCACGGTTCTGAAAGTTCAAGTTCAGGCTTCACAGTTGAAGCCTAGCTTGGAGAATTTTGAGTATTACTTTGCTAGCGTGTGAGATGAGTGCAACTGTGTGGTAGTTTGAACATTCTTTGGCATTGCCTTTCTTTGGGATCAGAATGAAAACCGACCTTTTCCAGTCCTGTGGCCACTGCTGAGTTTTCCAAATTTGCTGGCATATTGAGTGGAATACTTTCACAGCATCATCTTTCAGGATTTGAACTAGCTAACTGGAATTCTATCACCTCTGCTAGCTTTGTTCATAGAGATGCTTCCTAAGGCCCACTTGACTTCGCATTCCAGGATGTTTGGCTCTAGGTGAGTGATCACACCATGGTGGTTATCTTAATCATGAAGATCTTTTTTTATAGTTCTTCCATGTATTCTTGCCACCTCTTCTTAGTATCTTCTGCTTCTGTTAGGTCTATACCATTTCTGTCCTTTATTATGCCCTTCTTTGCATGAAAATTTCCCTTGGTATCTCTAATTTTCTTGAAGCAATCTCTAATCTTTCCCATTCTATTATTTTCCTCTGTTTCTTTGTGTTGATCATTGAGGAAGGCTTTCTTATCTCTCCTTGCTGTTCTTTGGAACTCTGCATTCAAATGGGTATATCTTACCTTTTCTCCTTTGCCTTTCGCTTCTCTTCTTTTCTCAGCTCTTTGTAAGGCCTCCTCAGGCAACCATTTTGCCTTTTTGCATTTGTCTTTCTTGGGAATGGTCTTGATCACTGCATCCTGTACAATGTCATGAACCTCTGTCCACAGTACCTCAGGCGCTCTATCAGATCTAATCTCTTGAATCTATTTGTCACTTCCACTGTATAATAGTTAAGGGATTTGATTTAGGTCATACTTGAATGGTAGTGGTTTTCCCTACTTTCCTCAATTAAGATAGCAAGGGTAAACATTATTACTTCCAGAGGCAAGAAGAAAACCAGAATCTGATCCTATGCCAGTATGGAGTACCCAAGGATGCTCAATACAGACCTGAGTAGGTTTTGGCCCTGGTGAAGAAGAGGATTAACTGAGGCTAGCAGTGGGTGCAATGAGGAATAATCAGGTGGTAAGGGGGCTCTCAGGCATGGCAGGCAGGAAGCCAGCCGGAGTATTAAAACAAGAAATGTGCTGCCCTCTAAACCCACCTTGAGCATCTCAGGAAACATACTAGCTATGCAGAGCTAACAAATGCTTCCTGTCTTTTGTCTCATCTCACAACCTTGACATCCCTCCCAGGGCTGAGGCTATCTGGTACCTGTTAGAATTGGAAAACAGCCTCCACACCCCCCAGCTCTGTGGTCCTTCAACTCTGCACAGCAGGGAGCAGTGGCCCTAAACCTTCCCAAAGGTCACACCATATCCTTTTTCTTACTTCCTTACTTTCAATAATAGTTAATAAGCACCTACTGTATGCACAGTACTATGAGAAATACAAAGGGAAGTTTTAAATGAAGAAGAACGCCTCTCTTCTACCTTTTCCAACTATCAAAAGGAAAAAAAAAAAAGAGTGAGGGGAGAGAATGGGTAAGAAAGGGCATTCCTGACTGGATGTGGGAAGACTGAAAATCTCAGATCTATAAGTTCATGGAAGAATCATTTATCCCAACACTCCACTTCAGATCACTGTCTGGTCTCAGACAAGCATTAGCATCGCCATTAGCCTCTCTGCCATGGAATTATTGTTGGGCTGACTTACTTTAGCCCCTTGCCAAACAGGAACATTCGCAAATCTACACAAAAATTGGGGGTAGGGGATTTTTAATATATTCTTTCTAAATGTCCACTCACTGTTTGCTGGCCCAACAGGATGCTCTAATGAGGTCTTAACCTCCCCTCCCACCATAGAACATGCATGGTTCACCACAGTACCTACTTGGTTTTTCATTCAACCACTGAACAACATTTGTTGAGCCTCTATTAAGTGCCAGGTCCTGTGCCCCCCCCTCCCCAAAAAAGATGGTGAACAAGGCAGCCACGGTTTATGTCCTAAGGAAGCCTGGTTTAGAGAGGACAACAGTCATTACGAGTCTGAGGACTACAAAAAAGCACACTGAGAATAAGCTGATCCTTACCAGTGAGAGCCTCCCCAGAAAGGAGGACCAAACACAATGCCTGTCCATCCAGGAACCTCAAAAGCAGGAGACTTGAAAGTCCCCTTTGAAGGGTTCTTCAATCTTCCCCTTACTGACAGTACTCTCAGCAAATTCCCTGTCCCCACACACGCAATTGTCAAAGAAGGGGTCCTATTCTCACTTTATCATCTCATCTGCTTCTAATTGTGGTAGCCACACCTAGTGGGTTCCAAAGCCTCATGACCCTCTGGGTAAGGATAGGGGCGGGGCCTGCACTCCACTGAAGTTCTAGTGGAGGTTGGGCAAAACCTTGGGAAAAACTTCCCCAAAGGGCTATATCCCAGCCAAGTCCCTTGACTGTTTATGTTCATATACTTACTCTCTGGCAGCGTTCAGAACATCATGCCCCAATAATTTATTTTTAAGAATTCACATCCTATTTTATTTTCATGTTTTGTTTATAACCAAATCATGAACAAGATAAAGCATGTTCTAGCATTAGAAGGTCTATTTACAACATCACCACATTTTCTCAGCCTACTTCAAAAAAGCCAATGCCTGTCATGAAATTAAATAAATCTGTGTGCTCCCCACATCGTAATTTTCCATTTTGCATGTGCCAGCAAAGAGAATACTGCCTTCTTCTGTTACCGGAATAAAAGCAGCAAACTTGCAATGTTAAATCCATAAGCTTATTAAAAATAAGCTTAAAAAATTAATTCTCTTGTAGTTGGGCAAAAAACTTGAAAATACCTTAATGTTCTGGCTGTCTTGAAAGTATAGATAATGACCTTAAATATAAACAAGCACATCATTTCATGGGTACAAGATGATGAGTTTATAAAATATAAATGCTCTGACAGTAAGAAAACATACTGCTATATTCAATTATATCATCTGCTCAAAATACAATTGCTTCTATGTTTGGTAAATAGATTAAATCCAGGTCACATTCCTGTGTTCAACTGGGTTGCTAGTCACTCCCTTTTCTCTAAATACTTGCGTTCTTTGTTTCTGCATGTTCTTAAGTGTCATCATTTATTGCTATAGGCGTGATGGCTATACTTAACTAATAATGACAGTGGTTGTCATTAGATTTTAACTCAGTAACACAAGTCTGACATATCATTTGAAGTATGTCTTCAATTTAAATTTGATTAAAATTACAAACATCCCATCTATTGTGCCAATCAAAATGTTGTCACCCTTTCCCTGAACTTTTCTATGAACTTTCTTGAAATAAGTTGTGGCAGCTTAAAGTTAAGGCTAGCCTTGGGTCATAAACATATTTTAAAACACAACTTTCATAGTAGAACAGAGCAAGGCCACTTGGGGCTCCTTTCATAAAAGGACTTAATTTTGACTTACACCTCAGAAAAATTCTCAAGGTAAATAGTACAATACAGTGAGAGTTCAAAGGCTCTAACTCAGATTCTCATATCATGCTGTAACACAAGTGCTTGCTTGTGATTTTAACTTGGTTGTAAATATTTTAAGATCCTGGACCTAGCAAGCACCTTTAGTAGTAAAATCAGGTACTTGTGCCAGTCTATATGATAAGCTGGTGGAAATGAGTTGAAGAAGAGATGGAGCAAAAGAGGGAAAACAGACAAAGAGCAGATGGAAAAATGTTTTAGATACCTGTTATGTACAGCAGGCTTTTATACACATTATTGTATTTACTCCTCATAATTACCCTGTGAGATGTTTCATTACTGACTCAGTTTATATATAGTAGATGAGGAAACTGGGGGTTAGAGAGGTTAAGCCACTTGCCCAGGTTTACAGAGTAGTTTGCTTCCCTGGCAGTGATGGTAAAGCAGAGCCAAATGATTGTGCTGTTGTTGCTATTTTCCTACACCCAGGCAACTATTCTGGGGAGGTGAGAGTAGACTCGAAGTTCTGGGATCTTAACAGCATTCAGAATCCCAGTTATACTTATGAAATGCTATTCTCAGTGTTCTATTTAGATGAGGGATTTATAGACATTTAATTTCCAAATGATTTTTCTTTTTAGAAAAATAAGACAATATCCAATAATCCTTTAAGATATTTTTACCTCGATATACAAGTAAGGACACTGAAGGGCAGATCAGTCTGCCCAAGGTCACATAAAAGGGACTAGAATCTTGAAAGATCATCTAATTTCAAGTCTAGTGCTCTTCCCATAAATGATAATGCATTTCTTATGTCAGATGTCTCAAAGCTTCAAAAAAAATGCTTTGGAAGGCAAATTCCTGAAAGAGTACCTATAGGATATATAAATGAATTCTCAGGTAAAGTAGCAAGCAGGGTAGATAGACACCCGCCTAAAAGATTTGATTTCAAGATTACTGGAAATGCTTGGCTCAGTTTTTAAACTCTCTCCTTTGTTTCCATGACATTATTTGTTTTTATGATACCACCCTTCTTTTTCTTTATAACACTTAACACTGTAAATAAATAACTTACTTAGTTCTGTATATGTTTATGTCTGTTGCTTCTTCTATCTTATTAGAATCTAAGCTCCATGAGATTTGTCTTATTCACACCATATCCTGGCATATTGTGGGGACTCAATAAGTACTTCTTGAGGAAATGATTGAATGAATGAATGGTCTCTCTTTAATTATTCCTCTGCCTCCTCAAACAGAACCATAATTTTTTTTTTATTACTTCTCACACACTATCTGAGCTCTCCTCAGGGAGTTATTCTCTCTGTCCACTTTTACCCATGTAGCAAACAGCTCCAGGTGATAAACACAGTATTTATAACTCTTCTGGGTTAATATCCTCATGATAACTAAAGTTTATCAAATTCCTTTGCATACAAAAAAAGGCTGTATTCAAAACCCTTAATGTCAGATGTGATTCTGTAGTAGAAATTTCAGAATTTAAAAAATCTTAATATGTTACATATATCAAATATTATATAATATGCCCAGCAGGTCTACAGTAGCAGCCCATATCAAACATATTATCTTTCATCAAAACAATTGATTAATCATACCAAATTAGGTTGTGCTATCAAATGAGTTATGAAAAAATTGTTTGGTCCTCTGTAATTCTGTATTTTAGAATGGCATATAAGAGACTGGATTTGTAGCATTAACTCAGGGGTTGTAAGGAGAAAGTATAATATACTTAAAACACATGGTGAGCGTTCGGCTTGCAAAAAGCATTCAAATTATCAGGACAGTTACAGGTTCGCAGGCATCGGCATTAAACAAGTATAGCCTCTGTGTGTATATATGATATATATACAATTCAACAACTCATGATATGTCAGTAATTCAGGTGTTTATCAATGATTTGATATTTTGACAGTATGAGACGCTACTGTATGCAAGCTGCTCTAAATTTGTCTATTGGCTAAGGATTTTTGTTGCAGGATGGAGGGGATGCATCTCTTGCAATGATCTTCAGACCCACATCTAATTAATTACACGGTAAGGACGCCATACACACTCAATTATAGGTTTAAAATATTTGGAATAGGGAGAGAACATAACATGTATGTTTTAGGACATGCCTATGGTGTTGTCCTCCCTTGCAGAAATAGATAAAAGAATCATGTGCTATCTCAGAAAAGTTCTTTTTCATATTTTTATATTTCATAATATCATTTTCCTGCTTTTGGTATACGCAGCCAAGTGAGAGAGAAGATGGACTGACAATCTTACCTAATACATATGCTACTCAAAGTGATAACAGAGAATTTAGGAACACCCACCCCAAGTCCTGCTGCAGCTGCCCAAGTTAAGTAGTGGTCACCCGTGGGTGAGCATCACAGAGCATAATATTAGCTTTAGCAGGACTGATGCAGCCACTGGTGTAGACTGTAGCACTGTCTTGAGATCCAGCAGCAAGAAAAGCAAGGTGTGATGTGGGTAATAAGTCACTTCTCGAAACTTGTGCTTTTAACACAACCGTTTAAAAAGCAACAAACTCAGGAGACATATAATGGAACAGAATATAATGCATGAATCCAGGTTCATTAAACTAATGCATTTTTTGAGAAACAAAATATGACAGAACATTTCATTATTGATGCACATATGAGAAAAAGTGTTATGCTGCTATTCAGAATGTGTCTTGTATGTCGTGGAATTGAAATATTTCCAAATCATCAATAATTAAAACGATGAGAATCCATCATTTCACTGACATTTATTTCTACATGAAAAGATGGCCTATTTTAAATGTGCTCACACATATTCTTGTCAATCACAAGCTGTCACAGCAAATTATCTCATTTTGTAGATCACATGGCAGTTAGCAGAAATCTCCAGGTTTAAATTTAGATCTTAGGTGTAGTATCAAGAATATTCTTCATGGATTTTTTTTCTCTGTGACTACATCTTCACAATACAGCATATAAAAGATGTAAAATTCTATTCATAATACTCAGTTTCATTTCTGGTTAACAAAACTCAGGACTGAAATGAATCACTGTAAATGATAACTCTGAAAGCCAAAGAGTAAAATAGGATATATAGAAAAGAATGGAAATACAGAAGTAAAAAAAATTTAAACAATCTCAGAACTGACTCTATACAGTGAAACTTGGGCCTGTTAGGTCCAAACTGTTTTTCCCCTCATCTTCTTTAAGACATTTAAGCAATTGTGGGGCATGAACCATTTCTTATGCTAGGTTTCCATTGCCTACAGTTCCTAGCAGTTCTAAAGGAGCTGAACTCTTTAAATTCCATCAATCTGATTTAAGAATTTTCATTGTGCTATCATGAAGCAGGAGATTCAGGAAACTGAATAAAACCTAAAATGTATGCTCATGAAACTGAAAACTTTAAAAATGCCCTTGAAACAATTCATTAACTATATCTTCATAGTTATAGAGGAATCATTAATAAATTTCAGAATCTTCAAATGGCAGAACTACAAGACAGTTGATCTTCATTAAGAATCTTCATAAAAATTCTTTCTGTTTTTCCCCACACACAATTAATCTTTCTGTTTATGCATTCAACTTCAAATGTAAGAATTATTCTAATATTGCATTTCAACAGGGAATGCTTCATGTCAGTCTTGACCCTGGCTTGACCTCTGTATGAAAGCTTTGTGTTTGGAGGTATGTGATGAATAGCTCTCCAGCTTTCTATTAAATCCAGTGCCACTGGTTGTCAACAGTGATGCTCAAAAGGGGTGGTAAAGTATTTAAAAAATCAGAGATGTTCTGCAGGTCTCTTTCTACTTTACTAAAATCTGGAAATAGTTCTAAGGCAATTTTCACTATCTATACTATTTTCCCAAAGAATAAGAATACAGTGAAGTATGGAAATACAATTGCCAAAATATACATAGGTTTGTTTGGCTTTTCTGTGCCAGAAATAGAGTAAATTTTCATTTGGAGGACCAAAGGATTTGGTTTAATTTTTTTTTCTTTAAAATTAGAGATGAAGGATTAATGATAATAAAGAAATCAGATTATAAGTCCCCTTTTTTTATTCTCTGTCTCTGATCTGGCCTAGGACTGGCACATAGTAGACTTTGAATAGATGTTTGCTGAATGAATGAAAAACAGCATATTAAAATAATGATCACTTACTGACTCTAATGCTTGTTTGTTAATTGTACATAAAATATTCATGTTTATCCACAAAGATGCAACAGTAACACCAAATTCTGCCAGGTGTTTTCCCCTTATTTACCTTTAGAAAGTAGAATTTCCCAAATTCTGAAAATGCCTACTTACTCTAAATTTATCTACCACTTTCAAAGCTATTCATACATGTTTTATTTGTATGGTAAACTCATGACAAGTTGGCATATTATTGATAATCTATAACACTCATGCAAGAGAGCTCATTTTAACCTGATTTGAAAAAGTACATGTGAATATGTAAGTGATATATATATATATATATATATATATATATATGTTTATGTGAAATCTCCCACTCTCTCATATATATATATGTATATCAGAAATCTCCCACCCTCGTATATAACCCTTTCAAGTTATATACGCATATATGATAAATTACATATATATATACAATAAATTATTTGTGTTTATGTTCTTGTTCTGAAAGAAACCAATATCAGGCTTTAGGCTTATAGGCTTATCTGTGAGCTTAACTTACATGGGTGGCTTTTTTCCCATTATACTCATCTTAAGTCTTTTTAACGGACATGTGATATGCTAGTCTGTGTCCAAGCTCACCTACAATTTCTTTTCTCAAAAGACAAGGCACATCTGCCACCTGCTCTACTCCGTGTCCCAGCAACAACTGTCGAGCAGCATAAAGATTGATTATCAGTCAAAAACCATTGCACAACACCAGATTTTGGTGGGTTAAGCTTGCTGATCCAGCAAGAGATGGTGTGAAATTTTCAGGAGTGTGTGCCAACATTTTGGTGCTAAAAGAACAGCAGTGCATGTCACAGTGAAACACAGCCAAAGATGTGCAGACAAAGCAGAGAAGTTTTTTGTTCTAGACTTGGCTTTGAAAGGATAAAAGATAAAACAAAAACTAGGAGGAAATTAGTTTGCACATTTAAAAATCATCCACAAGCTTTGTCGTATGTGTAACATTGTCATTTAGGCATTCATGTCCAGATCTTTTAAGAAGCCTAGGTGTAAATAATTTTTACATATCTCTTCTAAAATACCATAATCATAAGAAAGGCAAGTATTTCTTATTAATAAAAATAACTAAGGCTCTTAAGGAAGTATTCATTACATATATATCTGAATATAAAAGTCACAGAAATATTTACCCACAAAGATTCATGCTTCTATACAAAGAGATGATTCATGAATACAAATAAAGGCAGCCATATTTTAAAGTAAAAACAAAATTTGAAAAATATCTGGGTCTACACTACTGCATAGCTTATTTTTACTGGGTATTGTAGCAACAAGTTTCTTTACAAGGACCAAATTACCTTGAACTTTTTATTGAATTCAAGAAATTATTTCTTGATGATCAAGTATTGTTGAAGAGATTCTAGTTCTAGTATCATTTTATATAATAACATTAATAGAGGAAGAATTTTCATTACTTCCTCTGTAATGAACTCCAGAATTACTTTTCTTCTATTTATGCAATGACTGCCTAGACTTGCCTTTGGTTCACTGGCTTTATAGCAATTGCAGAAAAAAAATACTTCTAATAAGATAGAAAAAGCAGAGGAGAATACAGCAGTTAGATACACTAAATTTGTATGGCAAAGTTCTTATGCCATTTAAATGTGATTGCACGCATAGCACTTGATAACAGGCCCTGGGTATGACATACCTGGATAGTGGCATTTTTATTTTTCTCTTAAAACATATTCTTTCTCACTAAAGAAAGAATTTTTTTAATTTTAGAAAATCTCCACATTTATGAAATGTTAGAAACAATGGACTATTTTTTTCTACACAGAGACCTTTGCTATAAGGATGTCTAAAAGTATGTCTATACATATTCACATTATAAATATATAATTTATATGATTATAAAACATATATATGTTATATATATACATAAAGTATATAAAAGATACACTGTGGCATTTATCTTGTAAAAATTTTGTTAGGAAAATCACATGTATATAAGAATTATGTTCATTACTGGTCACATTTTCAAATTTATGTTAATACCATCTGAAAAAAGACCAAGAGTATAAATGAATAAATGATACTTGAAACTTTGAGCTATTTTCTGAGAGAATAAGTCTAATGAATTATGTCTGTTGAGTGTCACAGAAACTAAACAGTAAATTCAATAATCTCTGATTTAATTTATTATATTTTCACCATTTAACCTCCTGCAGGCTCCCTAATGTCTATTCAGATCTATATTAAATTAAGCACCAATGCTAATGAAGGGCAATAAACGTGGCTGTCAGTGGATTTTTCTTTCATTAAGCACATTATCCTCTTACTGAGCTGTAAATGCGTAAACATTAGTTTTGTTAAACCATGCAAAAAAGACAGGATGAAAATCATTTTTTAATTGCGCCCCTTAAGCAATTTACTGTGTGTGGGAATACAAGGTTTTTTTTTCTTTTTTTCTTCATTTTTACCTTTAACTTTTTTGAAGGGATCTAAAAAGGGCTCTCCCGTTGAAACATAAACGTCTGCTTCACGGGGTATGTCTTCAGGTCCGAGGGCTTCAGCACCATCTGCCAAGAACACTCGTCGTGCAGCCGTGTTCAGATTCAGCTTTTTTGTGCACTCCTCCAGCAACTGATAGAAAACAAGAGGTAAGGGAAAGCGCCTGAGGACAAGGAAGGCAACACACTACCACTAAGCAAAAAGGTGCAGTGATCAAACCAGAAACTCACTGAGCCACTTGCCAAGTTAAGTAACTCAGAAACCCCACCAATATGGTTATTTTGTAGCAGTTGAAAATATACAAATAGGTTAATGGCAACACTGAGAATAGTTGTTTCTCAAATTCTAGTCCTTGAATGTTCCATCATTCTAATAAGGCTGTAAGATATAGTCATTGTATTTGTTTAATTAAATATACTACTTTTACATTGATAAAAAATTAATGGAATGCCTGTGAAATCTATGTATATAAACATAAGCTACCTAGAGATTCAGAAAACTACAATGAAAAATTTAAACAATAAATGTCATCTTTCTCACTTTCTATATATAAAGAGAACAAGGGAAGAAATAAAGCACTGAAAATTTCTGGACACTAGTTACCAAGGTGATGGTTGGTACAGTAACTTTGGCAAAGACTGTTCTAGATCCATTTTTGTAAGCTGTTACTCTAATCAGTCTGGGTTGAAGTTTGTGTCTTTGAGACCATCTGTGCCAATTCTGTTCCCACTTAAATTTTGACGAGAATTCTGCAACTCTAAAGAAAAAAAACACAACAATTGGTGAATGTTAATTAGTAAAAATTTTTATGTAAATATTATCCTGTATATTTTCAACACATATAAGCACTAATGATTGTTCTTAAGTATTCCTCAAAAAAATTTTTATAGAATAAGATTGTCTATATATACTTACATATTTAAAAAAATTTAATACATGATAAGCTTGCCAAAACTGTTCTGTATCTCAGAATAAATCATTTTATTTATAAAACATCACAACATTCATTTTTAAAAATTATATATGCTATATTCTAATAGAAAGCAGAAAATACCAATATTATCTTAACATTATGAAATAGAAAACAGCTAAGAATTTTCCTTAACTTTTCATGTTTATTAAAGTTCTTTGATTTCTTTTTAAAAGATCTGAAATTCAAATACATCATACTAAAGTTTTTATTCTGAAGTCACTTTTATTGCGTTCATTTCAAATTGCTTGGGGGCAGTAAGAGAAGATTTCTAAGTTTGCTTTCAGTCAAAACTAGTTTCAATCCTTACTTTTTTCTCAGCAAAAGTACATGGTAAATGACTAACATGTTCTACTTTTACCTGAGTTCTTTTTCCTGTTAATTCCTAATGCCATATTTGCATAGTAAACATTTTAAAGTAAAAACGTGAGGTAAATTAAAACCACAGTATATCCACCTATCTGAATATATGAAAATAAAGTGAATATAAATATCTTAGTTTGATTTTTATCAACATTTTATTCTATCCATAATCTTGGATTATAAGAATCTTGATGTGAAAATGTATATGCAAAATGCTATTATAATAAGTTCATTTCAATTTTATTTTATTTCAAATACTGTTTAAATATAAAAAGTATGCATTTCTATTTTTAAGCAAATACCTACTAAACCAAGATATTCACAGTCTTAGCCTGATTCTGCATCAACTATTCCTTTCAGAGTTTAATATTATCCAGGCTCAGGTGTATCTCATTTTTTCCCACAAATATAGTTAGCAACATTCTACTCACCTGCTTTCAAAGAAAAAAGAACACAAAAGCAGAAACAAAACCCCTAGAGATGTGTTACATTTTAATGTTTGAAATAGTCAACTGAATCATTATAAATTCTGCTCAAAGGAAAAGGTTTCAACAGTCAGGTAAAAAGAACAGAGAACCACTTTGATTACCTCAGTTGACCCACTGGAGCACTGACAGGTCTGTTTCTCTTGGATGCTGATATGAAACAAGAATTGTTTTTACTGTTTGATTTGTAGCTATCTGGGTCTGATATTTCATCACGGCTATGATCTGATGCTGTTTGATGTGTGGAGCAATCTTGAAGTCCTGACCCTTCTGATACTGCCGCTGAATGCAAAAGTCTGTTGGGGCCAAACTGAGGCTTCAAATAATCTTCAGTAGTTTTAATAACTGCTTTTGCCTGGGATGACATAAACTCCCTGAAAGAAACAATGCAAGGAAGAATACAGTGAATCGATGTGTAATCACTAGTTAACAACTAATACATAACAACTAGTTGTGTGCTATGTGCAAGACAAAACACTACACACTTAGCCAGTATTTTGCTTAACATTCACTATATCCCTGGGCAGTGAGTGACATTTTTATCCCCACTTTACAGATTAAAAGAGTGTGTCTCAGAGAGGCTAATTAACTTGCCCATGCTCACATAATCTGTAGCTGTAGCTCACATAATCTAGGAAAGAACTTGAATTTGAGATGTCCTAAAATAAAACACACATTCATAAACATTAAACTTAATTATTTAAACTAAAGAAGAAAAAGTCTGTAATGCTTGAATCAGTGTTGAGTGACATTTTAAAATTCTTACATTGATTTATTAAACACTAGCACTCTGCTAAATATTAAGAACTTATAAAAATTAAAGAGATGTGGCTCGTACTCTCAAGAGAACTTGCAAACTATCCCCCGATAGAGAGAGATTATATGTTAAATAAACTGCTGAGAACTCTGGATGTGTATTAACTTTAAGTGCAGAAAGAACTCCTTGAAGGCAAACTTTTGTGGGTTGGAATAAAGTTGGTAAAGACTTTACAGCAGACCTGGGTATAGGTGACTAACTCATCCTGGTTTGCTCAGGACTGTCCTGGCTTTGGCATTTTAGCCACACACTCTGAAAACTCCCTTAGTCTCAGTCAATTTGGGTCAGTTACCCTACCTGGTATTTAAGCTTTAGAGACTTCTCTTTAACAATTAGGAGCAAAGAGAATTAAACTAGCTTACTGCTGATTCACTCAGATTTTATGATTGTCTTCTTAGGAGTTTAGAATTGACTTTTGTGGAAGACATAAAAATACAGCTATGTCTTTCCTCTGGAAGATCTTCTTAAGGTAGACACCAACATTCCCTTGGGTGAACCTGTTTTGACTACATTCTTTAAGGCTTCAGGTCATCAGGATGACAGAACTGAACATCTTTCCCCTTTTTCTTAGATCACAGGCCCCAATATTTAGACCAGACACAGCCCACCTTCATCCATAGCACTGTCAACTGTTGCCTCAGAGACACCAACAGAATAGAAAGTGAGTACTTTACTCACTCCCTTGTGGCTTCTTAATTTAGGTTTCATTTTTTTTACCAATTTAGCTTACTTTTTAAATAAATTTAATCGATATTGCACTTATTTCAGCTATCAGATCATACATGCTATTGCTTTATGTTTTTAATGCACATTTTTTGAATGACTGGAGCTCATCAACTAATTTCCAAGTTGCTATAATTCTGAAATACAGTTTAGATCTAGGGTGCGGAGAGGGCGGTGGTCAACATATTATACTTACTGCTTACCAAGTTCTTCCCATACTTTTAACTGCATTTTGTTTACCATCTCAGCAAACAAAGGTAATCTTGAATTACTCTTTTTTTTTATTGTTTTTGCCATACAATGTCATGATATCACCATGGGTTTACATATGCTTCCCCTCCAGAACCCCCCTCCTTCCTCCCTCTCCCCCGGGAAATCTCGCTGAATTACTCTTGAATCTAGAGAAACAAAGGTTATCTCTAGCATTACATTTGGGTCTTATGTAGAGCCAAATATTGGTAGTTCATCAGGTTTTTAGCTGAACTAAATACTTGAACAGAGGACCACCTGACCTGGAATGACATGTAAATCTATGCAAATACCAGGTCTGAAAGATGGAAAATGTAGAGTTGTTGGCATGATAAAATAAAACAAACAAATATATTTGAGAATATTGAGCTGTGTAGATAGAGGATCAGGCATAGAGATGTTAGCTTTCTTGTATTACTATAATTTTTATACAAACCATACTCTTTCCAATTTGCTAGTTCAATAGTCCTTATATATAATATAACCTCCCCATCCACACAATTACAAAATAATGTATGCTTAGTGTGGAAAGCTTAGCATGAACATCTCCTCCTCCAAATTTTTCTCATCCACCAATTTTATTATAACCACAATTATTTCTTCTGGCCTGTGTTCTTTATGTCCACAAATGTGTAAAATAGTTGATTGCATGCTCAGTTGCTCACTTGTGTCTGACTCTTTGTGACTCCATAGGCTGTAGCCTGCCAGGCTTCCCTGTCCATGGTATTTTCTCAGCAAGAATACTTCATTGGGTTGCCACTTCCTACTCCAGGGAATCGTCCCGACCCAGGGATCAAACCTGTATCTCCTGCATTGGCAGGCAGATTCTTTACCATGGAGCCACCAGGGAAGCCCCAAAACAGTTGATTATTTCCTCCAAAGGGATGAAAGGTAGTCATGTGCCAGGGGATAAGCATGTGGATGAGAGTTGGTACAGTGGGTCCATGGAGCGCAAACACTGGGATCTGAGCAGCTGTATTTTATTATTGTCGCTATTGTTTTCATCACATATTTCTATCCCAGTCTGCCCTGGACTGAGCATAGCACTGGGGAGAAGAATGGCCTTCTCTACGCCCTGAGGGTCCACCCAGGTTTATAACTGTGGCAAACAGCATCCTCAATGGATCATTGGACTTTAGCTCTGATGGAGGTGGGACCACCCTGTAGACCACCCAAGCTATTCAGATGTTGATGGCAGTGAGGAGTGGGAGCATGAGACAGCAGTCATGTCACAGAGGCCATGTTTCTGCAGCAATACCAGAGTGGCAAACAGTCACCCAGCTCTTCATCCTGGGGGAAGAGCAATAAACAGCCAGGAGGAAAGATCTGTAGGTCTCAAAAACAGTTCTCAGTGTCCACACATAGTTACTTGGAAAGCAAATTCTCACATAAGGAAAGAAAAGGGATTCTCTACTTAAATGCAGAATGAGTTATCTTTCTTTTTTAATGAATGCATTCTGTTTACTGTCAAATATTTTTCCAAATATACTAGTGATTTTTATGTAATAACCCATTATCCCACCACCACAGTGCAAAGGGTTGTTATTTTTTCAATATTCCAAAGCTTCAACCAAATCAAATTTTTAATATAATACTTTGCCTTCTTTACTTAACACTGTTTCGCAGCTATTTTTCAGAGTGCTATATGAGCTATACAGATTTTACTGGAATGTAATATTTTGTCAGGTATATACTGCTTTGTTCAACTGAGTGGTTTATGGGTCATCTACTGTTTTTGTCTACTGTGAGTAAAGAATTTGCCTGCAATTCAGGAGACTCGGGAGACTTGTGTTCAATCCCTGGGTCAGGAAGATCCCCTGGAGGAGGAAACGGCAACCCACTCCAGTATTCTTGCCTGGGGAATCCCATGGACAGAGGAGCCTGGTGGGCTAGAGTCCATGGAGTAGCAAAGAGTCAGCCACGACTGAAGTGACTGAGCATGCACATATCTTCCCGCCCCGTTCTGGTAACAGCATTTGTAACCTTTTGGGAAACTATCCATCCCTACTCCTTCTAAATCTACATGATTCTGGTAGGTTTAGGACAATAAATTATGAGTTACTTGGTGGTGGTTTAGTTGCTAAGTCATGTACGACTCTTGCGGCCCTCTGGACTGTAGCTTGCCAGGCTCCTCTGTCCATGGGATTCTCCAAGCAAGAATACTGGAATAGGTTGCCATTTCCTTCTCCAGATGAGTTACTTGGTAAATGGCAAAAAGAGTTTTTATGGTTCTACCATATACTTATCTATCATTTAGTTTTCTCTAGTAATTTATATATAAAAGGAGGAGAAAGGTAGTTTTTCATGTTAAAAAGTCACTATTGGTCCACCGTCTTTAGTCTTCAGCTTAATGTTATCAACATTGATGGCAGGTTTGCATGAGTTCTTTAAACACTATGGAACACTTCTTTCTTAAAACAACTATGTGTTTCCTAGTGTGTGAGGATGATCACACAACTTGGCGAGGCTAACTTATCCTACATGGGAATTAAACTCACACACGTGGTTTGTTAAATTAATGCTGGAAATGTGGTGTTTAGGATCATTCAGCTTGCAAGGAACAAACAAGCATTTGGGTTTTGGGTGACAGCAGGATATAAAAAAGTTAAGGAGATAAAACCACTCCAGTAGAGCACAAAGAGAATTAGAAGACCATTCACTGAACTCCAGGATATATTAGTGACTTAAGACCAACTCCAGACTGTTTTTTGATTCAGTAACCTCAACTCTCCTTCTGTGTCTGCTTCCTCTTTCTACATCTTATTGCCTCATCTTATGAGCTGAGTGTGTGCGTAGTTGTGTCTGACTGTGTGACCCTATGAACTGTAGCCCAGCAGGTTCCTCTGTCCATAAGATTTCCAGGCAAGAATACTGGAGTGCGTTGCCATGCCCTCCTTCAGGGGATCTTCCTAATTCAGGGATCAAACCAGCATCTCTTATGTCTCCAGCATTGGCAGGCAGGTTCTTTGTCACTAGCGCAACCTGGGAAGCCCCTCTTATTGCCTAACCAATTCCTATCCTCCTCCTCTTTCCTCAGGACTTCTGCTAACATCCTCTATATGTCTCATTTCTATATCACAGGACTTTCTGCAGACTTTGTATGATACATTCAATTCCCCTAAAAGTTTAATTTCGTCACTACTCAGTACTGCACACCCCTGTTGGGCAGAATTCTCAAGCTGGGCAACTTCATAAGCTACTGGAAAACCTGTGGATGAGAAAGGACCCATCGGTGGCCCGGGAACTAGGACAGCAGGATAATAAGGTACACAGGAGGTTAGAGTAAGATGGGCATCAGGTGCCTCCCAAAAGAGGTAAACATGATTGGCAGGGACTTACATGGCCTGTACTGAGCGAGAAGAGCAGGGACACTATAAATTTGATTGATTGAAAAAGTACTCACTAAAATGTATCACACAATTTAAGTTACTAGAGTAGTTAGAGGCTAGAGTCCATGGGACCACAAAGCGTTGGGTACGACTGGGTGGCTGAGCACATATTACCCTGCAGACAAAACAAGAGCCTTACGATGTGACATATCTACTTACTGCTGCTTCCTCACGCTGGTCATCAGCAATTTTTAATTCCACTTTTCAGGGATAGGTACATTTGTCTTTCATGGCCCCTGGTTTCATGTAGGGAGCTTAACTTCAAGATTCTGCTTGCATTGAGTTTGAGGCTTTGCATCCTGTGCTCTCTGGGATTCTTATGAATTATTACATAAATTTTTTGTTATAATTTCTATGAAGACCTACATCTTGTTATTTCTTTTAAGATACACGTTTTGCTAAGATCTACACTTGTTAGCTATCTTTTATAAAATTTGATAAGTTGTATCACAGTTTTCTTGGACTTTCTTTTTTCCCAACTAGAAAATTCCCACTAGGGATTCCATGTGGATCTTTAAGCTAGTTGTTTTAGGAAATGAAAAAATAACCTTTATCCAAAAAAAATGAAAAAAATAATCTTTATTAAAAAAAACACCTCATTTTGTATTCATTTACTGTAGAGATTTCCTACCACATTCTAGAACATAGGCTCATTTTATAATCAAATCTTCTTTTTGAACTTTCTATGTCAGGATTATTATCTTGTCCTAAGACTATGACATATCTCTACTGTGAATCTTTCATTATATCTGTAAGTAATTCATATATACACATATTTCAAGAAGCTTCTTCTTCAATAAGACTTCTAGGCCACCTCCTTGAATAAAAATGTACTTTCTTCCTATATATGTGCCCTGGTAGGTTTGATAGCTGGAATCACTAAATCTCATTTATCCTTTAATACCATCTAAAATGCTAGACTTCAATTTCTGTCAAGTATTCCAGTTCATCACTGTATTATTTACTCTTTCATCAGTGGCAAAAATAATTTTACCTCTGATACAGAGCATTTTTTTCCAGCCTGAATTCTAAAGTCTACTATATTAGATTGATACAAGAATATCAATTATACTACTTCAGAATATACCTTCTTAAGAACTACCTCTGTATCTATCTTTATACCTATCTATCTGTCTGTCTATATCAGTTTTCTACTGCTATGCAACAAATGGCTTAAAACAACACTTGTTTATTGTAGCACAGCTTCTTTCCATGCGTCAGAAGTCTAGGCAAAGCTTAGCAGGAACCTGTGCTCAGGATCTCATAGGCTGAAATGAAGGTGTCAGCTGGGGCTGCAGTCTTATCTGATGCTCAGGATCTTCTTCCAAACTCATTCAGGTTTTGCCAGAATTCAGTTCCTTACAGCTAAAAAACTCATAGTTACTATCATCTTCTTTGAAGCCAAAGGAATTCATCTTTCTTTTCTGTCTCTGATCTCTAATCTCTCATTTAAAAATAGATCTGATTAAGTCAGGCTCACCCAGGATAATCTCCCATTTGATTAACTCAAAGACAACTGATTATATACCCTAACTACATCTGAAAAAATCTTTGCCATATAATGTAACATAATCGTAGGAGTGACATCCTGTCATAGTCACAATCTTACCCACACTCAAGAGGAGGGAATTACACCAGGCATATTTACCAGTGGGTGGGAATCTTGGGGACCCATATTAAATTTCTGTGTAACACATTAGCTATACAATGATGCAGTTTTGATTACTCAATTTTTACACCAAAGTTAGATCCAGATATTTTCTTTTACAGAAGATTAAAATGCAACTATTTAAGATTAAATTTTGTAATCATTAAAAACTGAGATTATTTAAAAGAATATACCACTGTTTCTTGTGGCAAATCCAAAGAGGAACTTAAGAAAGTGCTTTGAGGAGTGGCATTGTCATTAGAATAAATTACTAATGCCTAAAGTAGACATTTTAAATGGAGGAGGTATTCATTTGGATGAGAATATCCTGGTATTTTACGTGCGTGTGCGTTCAGTCATGGCCAACTCTGCGATCCATGGACTGTAGCCTGCCAGGCTCCTCTGTCCATGGGATTTTTCCAGGCAAAAATACTGGAGTGGGTTGGCATACCCTCCTCCAGGGGATCTTCCTGACCCAGGATAGAACCCTCCTCTCTTGCGTCTACTGCATTGGCAGGCAGATCTTTACACTGAGCCATCAGGGAATCCCAATATCCTGGTATGTTTCCATTAACAACATTGGCTACATCATTTCTGAGTTGGTTTAAAGTCAGTTATTAGAAAAAGATTATTTCTTTTAGCAATTTGAATAATTCTTCAGAAATTAGGTCATAAAAAAATAAATAAATGTGGTTTCGTGAGTCTGCATGTGTGCTTAGTCACTCAGTCATGTTCCAGTCTTTCTGATCCCATGGACTGGAGCCTGCCACGCTCCTCAGTCCAATGTATTTTCCAGCAAGAATACTGGAGTGGGTTGTCTTTCCTACTCCAGACGATCCTACTGACCCAGGGATTGAACCCAAGTGTCCTGCAGCTCCTTCACTGGCAGGCAGATTCTTAACCACTGAGCTACCTGGGAAGCCTTTGTAAGTCTATATGTATGCAAACTATGTAAATATTTAGGAATTCTATGTTTGCTTATAGTACGATTACTAAAAACATGTCAAAATTTAACAGTATGGATAAAAACTATTGGTTAAAAACTTTAGGTTATTTTTCTAGAATGGAGCTGCAGGAGTTGCTTGTATATTTTTGAGATTAATTGTTTGTCCGTTGCTTCATTGGCTATTATTTTCTCCCATTCTGAAGGCTGTCTTTTCACCTTGCTTATAGTTTCCTTTGTTGTGCAGAAGCTTTTAATTTTAATTAGGTCCCATTTGTTTATTCGTGTTTTTATTTCCAATATTCTGGGAGGTGGGTCATAGAGGATCCCGATTTGGTTTATGTCAGAGAGTGTTTTGCCTATGTTATACTCTAGGAGTTTTATAGTTTCTGGTCTTATGCTTAGATCTTTGATCCATTTTGAGTTTATCTTTGTGTATGGTGTTAGAAAGTGTTCTAGTTTCATTCTTTTGCAAGTGGCTGTCCAGTTTTCCCAGCACCACTTGTTAAAGAGGTTGTCTTTTCTCCAGTGTATATTCTTGCCTCCTTTGTCAAAGATAAGGTGTCCATAGATGTGTGGATTTATCTCTGGGCTTTCTATTCTGTTCCATTGATCTATATTTCTGTCTTTGTGCCAGTACCATACTGTCTTAATGACTGTGGATTTGTAGCATAGCCTAAAGTCAGGTAGGTTGATTCCTCCAGTTCCATTCTTCTTTCTCAAGATTGCTTTGGCTATACGAGGTTTTTTGTATTTCCATACAAATTGTGAAATTATTTGTTCTAATTCTCTGAAAAAGACCTCTGGTAGCTTGATAGGAATTGCACTGAATCTATAGATTGCTTTGGGTAGTATACTCATTTTCACTATATTGATTCTTCCAATCCCCGAACACAGTATATTTCTCCATCTATTTGTGTCCTCTTTGATTTCTTTCATTAGTGTTTTATAGTTTTCTATGACCCAATCAAAAAGTGGGCCAAATAACTTAACAGACATTTCTCCAAAGAAGACATAAAAATGGCTAACAAACACATGAAAAGATGCTCAACATCACTCATTATCAGAGAAATGCAAATCAAAACCACAATGAGGTACCACTTTACACCAGTCAGAATGGCTGCCATCCAAAAGTCTACAAGCAATAAATGCTGGAGAGGCTGTGGAGAAAAGGGAACCCTCTTACACTGTTGGTGGGAATGCAAACTAGTACAGCCACTATGGAAAACAGTGTGGAGATTCCTTAAAAAACTGCAAATAGACCTGCCATATGACCCAGCAATCCCACTGCTGGGCATACACACCGAGGAAACCAGAATTGAAAGAGACACGTGTACCCCGATGTTCATCGCCACATTGTTTACAATAGCCAGGACATGGAAGCAACCTAGATGCCCATCAACTGACGAATGGATAAGAAAGCTGTGGTACATATACACAATGGAATACTACTCAGCATTAAAAAAATATTCATTTGAATCAGTTCTACTCAGGTGGATGGAACTGGAGCCTATTATCCAGAGTGAAGTAAGCCAGAAGGAAAAACAACAATACAGTATACTAACGCATATATATGGAATTTAGAAAGATGGTAACGAGAACCCTGCATGCGAGACAGCAAAAGGAACACAGATGTATAGAATTGACTCGTGGACTCTGTGGAAGAGGGCAAGGGTGGGATGTTATGGAAGAATGGCATTGAAACGTGTTAATTATCATATATGAAATCAATCGCCAGCCCAGGCTCGGGGCTGGTGCACCAAGATTTCCTGGGGGGAGGGAATCGGGAGGGAGGAGGGAGGGGGGTTCTGGAGGGGGAGCATATGTAAACCCATGGCGATTTCATGTCATTGTATGGCCAAACCAATAAAATAAAAAATAGACACACTCAAATTCAAAAAAAAACAAAACTTCAGGTTATTGAATCTTTTAAACAGTTTCTACATATGATATAATAGATATGATAAATCAGAACTACAGAGCTGGTAGGCATATTATTAGATTAACTAAGCTTCTCATCCTTTTCTGAAACAGTATAATACTGCACACAAAGGCTTTCTATTACAGTCAAAAAGATCATTAGCGACGGAACACTGTGGAATTGACAGCCCTCTTAATGTCTCAGTGAAGGTTGCCCGGTCGTATCCGCCTCTTTGCGACCCCACGGACTATGCAGTCCACAGAATTCTCCAGGACAGAATACTGGAGTAGGTAGCCTTTCCCTTCACCAGGGGATTTTCCTAACCAGGGACTGAATCCAGGTCTCCCACATTGCAGGTCGATTCTTTACCAGCTGAACCATAAATATTTAATTATGTTTTACTCTCTGTGGTTTCCATTAAATGTAATTTACAACTTTTGTTTCACAAAGCAACAACTAAGTAAAGATGTGAGGTCTAAAAGTACAACAAAATATGCCCAGGGAGGAGTCTAGAAAAAGCAGATAAATAGACCAGATAATACTTAATGGTAGGATTCTAGCTTTGGCAAGAGCAATCTTCCTTCTAATTTCCTCTATTTTAATAGCATCAGTGAATCTTGGTGGGTTTTTTTGTAGCGACTTGAAGAACATTTCTAATAATGTCATGCTTGCTGTTGTTGTTTAGGTGCTAAGTCATGTCTGACTCTTTTGCAATCTGCCTGGCTCCTCTGTCCATGGAATTTCCCAGACAAGAATACTAGAGTAGGTTGCCATTTCTTCTCCAGGGGATCTTCCCAACCCAGGGATCTAACCCGTTTCTCCTACTTGGCAGGCAGATTCTTTACCATCTGAGCCATCAGGGAAGCCCACTGCTCCCCTGTAATATCCCTACAATATCCCTCAGCTATGACTGCAACACATTGCCTTCCATAGTTGTTACATGTATGCCTTTTTGCCAGTGGTATTCACTCAGCTGATCTATACTCAGTACTGTAAATCTTTCAATTAGTATTTTTAAAAATACTTATTTATTTATTTGGCTTCACTGGGTCTTGGCTGCAGCACATGGGATCTTTGATCTTCACTGCAACATGCGGTAACTTTAGTTGTAGCATGTGAATTCTTAGTTGCAGTACATGGGATCTAGTTCTCTGATCAAGAATCAAACTCAGGACCCCTGAATTGGGAGCATGGAGTCTTAGCCACTGGACCACCAGGCAAGTCCCTCAATCAAGTATTTAATAAATATTTATTGAACTCAGTGTTTACATTTTCTAAAACCCCTTCCATAATAACAATAATTGTCTAGTGGAAAAGAGAAATGTCATACACACAGTCATGCATACAGATTTATAGTAACTGACTGTGTTTAGTACTGTGAAGGAAAAGTCTTGTTATTAAGAAGAAGAAGTTCAGGGGTTAGGGATACAGAGAAAAAATCTCAACAGATCTGTACAAGCTGATAGGACATATGTGAGGGATTAACTCCACTAGATCCTAGTCATTCCTTATTTCAAATCATTCTGCCAGGTCCTGTGCAAGAACTGATATAGTTTTTGCATACGGATATCTTTACTTTGTGATTTATTATGTGATTTCAGATATTTTGTATCCCATTCTGCAAGGGTAAGATCCTTGTTTTATCTCTTTACTGCCACTGGAACTCAACTAATGATTGATATGCAGGAATTATTCTTTCATAATTATGACATCATGAAAAAATGTATCACAAAAATTCCATTGATAAGAAACATATACAATTTAAAAAGTAAAATATAATAAAGCCAAAAGTCAAAACTATCTCATGTAACACTGATTATCTAAGGGTCCTTTCTCCATTTTTCCTTAGATGAAAAGCCTCAGTTATATTTGAATAGTTACTCTCTTTATATGTCCATGGAAGGCATCCCTGATAGCTGCAGTAGGTAAATATTCAGTGGTCTGACACCAGTGATGTTAATTCCATTTCCCTTGTATGATGAGTTACTTAAGCAGCCTGTGATCCAATTTTGGCCAATGAGAAATGAGGAGAAGCATTCTGGAGAAATGTTTTTGCACTAATAAACAAGAGATATAAATAATCAAATACCTATCCTCTTTAGTTGGAAACTGTCTAGTGAGCATCTAGTGAGCATATGATGAGCCTTCCCAGTAAGAGGATTCAAACCCAAGGATCTAGCCAATATTGTGAGGATGGCACAGGGAAAGATACTAAGATATCAGGTTCTTTGATATTCCTGCTGAAGCACTGAACAAACCCTAGAATTGCTCTGTCTCTGAAGTTCCTGTTACGTGAGATAGTGACTGTCCAGTTTTAAAGTCACTTTCAGCTGAATTTCCAATTACTCTGCTAATAGTAGCCTAACTTATACAATGAACTTTGTAATCACATTTGCTTCACTTTTAGCTTTATTCAAAATCTTTACTGATTTTGAATGTTTTATGATGGACTAAAATATAAACGAATATGGTATTTTCTTTAAAATGTGACTTTTATTTTATCAAGAACACTTCACCAGAAATTTCAGCATACCATAAAATGACATGGAGGATTTCCCCTGATTTTAAAACACAAAGCATCCTTGGTGAGTTTAGATTTCTATGGCAGAAATCTGCATGTGGTTAATAATTCTATTCATAAGTAGGAAGTGTGGCTACTTTGACAGATCATGGCTCAATAACAAGCATGCAGGTCTAAGTTATCACACAGTTTGGATGTGAATTCAACAGCAGGATAATGACAGTTGCCAAGGATTTGTGCTTGCTGTCACTTCATACCAGTGTTGCCTGTCAAAATGTCTCTTTTTCTTATACAGAAGCCATAGAATTTTTATGGATAGCAATTACTTACAATGTACAATGAAGTACATCAAATCTAACAACCACTCTTTAGCCCCTCATTATTTGGTAGTCTCTTTGTTAAATGTAGTAAACCATTTTCATCTAAATTATTTATTTATACAGTATATTTGACAAGCATATATTTCTTGCTTTATATTCCTATGGCATTTAAACCTTCCTAAAGAGTTATAGTTTTTTTTTTAATATTATCATTTGTAAAACTTGTCTTTATCCTATTACCATTTTAACCATAATTAAACTCTCTAATTGGAATAAATATAAATAAACTGTAAACATAAAGGAAAATGACCTTAAGTACATTTAATAAAAAGTTATCAACTTAAAATACTGGATGCAACAGATAAAAGAAATAACCCCACATATGCTTGGTGCATGGAAACTTGTACAAAATCTGAAGTACACAAAGCACAAAGATTTCATTACTTGTCATTCTCCCTTTCCCCCAACTGAAGAAACAAATAACCTCTAAAGACATAAACACCTTTCTCCAATTATTAGATAAAATGGAATTTAAACATCATGGAAAGTGAATAAGAGAAGTGGCAATAATAAACGTGAATAATTTCCCCAAAATTTTATTTTGAACACCAGAAGAAAATTTAATTCTAGTTTGACCTAGAAATATTGGTAAAGATACCTTGATTGCAGAGCAATTTTCAATTATTTTATAACACAATAAGCCCAATTTTTATTTGTAGCTCAATTACTGCATAATAACTAATGTATTATGTTCAAATTACACATATACCCTAAAGGAGATATTCACTGTTTGTTAAATTGAACTTTCTTGCTTTCAAGGAAGGAAATGTAAAAAAGAAAAACAACTTATACAATTTGTAAAGGACTCATCTGAGTATAGGATCAGGGCATAAATTATCCCACTCAAAGGAAAAAATGAATATTAGTTCTGCTTGTGCAGAAGTATAAAGGAATAAAAATAAAGTACATCTTAAATCTAAAATTGGGGGAGATTATAGAAATATAAGGATTTTTCAGAGGAAATGCTAATTTTCAAAATGAAATGATATAGTCTTTTAACATTTTTAAAGTATAGCTCAGTCAGTAAAGAATCTGCCTGCAATGCAGGAGACCCAGGTTTGATTCCTAGGTTGGGAAGATCCCCTGGAAAAGGAAATGGCAACCCACTCCAGTATTCTTGCCTGGAAAAACCCATGGACAGAGGAGCCTGGCAGGCTACAGTCTATGGAGTCGAAAGAGTTTGACACAACTAAGCGACTAAACCACCACCACCAATATGTTAATGTTTGGATATGCAGAGTTTTGGTTTTTTTTAAGACTTTAAGGAAAAATTTGACAAAAGTTTTGAATTAGGAAAAGTGTAATTTTGGGGCAAGGGAGGTTGAAAACAGTGGAGTTGTTGCCTTGCTTCATTAACTCCTTACTGCTTCCTTCCCCTCATTCTGCTGCTCATCCCATTGTGGGAACTAATACCTCATCTTTGGAATTACGAGATTACTAAACTTAAACTGTCCCTAGAAAAGGTGATATAGCCAAATACTTATATCTCAAAAAGAGTCTAATACTCATTCCAATTCAAAATAGCCAAGATAGCTAAAATGACATAAAAAAATGAGTGACTAGATTAAGCACTGTTAGTCTCCTCGAAAGCAAGATTTGTCTGTGAAACAGCAACCAAATAATCTATAATAAGAAGTTGTTGGCAATTCACTTTTAAAACTGATTTAAGTCCTCATATAATATACTAACAATAATTTGTCCTCTGGGGAACTAAAAGAGTTGATATTATACTCAGCTGCAAGCAGGATTAAAAAAAACCACACTACAATATTCTATTATAAAAATCATGAACTTACATTCTTAGATGATCATCAGCTAAAAATTATTAAAATATATGTGGGGTAGAAAGAGATATTAACTGTCTAGACCATTCTGTTAGTTTTGTGATACACAATTTTGGGACTTCCCTGGCAGTCCAGTTTTTAAGACTTCACTTTCCAGTGCAGGGGATGCAGGTTAAATCCTTGGTTGGGGAGTTAAAACCCCACAAGGCTCACAGCCAAAACACCAAGGCATAAAGCAAAAGCAATACTATAAACTAATTCAATAAAGACTTTAAAAACGGTCTACATAAAAACCTTTTAAAAATGCAATTTTAATTTGGAAATTGTCCACTTTTAGCATTCAGAGACACCTTCCACAAATATAGCAGAACTGCTCCTAGATACCTATTACCAATAAATAATTGATTCTGCTTCATGCTTCAAAGGTTGATACCCTGTTCCAGGTCATCTGGGAATGCATCACACTACAGTTGGGTAGGAAAAGTTCCCTATCATTTGCTTTCCTTGAAGTAATCACAAGAACGAAGGTAGACTTCTCCAGTCATCTGACCTTTTGGTGGCAAGTTATAAAATGGAAGGATCAGTCCTTCTTGGCCACAATATATTGAACTCACACTATTGATGATTAGTTTTCCTTTTGGGGGGAAGGCTCCTGGCACAGCAGTTTTTCACTTTGTTACAAACAAATATAACATAGAGTGACAGAGACAAACCATTGTAAGAACACAAGGAAGAGAGAAAAGAAGGATAAGGATAAGGTAAATGTAATAAAAAGTAAATTAATACCACAGATAAAAACATGAGAATAAAGTGACTCATCACTGCATGGTTACAAAGAATGGATTTAATGTGGGCAGGTTTTGTAAAAATGTACAATGTGTAAAATAGTGAAGAAAAGCACAGTCTCTGTTATATAAGTAAAGGAACAACAAATTGACTATACTTTAATAGTTATTTCTCATAAAAGATCAAAAAGATGGTGGAATAAAGGTGGCAAGGGAAAAAAGGATGAGACAAGAGAAGTTTTAACCTCAATCAGGGGGAAATTGTCTTTACTCATAGAGAAAATTGCCTCTCTCTGATAATTATATTAATGCCAATGTATCTTAGATTACCATTAGCCTTTATGAACTTGACCCTTCAGGTTGAAACTCATCATTTTCTTTTTCATTAAAGTAAAGGGCCTCTGGGCATTGTCTTTGACTTTCTATTCAATTGTCAAGATGAGGGTTACTTCATTTTCTAGGTATATCATATTCAAAGTTGATGGTAACAGACAACGGTGACAGAAAAGAAGCTAGGATCCACATAAAGAAATAGAACTACAATGAAACAAACTATAAAAAAAAAAGGTGGTAGGAAAAGTGTAATATGAAATAAAAAAGACTGGCATATTAAAAGAAAAAGGGCAAATAAAACAAAAGTTAGAGACTCAGACAAAGAACAGAAAGGAACTGAATAAATAAAATTACAAGCTGTATAAAAGATATCGAAAAAGGTAGAATAAAAAGTAAACCTATTACTATTTTGGAAAGGAAACTTGGTAAAAATAAATTCTAAAGGCAATTTAAAAATGTGCATCTGGCTTACTTCACTCTGGATAATGGGCTCCAGTTTCGTCCATCTGAGTAGAACTGATTCAAATGAATTTTTTTTTAATGCTGAGTAATATTCCATTGTGTATATGTACCATGATGGTAACAAGAACCCAGCATGCGAGACAGCAAAAGGAACGCAGATGTATAGAATAGACTCGTGGACTCTGTGGATGAGGGAAAGGGTGGGATGATATGGGAGAATGGCATTGAAACATGTTAATTATCATATGTCTAATCAATCGCCAGCCCAGGATTGATGCTCGGGGCTGGTGCATCGAGATTTCCCGGGGGGAGGGAGGAGGGAGGGGGGCTCTGGAGGGGGAGCATATGTAAACCCATGGTGATATCATGTCATTTTATGGCAAAACTAATAAAAAAAATTTAAAAAATGTGCAAACACACATTAGCACTGGCAATTGTATAAAGGACTACTTAAAAATACTATTTAGAAATTTTTTTCCATTGTTTTTTTGGGAGGAACACTATCATGAGAAACCTATGTCTCTACTATATAACCACTGGGTAATGATCTCCTAAAAATGATCTAGCCGTGTAGCTAGCACACTGTGACAGTGATCTCATACATTGCCAACATGCACTCATAGCTTAGAGGAATAAGGCAAAACAAAGGTTAGCTGAAAGTCTACATTTCACTTTTACCTAAAAACTTAGTAACATAGAAAAAAACAAATAATAAAACTCTTCAAAGATATAAATAGGAGCTATCATTTCTAAGGAGATTAACACAATCCCTAATTTAAGAATACTTTCTTCAATATTTTTATGATCTACATTTACTTTTAAACATAAAAACTATGGCATCACATTTAGCCAGATAACAGTTTATCAAAACCTGACAGATACTTTTTTGTTCTTTCACTTTCTTTTTTCTTTCTTTAATATTTACTGATTTGGCTGCACCAGGTCTTATTTATGGCGGGACCTCTTTTTTTCCTTGGTTGCGAAAAGTGAGATCTAGTTTACCAACCAGGGATTAAACTCAAGCCCCCTGCACTGGGAGCATGGAGTCTTAGCCACTGGACTACCAGGAAAGTCTCTGTTCTTTTACTTTCTAATTGAGAAAAAAAAACAGGAAAAATCTCTCTGTCTCCTCTGCTTTATATTTCTGAGAAGTGCGATAGAGTATAGTAGTTAAGAGTCTTATCTGTGGAATTAGAACTATGTGGGTTCAAACTTTATCTTCTCTACTTACCCTAGTGGCTCAGACTGTAAAGAATCTGCCTGCAATGAGGGAGACCTGGGTTCAATCCCTGGGTTAGGGAGATCCCCTGGAGAAGGAAATGGCAACCCATTCCAGTATTCCTGCCTGGAGAGCCCCATGAACAGAGGAGCTTGGCAGGCTACAGTCCATGGGGTTGCAAAGAATCAGACAGGACTGAGCAACTAACATACTTTCTTTACCTACCAGCTGTGTGATATTAACTAACCTCTCTAGGTCTTTGTTTCCTCATATGTAAAATGGAGGTGACTAAAATACTGTCTCCCTTACATTCCTCTCAAAGTTGTTTTGAGAACTAAATAAATATAATACAGGTTAAGCACTTAGCATGGTGACTGGCAAACAGCAAATACTGCCTGCCTTGCCATTACTGTTATCATCACCATCCTACCTGTCCAAGTCAGGCTCTAGGAAAAAATTATGGTTATTTTATCATCTGTATATTTTATTCCCATAAAATAGAAAAAAAAAAACAAACCCAAAAACGGAAGGGTTCTAACCTAAGTAACAATCTTGGCAGCCCATCACATCTCCAAATTCTTTTTGATAGTCTTTACTAAATACTGAGAATTTATATAAAAGAACTAACCTTTTAAAGCACTTTTATCCCCATCAGAATTGTTGAAGCTGCTGAAATAATAATAATAAATAATAAAAAAGTTTAAGTTGCTGCTTCTTACCTTGGTAAGCCATTTGGAATATATTTGTAAGTTGACGGAATGGTATCCCCATTGAAGGTGTCTTCAGGATTGTTCTGCTGTGATATGTCTGTGACTTTAGTCAAGGGTGATAAAGGAGACTGTGAAAGTACTGCTTTGTGGTCTTCTGTCATTTTCAGCTCAAAGTGAGGAAGAACGTTGTTTAATTTAAAATGTAATATCTTCCTGGATTATTGAGGCTGAGCACTAATCACAATTTACTTCCCATCATGTAGTGGTTGCTACATGTGAACTCTCATTACAAATGAGCAGAGATGAGAGCCTAAAGGAAGACAAAAATATGAATATAAGTCGTTTATAAGTATTATAATATTTAAGACAAAGTGATCATTTTTTTTCAAAGTATTAAAAATTTTGCTATTTGCTAAAACATCACTAGAGGAACCAGAGATCAAATTTTCAACATTCTCTGGATCATTGAAAACAAAAGAGAGTTCCAGAAAAACATCTATTTCTGCTTTACTGACTATGCCAAAGCCTTTGACTGTGTGGATCACAATAAACTGTGGAAAATTCTGAAAGACTGGGAATACCAGACCACTTGACCTGTCTCTTGAGAAACCTGTATGCAGGTCAGAAAGCAACAGTTAGAATTGGACATGGAACAACAGACTGGTTCCAAATAGGAAAAGGAGTACATCAAGGCTGTATATTGTCACCCTGCTTATTTAACTTAGATGCAGAGTACATCATGAGAAATGTTGGGCTGGAGGAAGCACAAGCTGGAATCAAGATTGCTGGGAGAAATATCAATAACCTCAGATATGCAGATGACACCATCTTTATGGCAGGAAGTGAAGAAGAACTAAAGAGCCTATGATGAAGCTGAAAGAGGAGAATGAAAAAGTTGGCTTAAGGCTCAACATTCATAAAACTAACATTAAGGCATCTAGTCCCATCACTTCGTGGCAAATAGATGGGGAAACAGTGGAAATAATGGCTGACTCTATTTTCTTGGGCTCCAAAATCACTGCAGATGGTGATTGCAGCCATCAAATAAAAAGATGCTTACTCTTTGAAAGGAAAGTTATGACCAACCTAGACAGCATATTAAACAGGAGACACATTACTTTGTCAACAAAGGTCCATCTAGTCAAAGCTATGGTTTTTCCAGTAGTCATGTATGGATGTGAGAGTTGAACTATAAAGAAAGCTGAACTCAGAAGAATTGATGCTTTTGAACTGTGGTATTGGAGAAGACTCTTGAGAGTCCCTTGGACTGGAAGGAGATCCAACCAGTCCATCCTAAAGGAGATCAGTCCTGGCTGTTAATTGGAAGGACTGATGTTGACTGAAACTCCAATACGTTGGCCACCTGATGCAAAGAACTGACTCATTTGAAAAGACCCTGATGCTGGGAAAGATTGAAGGCAGGAGGAGAAGGGGATGACAGAGGATGAGATGGTTGGATGGCATCACCGACTCAATGGACATGCCGCTGCTGCTGCAAAGTCACTGCAGTTGTGTCCGACTCTGTGCGACCCCATAGATGACACCCACCAGGCTTTTCTGCCCCTGGGATTCTCCAGGCAACAACACTGGAGTGGGTTGCCATTTCCTTCTCCAGTGCATGCATGCATGCTAAGTCGCCTCAGTTGTGTCCGACTCTGTGAGACCCCATGGACAGCAGCCCACCAAGCTCCTCTGTCCACGGAACTCTCTAGGCAAGAGTACTGTAGTGGGTTGCCATTTCCTTCTCCACAGTGGACATAAGTTTGGGTAAACCCCAGGAGTTGGTGATGGACAGGGGTGCCTGGTGTGCTGTGGTTCACGGAGTTGCAAAAAGTCAGACATGACTGAGCGACTGAACTGAACTGAACTGAAAACATCACTAATTACACAAACAACATGAGGGATATGTTATTGAAAAGTACACCACAATGCCTTTTTTTTTTTTTTTTGCCTTTTTTGCCTTTTCTCTTTCCTTTTTTGGATGCTACCTTCCTCTTGATTCTGTTGGGAATTATGTGGCCATGCTTTCCTGGAAGTGAGTGTGTCCATGGCTAGACAATCAAAGTACCTTCCCCAGACACAGGGGTTGCTAAGTCAGAGTTTAGAAGGAAAAAATTAATTACTGCTCTGTTTTCTAGGCTTGCTAGTTTTAAGAACAATGTAAACTTCCACCACTGAGAATGAAGCAAAAGCAAATGAAAGAAAAAATGAGAGATATTCTTATGATTAGAAAGTAAATCACCTTGCAGAACGAAATCTTCAAAGTATTCTGATGTGTTTATTACATAATCCAATTATTAAAAAAATAAAAAATTGCACTGAACTACTCAAAAATACCTCTTAAAATATGGCAATAGTTTTCTTTTCTGCAGTAAATGGGACTATTACAATCTCAATCTTCACCAAAAGAAGTAATCATTTTAGTGATGTTTATAGTTTCTTTTCTTCATGGGAAACACTTTCTGGATACTTTTAGGTGGAATAAGTTATGTAAGTGTGAAATCATTACCATTATTAAGTGCAATATTTCTTCTGTAATATTACTGTAAAAACAGTGTCATCCTCACTAAAAGTAGAATGTTTTAACTGGTTAAGTAGAATATGCAGACTATAACAGGTTTTCAGATAACATTACAGCACATTACTAATTAAATGAGAACAAATTGTTAATCAGAAATTAAAGAAATAAAAATGTGTTAATTTTAATTTTACTGGCATGAAGTATTATGGTATTTTAGCAGAGTACAGAAAAAGGCTCTACTTTATGTTTTTTTTTTAACACATGTAAAGTTTATTCACTGATACACTGAAAAAAGCATTATTTTTCTTTGCTTCCCATCCATTAACAATTTTACATGAACAGGAGTTCTCCTCTCATATGCTTAGATCTGCTCTTCCACTGTTTTTCTTTTTCTTTTTTTGTTTTAAAGCACTGAAAATCACAGTGGTTATGAGCCTGGGCACTGGAGCCATAGTGTCTGGGTTTACATTCCTGCTGCCCACTTACTGGATGTGACACTTTGGACAAGTCCTATAACCTCTCTGTGCATCAGTTCCATCACCTATAAAATGGGGTTAAGAATAGTAGCCACTTCATACAGTCGATGCGCTTGGCACACAGTAGGTACCAAGTGTCAGCGGTTGAAGAGGAGAGGCTTGATAGTCTTCAGGTCAGGGCACTGAGCACCAATAACTGACAGTACATGGAGACTTTCCAAGGGGCACGGAAGTGTGGATAGTTTTAAGCAAACCAATTTCCAGATCTTTGGCCTCCATATATATGCTTTCCTAAAATGTATAGACAGATACCTATATATGTAAAACTAAATAATTTTGCTATATACCTAAAATTAACACAGTATTGTAGATTAACTATACTTTAATAAAAAAAAGAATTGAGTGGAAATAAGTTTAATGAGAAATAAGAATGATATGACATTTTCAGCTGTTGAAGAAGAGCTTCTTAATATTTTTACTGTTTTTAAAATGCCAGTAGCATTCAGGCCATGAACATGTGACATCTTGTCATGCCTGAAAACAAGTAAGCTATCAAAGCCAAGTGAGGCATGCCAAAAGGACACGGGAACTTGAAGGGAATTCCACAGGGCAAAGATGGGGCACTCTGAACACTGAACAAAAAAAAAGGAAAAGATCAGGACTTCCCTGGTGGTCCAGTGGTTAAGACTGCAGGGTTCCACTTCAGGGGGCACAGGTTCAGTCTCTGGTTGGAGAGCTAGGATCCCACATACCACGTGGCTGCCACCCCCCAAAAATGTAAAAGATTGAAACATTAAATGTATAAAAATCCATGATTACCTAATAATAACAAAATAAAAATTCTGATAATCTAGTTGTTTCATCACTCACCTTTGTTGCTTGCTAGGGCACCAATTTATTATTCTGAAAAATAATAAATATACTTTGAAGCAATTCTACTCAGATGGACGAATCTGGAGCCCATTATCCAGAGTGAAGTAAGCCAGAAGCAAAAACAACAATACAGTATATTAACACATATATATGGAATTTAGAAAGACGGTAACGAGAACCCAACATGCGAGACAGCAAAAGGAACGCAGATGTATAAAATAGACTCGTGGACTTTGTGGATGAGGGTAAGGGTGGGATGATATGGGAGAAGGGCATTGAAACAAGTTAATTATCATATGTCTAATCAATCACCAGCCCAGGATTGATGCTCAGGGCTGGTGCATCGAGATTTCCCGGGCGGGGAGGGAGGAGGGAGGGGGGTTCTGGAGGGGGAGCATATGTAAACCCATGGTGATATCATGACATATATACTTTTCCTGGTTTCCTAAAGGGCTTCCCTGGTGGCTCATATGGTAAAGAAACTGCCTGCAATGCAGGAGACCCAGATTCTATCCCTAGGTGGGGAAGATCCCCTGAAGAAGGGAATGAATAGCTACCCACTCCAGTATTCTTGCCTGGAGAATTACATGGACAGAAGAACCTGGCAGGGGGCAGAAATCCATTGGGGTTTCCTAAAATGGGCTATAATTCTGGATAACCAAATAGATGATTAGAGAAAATTCTTCTTCATAGTTAATACATGTAGATGGAATAAAAGAATTAGCAAATCATCATATTGCAAACCATAATGAAATAGTGGGTCCAGACAATGTTTGTCCAGTTAAAGTTTGTCGTTATTAGATAAAAAGTGATGGGAAATTTATAATAGATGAATCTGACTGATATCACCTATGCCACTGAAACATATTAATATGTCATTAAAGTAAAACAACCAGAAATTGTTTCTCCTTTTGGGAGTTCAGTGAGATTATAAACACAGGAAAATCTATAAAGCATTCATTCATGCTACAAACACTGAATGTAATCAAGTTTTTAGATCTAATTTCTAGTCTGTGAGAAATAGGGGAGGGTAGACAAACGTGTTAAATGATACAACACAGAGAATAAGAGGAGGGGGAAAATGTTACAAAAGAAAAGAGACTTAAGAATTGTATCAACCAAATGCAATGCATAAACCTTGTTTAGACCCTGATTTGAACAAACCAACTTTAATAAGACAGACATTTTTGAGGCAACTGGTGATATCTGAACACAGTTTATTTCAGCTCAGTCTTATTTTATTGGATATGGATAAAAGGTAATTTTATAATAAATATCTGTTAGAGATACAAACCAAACTGTTTTTAAATAAACTATTATTCAGGTTTACTCTAAAACACTGTAGGAAGAGGAGTAAAAGAGAGTATAGATAAGAATGGCGGATATTAATGGCTGTTTATATTGGATAAAGAATACAGGGAATTAACTATTTTACCCTTTGTGTTTGAAAATGTTTATAAAATGTTTCTTAAAAATCATATGTAATCTATATTTTATTGGATATATTAAAAAGACTGATGTAATAGTTTTATTTTAAAATGTCAACATTCGAGGAGGAAAACTAAGATGGCGGAGGAATAGGACGGGGAGAACACTCTCTCCCCAATAAATATACCAAAAGAACTTTTAAAGGCCGAGCAAACTCCAAAAAACAGGAACTGAAAGCTGGCAGAGGACATCGGGCATCTGGAGAGGCGACCCAGTGCCGAAGTGAGGAGTAACAGTGAGGAAACCTAGACTCACCCACCAGAAAACCACACAAGCCTTTCCGCCCAGGAAACTTCGGCAAACCACGCATCCAACCCCTCCCATAGAGAGGAATCCCCACAATAAAGGGACAACACAGCAAGACAAACAAGATGAAAAGGCAGAGAAATACCCAGCAAGTAAAGGAACAGGATAAATACCCCCTAGACCAAACAAAAGACGAAGAGATAGGAAGTCTACCTGACAAAGAATTCCGAATAATGATAGTGAAAATGATCCAAAACCTGGAAAATAAGTTGGAGTTGCAGCTCAATAACCTGCAGGCAAGGATTGAGAAGATGCAGGTAAGCTTTAACAAGGACTTAGAAGAAATGAAAAAGAGACAAAATACAATGAATAATGCAATAAATGAGATCAAAAACACTCTGGAGGGAACCAACAGTAGAATAACAGAGATAGAAGACAGAATAAGTGAGGTAGAAGACAGAATGACAGAAATAAATGAAACAGAAAGGAAAAATGAAAAAAGAATTAAAAGAAATGAAGACAACCTTAGAGACCTCTGGGACAATATTAAACACACCAATATTTGAATCATAGGAGTCCCAGAAGAAGAAGACAAAAAGAAAGACCATCAGAAAATTCTTGAAGAGATAATTGTAGAAAACTTCCCTAAATTGGGGAAGCAAATAGCCACTCAGGTCCAAGAAACACAGAGAATCCCAAATAGAATGAACCCCAAGCGGGACACCCCAAGACACATATTAATCAAATTGGCAAATATCAAATACAAAGACCAAATATTAAAAGCAGCAAGGGAGAAGCAAAAGATAACTCACAAGGGGAATCCCATAAGGATAACAGCTGATCTCTCAACAGAAACGCTCCAGGCCAGAAGGGAATGGCAAAACATACTTAAAGTCATGGAAGAAAACAATCTACAACCCCGACTACTCTACCCAGCAAGGATCTCATTCAAATTTGAAGGAGAATTCAAAATTTTCTCAGACAAGCAGAAACTGAGAGAATTCAGCAACACCAAACCAGCCCTCCAACGAATGCTAAAGGATCTTTCCTAGATAGGAAACACCGATGGGATAGATAATCTGGAACCCAAAACAATAAAATAAATGGCAGCGGGATCATACTTATCAATAATTACCTTAAATGTAAACGGGCTGAATGCCCCAACCAAAAGACAAAGACTGGCCGACTGGATACAGAAACAAGACCCCTATATATGTTGTCTACAAGAGACCCACCTCAAACCTAGGGACACATATAGACTGAAAGTTAAAGGCTGGAAAAAGATATTCCATGCAAATAAAGACCAAAAGAAAGCAGGAGTGGCAATACTCATATCAGATAAAGTAGACTATAAAATAAAGGCAGTGAAAAGAGATAAAGATGGACATTACATAATGATCAAAGGATCAATCGAGGAAGAAGAAATAACAATTATAAATATTTATGCACCTAACATAGGAGCTCCACAATATGTAAGGCAAATGCTAACAAATATGAAAGGGGAAATCAACAACAACACAATAATAGTGGGAGACTTTAATACACCACTCACACCAATGGATAGATCAACTAGACAGAAAAGTAACAAGGAAATTCAAACTTTAAATGAAACAATAGACCAACTAGACCTAATTGATATCTATAGGTCATTCCACCCCAAAACAAGGAATTTCACCTTTTTCTCAAGTGCACACGGGACCTTCTCCAGGATAGATCACATCCTGGGCCATAAATCTAACCTTGATAAATTCAAAAATATTGAAATCATCCCAAGCATCTTTTCTGACCACAATGCAGTGAGATTAGATATCAACTACAGGAGAAAACCTCTCAAAACTTCCAACATATGGAGGCTCAACAACACACTGCTGAATAACCAACAAATCGCAGAAGAAATTAAAAATGAAATTCAGTTATGCATGGAAACGAATGAAAATGAAAACACAACAGCTCAAAACCTATGGGACACTGTGAAAGCAACGCTAAGGGGAAAGTTCATAGCAATACAAGCTCACCTCAGGAAACAAGAGAAAAATCAAATAAATGACCTTACTATACACCTAAAGCAACTAGAAAGGGAAGAGATGCAGAAGCCCAGGTCTAGTAGAAGGAAAGAAATCTTAAAGATCAGGGCAGAAATTAATGCAAAGGAATCAAAAGTGACCATAGCAAAAACCAACCAAGCCAAAAGCTGGTTCTTTGAGAAGATAAATAAAATTGACAAACCGTTAGCCAGACTCATCAAGAAACAAAGGGAGAAGAACCAAATCAACAGAATTAGAAATGAAAACGGAGAGATCACAACAGAAAACACAGAAATACAAAGGATCATAAGAGACTATTATCAGCAACTATATGCAAATAAACTGGACAACCTGGATGAAATGGACAAATTCCTAGAAAAGTACAACTTTCCAAGACTAAACCAGGAAGAGATAGATAATATTAATAGACCCATCACAAGCACGGAAATTGAAACCGTAATCAGAAATCTTCCAAAAAACAAAAGCCCAGGACCAGATGGCTTCACAGCTGAATTCTACCAAAAATTTAGAGAAGAGCTAACACCTATTCTACTCAAACTCTTCCAGAAAATTGCAGACGAAGGTAAACTTCCAAACTCATTCTATGAGGCCTCCATCACCCTAATTCCAAAACCCGGCAAAGATGCCACAAAAAAAGAAAACTACAGGCCAGTATCACTGATGAACTTAGACGCAAAAATTCTCAACAAAATTCTAGCAAATAGAATCCAACAACACATCAAAAAGATCATACATCATGATCAAGTAGGCTTTATCCCAGGGATGCAAGGATTCTTCAATATTCGTAAATCAATCAATGTAATACACCACATTAACAAATTGAAAAATAAAAATCACATGATTATCTCAATAGATGCAGAGAAAGCCTTTGACAAAATTCAACATCCATTTATGATAAAAACCCTCCAAAAAGCAGGAATAGAAGGAACATACCTCAACATAATAAAAGCTATATATGACAAACCCACAGCAAACATTATCCTCAATGGTGAAAAACTGGAAGCATTCCCCCTGAAATCAGGGACAAGACAAGGGTGCCCACTCTCACCACTACTATTCAACATAGTTTTGGAAGTTTTGGCCACAGCAATCAGAGCAGATAAAGAAATCAAAGGAATACAGATTGGAAAAGAAGAAGTAAAACTCTCTCTGTTTGCTGATGACATGATCCTCTATATTGAAAACCCTAAAGACTCTACGAGAAAATTACTAGAGCTAATCAGTGAATATAGCAAAGTTTCAGGATACAAAATCAACACACAGAAATCCCTGGCATTCCTATACACTAACAGTGAGAAATCAGAAAGAGAAATTAAGGAAACAATTCCATTCACCATCGAAACAAAAAGAATAAAATACTTAGGAGTATTTCTACCTAAAGAATCAAAAGACTTGTATATAGAAAACTATAGAACACTGATGAAAGAAATCAAGGAGGACACAAACAGATGGAGAAATGTACCGTGCTCATGGATTGGAAGAATCAATATAGTGAAAATGAGTATACTACCTAAAGCAATCTATAGATTCAATGCAATTCCTATCAAGCTACCAGAGGTCTTCTTCAAAGAATTAGAACAAATAATTTCTCAATTTGTATGGAAATACAAAAAACCTCGTATAGCCAAAGCAATCTTGAGAAAGAAGAATGGAACTGGCGGAATCAACCTACCTGACTTTAGGCTATACTACAAATCCACAGTCATTAAGACAGTATGGTACTGGCACAAAGACAGAAACATAGATCAATGGAACAGAATAGAAAGCCCAGAGATAAATCCACGCATCTATGGACACCTTATCTTTGACAAAGGAGGCAAGAATATACAATGGAGAAAAGACAACCTCTTTAACAAGTGGTGCTGGGAAAACTGGACAGCCACTTGTAAAAGAATGAAACTAGATCACTTTCTAACACCATACACAAAGATAAACTCAAAATGGATTAAAGATCTAAGCATAAGACCAGAAACTATAAAACTCCTAGAGGATAACATAGGCAAAACACTCTCTGCTATAATCCAAAGCGGGATACTCCATGACCCACCTCCCAGAATATTGGAAATAAAAACACGAATAAACAAATGGGACCTAATTAAAATTAAAAGCTTTTGCACAACAAAGGAAACTATAAGCAAGGTGAAAAGACAGCCTTCAGAATGGGAGAAAATAATAGCCAATGAAGCAACAGACAAACAATTAATCTCAAAAATTTACAAACAACTCCTGCAGCTCCATTCTAGAAAAATAAACAACCCAATTAAAAAGTGGGCCAAAGAACTTAACAGACATTTCTCCAAAGAAGATATAAAAATGGCTAACAAACACATGAAAAGATGCTCAACATCACTCATTATCAGAGAAATGCAAATCAAAACCACAATGAGGTACCACTTTACACCAGTCAGAATGGCTGCCATCCAAAAGTCTACAAGCAATAAATGCTGGAGAGGATGTGGAGAAAAGGGAACCCTCTTACACTGTTGGTGGGAATGCAAACTAGTACAGCCACTATGGAAAACAGTGTGGAGGTTCCTTAAAAAGCTGCAAATAGACCTGCCATATGACCCGGCAATCCTACTGCTGGGCATATACACCGAGGAAACCAGAATTGAAAGAGCCACGTGCACCCCAATGTTCATCGCTGCATTGTTTACAATAGCCAGGACATGGAAGCAACCTAGATGCCCATCAACTGACGAATGGATAAGAAAGCTGTGGTATATATACACAATGGAATATTACTCAGCATTAAAAAAAAATTCATTTGAAGCAATTCTACTCAGATGGACGAAACTGGAGCCCATTATCCAGAGTGAAGTAAGCCAGAAGCAAAAACAACAATACAGTATATTAACACATATATATGGAATTTAGAAAGACAGTAATGAGAACCCAACATGGGAGACAACAAAAGGAACGCAGATGTATAGAATAGACTTGTGGACTTTGTGGATGAGGGTAAGGGTGGGATGAGATGGGAGAAGGGCATTGAAGCATGTTAATTGTCATGTGTCTAATCAATCGCCAGCCCAGGATTGATGCTCGGGACTGGTGCAGCGAGATTTCCCGGGGGGGAGGGAGGAGGGAGGGGGGACCCGGAGGGGAAGCATATGTAAACCCATGGTGATATCATGACAATGTATGGCAAAAACAATAATAATAAAAATAAAATAAAATAAAATAAAATGTCAACATTCATAGTACACCAAAAATTACATCTTTTCCAACTATTTAAGCTTATAATGGGAAATTTTAAATGTCAACTTAAAAAGGTACATGGGATTATATAAGCAAAACTATTTAAAGGTCACTGTTAGAGCCACTAAGTACCTCTGACTTCATCTTAGAGAAAGGAGAGAATATAAATAGGACAGAGCTGTCACAGACACCCTCCTACTCTTCTTCCCAGGTAAACCGGGATTTGTTCAGTTTTCCTGGGTTTGCTTACGAGGGGCCCATTCCAGAGGTTAGAGACTGGTCCTCTTAATTCCTTCATTGTGGTCAAAGTGCTTATGATTGCCATAGAATCACCATAATTTAACACTTCTTTCACAGCTTGCTATTAGTCCCTCAGCCAGGTAGTAATGATCAGATGCTTTTGCTTAAAATCTCAGACTGTGAGAGAGGATCACTGAAGTTCAAAGTGAAGAGTACTGCCAAGTGGAAAATTATCTTGATGTAAATAAGGGTAGCTGCTGAACACATTACCAAGCAAACTAACCAGGAGGGCTCAAAGACCAAATTAAAATGCTCTAGTCACACAATTTACTAAAAAGAATTTAAAACATACAGTGATAAGCAAGGGGAAAGAAAGCAGCAAAGTCAACATACTTAAGATATGGTGTGAGTGCCATGATCACACTGTCCAAATCTTCCTCTTTCTGCCCATATCAGCCTTTCCCATGAAGGTGTGCTATAGAAACCAGAGTTGAGATCTGAGCCAGAGGCCCAGATAGAAGATACCAAAAATAATGGAAGAGACACAGAGGCAATTAGCCTGATCAAAGCTATAGCTTGCGAATTAACTTCATGAAGAGCTACAGGTTTTAATTGTATTTCTTGTGCATCAGCAATACATGAACCGTGAAGTTTCAGATGTTGAAGCTGGTTTTAGAAAAGGCAGAAGAACCAGAGATCAAATTGCCAACATCCACTGGATCATCGAAAAAGCAAGAGAGTTCCAGAAAAACATCTATTTCTTCTTTATTAACTATGCCAAAGCTTTTGACTGTGTGGATCACAATAAACTGTGGAAAATTCTGAAAGACATGGGAACACCAGACCACTTGACCTGCCTCTTGAGAAACCTGTATGCAGGTCAAGAAGCAACAGTTAGAACTGGACATGGAACAATAGACTGGTTCCAAATAGGAAAAGTATTATGTCAAGGCTGTATATTGTCATCCTGCTTATTTAACTTATATGCAGAGTACATCATGAGAAATGCTGGGCTGGATGAAGCACAAGCTGGAATAAAGATTGCTGGGATAAATATCAATAACCTCAGATATGCAGATGACACCATCCTTATGGCAGAAAGTGAGGAGGAACTAAAGAGCCTCTGATGAAGGTGAAAGAGCAGAGTGAAAAAGTTGGCTTAAAGCTCAACATTCAGAAAGCTAAGATCATGGCATCCTGTTCCATCACTTCATGGCAAATAGATGGCGAAACAGTGGAAACAGTGGCTGACTTTATTTTTTCTGGGCTCCAAAACCACTGCAGATGGTGACTGCAGCCATGAAATTAAAAGATGCTTACTCCTTGGAAGGAAAGTTATGACCAACCTAGACAGCATATTAAAAAGCAGGCACATTACTTTGTCAACAAAGGTCTGTCTAGCCAAGGCTATGGTTTTTCCAGTAGTCATGTATGGATGTGAGAGTTGGACTATGAAGAAACCTGAGCTCAGAAGAACTGATGCTTTTGAACTGTGGTGTTGGAGAAGGCTCTTGAGAGTCCCTTGGACTGCAAGGAGATCCAACCAGTCCATCCTAAAGATCAGTCCTGGGTGTTCATTGGAAGGACTGATGTTGAAGCTCAAACTCCAATACTTTGGCCACTTGATGTGAAGAGCTGACTCATTTGAAAAGACCCTGATGCTGGGAAAGATTGAAGGCAGGAGGAGAAGGGGATGACAGAGGATGAGATGGGTAGATGACATCACCGACTCAATGGACATGAGTTTGGGTAAACTCTGGCAGTTACTGATGGACAGGGAGGCCTGGCGTGCTGTAGTTCATGGGGTCGCAAATAATTGGACACAACTGAGCAACTGAATTGACTGACTGACTGGGCATAGCTCTTTGGGCCAAAATGGGACCATATTTCATGTTATCAGTAGGTGGTCAGCTTAAGGATGGCACACCAATCAGCTCTGAATTGGCAAGTTCATGACTTAGTCTGCCTCTCTGTTGAATAAAACTTGTCTATTCTATCATATATGTCATTTAGTCTATTCATCTTGGTACGTTTTATAGGTTACTAACTTGATTACTATGTAACATTTAGCACATCTTCTGAATTCTGCCTTTCTTTCTTAAGCTACTGACTTTTACATATCTATAATTTTTTTGTTATGCATGCAAGATCTTAGTTCCCTATCAGGGACTGAACCACTTGCCCTGCAGTGGAAGCAAGGAATCTTTACCACAAGACCACCAGGGAAGTCACACATATCTATACTTACTACAGTCTGTGAATTCTATCTGTACCTCATAAGCTATTAGCTTACTTACTACCTATGCTCAACATTTCTTCTGTTTCATTATATCATTTTTTAAATCTTATACAGCTAAATTGAATATTCAGATTCACATTATATGGTGCCTTCTATAACATTAGGCTAAATATACTAGGAGCAGTGAAAGACACAAGAAAAGACAAGAAATGTGGGACTGCCATCATCTTAAAAGGCTGTAGGTGCAATTAGAGCATGGTTGCAAGATACAAGGTTAATGCACAAAAGTTTGCAAGATACAAGGTTAATGCACAAAAGTTAATTGCAAACAAGTAAAATTTGAAATTAGAAACATTTGCCCACTACTCAAAAAAACACAAAAAATGAAATACTGAGGTATAAATCTAACAAAATATGTGCAAGATCTATATGAGGAGAACTACAAAAGCCCAGAAATAGACCAACATAAAGGTTGACAAAGGAGAACAATGGCACAAAGATAGTCTTTTCAACTAATGGTGCTAGAATAGTGTATTCTATTCTACACACGCAAAAATACATACACACGCAAAAAAAAAAAAAAACCAGAGAAAAAGAGAATCTAAACACAGACCTCATACCGTGCACATAAATTAGCTTAAAATGAATCACAAACCTACATGTAAAACACAGAACTATAACACTCTTAGAAGGTAACACAGAAGACAACCTAGATGACCTTGGGTATGTCAATGACTTCTTACATTTAACACCAAGGCATGATCCATGAAAGAAATAGCCAATCCACCAGATTTCATTAAAAACTTCTGCTCTGTGAAAGACAAAAGAGAATGAGAAGACAAGTCACAGACTGGGAGAAAATATTTGCAATAGACATGTCTGATAAATGAATATCATCCAAATTTTACAAAGAACTCTTAGAAATCAAAAATAAGAAAACAAACAGCCTGATTTAAAAATTGGCCAAAGCCTTTAACAGAAACCTGGTCAAAGAAGACATGCAGATGGCAAATAAACACATGGCAAGATGCTTCACATGATATATCAGTAGGAAAATGCAAATTAAAATGACACTGAGAAACTACAATGACACTACACACCTATTAGAATGACCAAAATCCTGTGAAGCAATAGGAACTCTCATTGACTGTTGATGGGAATGCAAAATAGTAGAGCCACACTGCAAGAGTTGGGTGGTTTCTTACAAAACTAAACACACTCTTGCCATAGGACTCAGAAATCATGCTTCTTGACATTTATCTAAATAATGTGAAAACTTATGTCCACACAAAAACCTCTACTTGGATGTTTATAGCAGCTTTCTTCATAACTGCCAAAACTTGGAAGCAATTAAGATGTCCTTCAGTAGGTAAAGAGATAAGCAAACGATGGTCTATCTAGGTAATGAAATATTATTCAGCACTAAAAAAAAAATGAGCTATGATGCCATGAAAAGATACACAGGGATCTTAAATGAGTATTCAAGTGAAAGATGCCATATGATTCCAACTAATGACATTATGGAAATGTCAAATATCAAATGGCAAAACTGTGGAGACCTTAAAAAAGACCAGTAATTGCCAGGAGTTGGGGTGTGGTGATAGAAACAAATATATGGAACATGAAATTTCTATGAAAAATACTCTGTATAATACCATAATTGACAGTTACCTGTTATACATTTGTTTTAACCATAGAATTGAACACCATGAATGAACCCTAATGTAAACTACAGACTCTTAGTGATTATGATATGTCAATGTAGGTTTATCAATTGTAATAAACGTACCACTCTGCTGGTGGATATTAATAATGGAGGAGGCTATGTACATGTCAAGGGTAGGGGTTATGTGATAAGTCTCTGTAGCTTTCCCTCAATTTTCCTGTAATCTTGAACTGCTCTAAAAGAATAAGCCCAGTTTTTAGAGAAGACTTCAGAAGGTCATTATTCTGCAGTTTCCAGACCAGAAGACTGGAAGATGGGAGAAGGGTACAGAGGTAGCTACTAAAGACCAGTCCTAAATAACACATATTTGGAAATCCTTAGGCAGACTTTTTGGCCATATAGCTCCAAGTCAGAATGTATCTATCTGTTGAGGAATAATGTACTATTCCAGCAGTGATGTATCATATTTCCTACTCTCTGATTTGGCCATACTGATTTAATTGCCATTCAGTTCAGTTCAGTTGCTCAGTGTCCAACTCTATGCAACCCCATGGACTGCAGCATGCCAGGCTTCCCTGTCCATCACTACCTCCTGGAGCTTGCTCAAACTGGTTGGAGTTTGCAGTCCAAGGGACTGTCAAGAGCCTTTTCCAACACCACCACTCAAAAGCATTAATTCTTTGGTGCTCAGCTTTCCTTATAGTCTAACTCTCACATCCATATTGTTCCTTCACTAGCTGAATTTTTCTTATAATGAATGTATCAATTTTAATTAACCTTTTTTGTTAAAAACAATTTGAATGATGATAATTGTAGTTATTACAGAAATCCCCACATTAAGATTGGAAAGAGAAGTATAGAAAATAAAATTCCTTACAATCTCCTACCCTTGGAGTTAGCCACCATTATAACTTTTCAGTATTTGTTTTCTGTTTTTTGTCAATGACTTTCCAGGGATATAGACTTCTCTTTAAACAAAAGTGTGACTATATTAAAATCCGGTTCATATACTGCTATGTTCACCTAATGAGAATATTCTGATGTTATTAAATATCTGTTGAGAACATGATATCTTAATTACTTGGTTAATATTTTAGTTGGTTGTTTTAAATACTTCTTACTGAAAATAAAGCTCTGATGTTTGTTCATATCTTTGACCATACAATTGAATAGATCCTTAAGACGTTGTGGAAGTTAAATTTCCAGATTAAAGTATCTGAACAATTTTAAAGCCGCTGATGTGTATTCTCCAAGGTGAATTGCTTTTTAGAGTTTTTACCAATTTCTAAAACTAGAGAAATAGTTTATGAAAGCCAATCTAACAGCACTCATTACTGGAATAAAATACTATTTCTTAGCCTTATCAATTTAAGAATAATTTTCTAACTGGTAGTGAAAATTTAATTTAATAATTACCATTATAAAGTTTTCATCAGATCATTACCCAAGGAGGAATGTATGAATAATCAGTGAGATTTTATGGACCTGGAGCATGTTATGTGTAGTGAAATAAGTCAGACAAAGAAAGACAAATACTGCATGTTACCACTTGTATGTTGAATCTAAAATATAAAACAAATGAATGGATATAACAGAACAGAAAGAGACTCACAGATATAGAGAACAAACCAGTGTTACCAATGGGCAGATGGAAGGGATAGGGAATAAACTACTGTGTATAAAATAAATAAGCTACAAGGATATATTGTACAGCACAGGGCCCATAACCAATATTTTCTAATAACTCTAAATGAAGTATAATCTATAAAAATTTTGCATCACTGTGTCATACATTTGAAACTAATATAATGTTATAAGTCATCCCTACCTCAAATAAATATTAAATAAATAACATTATTTAAATTTTTTATGATACCAATACTCAAGGAGGAATACCAAGGAATAATCACTGAGATTTTATGAACTACAAATTATTTTAATTCTACTTAGGAAAACATTTAATTAAAAGAAGAAATTCCTGAAATATAGCATATATGTTAAACTCTCAGATATTTTAAAGATAACTGAGTTCAAAATATCTAATTAGCCCAATGCCCCCTCTCCCATATACTTATGATAACATATCCAATTATCTTGAAGAAGGCAATTAAAATTACTATTAATAATCTTAATGCTAGGACATGTTATAATTCATTTGATAATTACATTTTCCACAAAGATACTGTCAACATAAACTGTGAACTGCAGATCCATCCTGTTTACAAGTATCAGAGACAATATGCTCACTATTCTGTTGTACTTAAATGTTGTATTGCAGTTTTTCTTAACAGGTAATACGTGACATGAAACATGTCTCATTTTATGTTTCATAATTTCCATTCTGATGTTTAACATTAAGAAATTATATTTATGTATCACACATGTGAGAAAACAATTTAAATAATTAAAGCAAGAAAAATAATAGCAACCGTGCCTTTCAAGCACAAAATATAAATCTTTTATTCATAGATAAAGAACCATCTGTGATCAGAAATGCCAACTATTCACATTTTCTGATTTATATAGCTAGCATGAAGTATTTTTGTCTGTATTCATGTTTTATATTTTCAGAAATTTCATGTGAATCAAAATATTGTTATAAAAATAAGAAAAAAATCAAGAGACTACCTTTCAAGATTGACTTATAAGTTTTGAAAATTCATAATTTCTATTCTTCATTCTGATTTTTATAACAAGGAAAATAAAAATGTAATTGTTTTGATTTAAAAAAACATACTACAGGAAAAGGTACTATTTAAGCTGGGATGAAGTTTACACTATTTATTGCTATTTTTCTTAAAAAATATGCATTAGAATAAATATTTTTCTAAACACCAGAGTAAATACAATACACGGTTCTGACATATTTATTTTTTTGAAAAGGCACTCTGAATCTTAGACAACATAAATACTACGCAGTGTGGTGGTTGCCATAGTAACAAGTAAATAAGAGCATAAAAATACATGCAGTTTTTCAAATGTATACACTTTTTTCATAAATATGCATATTTTATAGGAAAAGAATTCAACCTTTGCTTTAGCTCCCCGTTTAGAGAGAGAAACACCTAATTCTTTAGAAATGAAAGATTATCATATAGAATGGAGCAGGCTCAAAAATGTTTTTGAACACTGTATGGGAAATTTTAAGATTTGTAAGTCAATGTTCCAAAATGAAGGCAGGTAAAAAACTCCTTTCCTTCCTATGTTACTTTAACAGTCAGTTCTTTAGGTAAGCATAAAATTACATAAACTTCTTTACCTCCCAAGCATGAAATTTCCTTTTATTTTGCATAAGTTTATTATTCACATGCATTAAATGGAGCACTTGACTACAGAAAACTGAAAGCCCAGTGGATCACAAAGAAACCTCAAAAGTTAACGCTAACCCACAAGCTACTACTTGAACAAATGATTTGAAAATCTTTGTGCCTGTATGCTAAATTGGAATTTAAGGAGTTTTTTACTTTCTTAGTTTTCTCCTTTTATTAAAATACTATTTCAGGTTTACAGGTACCATAGAAGACACAGAAATATACTGATTTTGTGTTCTGGATTTTATACTCCCAATTGAAGAGGGATAGGATCCATTTTTTAGAGCCAGAGAGAGAAGTGGTTCTAAAAACCATCATGTGAAGTTTGCAATCTACTGCAAGCTTTGGTAAACCAACCAAAACACAACAGGAAAGCTGCTCAACTCAGTGGGAAACAAAGCCTTCAAATCTGATTACATAAATTTGTACTTCCAATTTGTTTCAATAACAACTATTATGGGACATTCTCTTGGAAAATTTACAAAATTTAGAAGATCACCTTCCAGGCAGGGTGCCAAATATGAGGTGAACACAAAGGTTCACCCTGTGCTAACACCTTGATAAAGATATAATAGACTATAATGAACTAGTCTGCAAGAGTAACTTCCTCATCACACATATGCATGATAAAATTTACTCTTACTAAAGAGAAATCTGTTTCCTGGGGAGAGAGTAAATTTAAACTCTAAGTCATTCAAAGAATGAATTAAAATATAAAATTATAGGAATAGAGTAGGTGAGATGCATGATACAACTACTGCAAAGGGAAGAAAGAATATAATATCTTTTTATTTCTCTTCTCTCTCAATCCTTTTAACTATTTCTGCTTTCATCACCTTAAAGTGATGGGAACATGTCCTTAGATACTGGAAAAGAGAAAACATACCCATCTTTAAAACAAGGGGAAATGATTTTGGTAATTAGACAGCTTAGTTTAACCTGGAAACATGCAATAATAAATTAAACAATTAGTAACACCTAGAAGGGCATGAGATATTAGAAAACAACCAATGCAGTATCTGAAAAGTCAAATATGCCAGATAAAGTTAATATCATTTTCTGATAGAATGGCAGGTCACATTACCAAGTAATAAGTGAACAATGTAATCTATTTAAGTGTTGTAAGCCTTTTTAGTCTATTCTCCAATCTAGTGCAGGGGTAAATGGCTTAGGAGGAAAATAATTCAAATATTGTCTTTAACGCTAAGCCAGTAGATGTTGACATAGCTTCTCTCTCTTACGGGCCTATTTCAGGACTGAGTCAATGTCTTTTCTAATGACTAGGCAGGAATCTTGGCCTCCTTTATGTTTTAGCTCTATCAGATCACTGAAATCTCTGAAATTAAAAAGACATTTTTTTCCTTAGTTCTCTTTCCAACTTGCTGACCTTTCATTTCCCCAGGGAATTAAATGACTTGTTGCTTCAGTTAAGTGACATTGTACTGGTGTGCATGCGTGCTAAGTCACTTTGCGCATGCGTCCATGCCGAGTCGGCTTCAGTCTGTGTCCCACTCTTTGCGACCTTATGGACTATAGCCCACCGGGCTCCTCTGTCCATGGGATTCTCCAGGCGAGAATACTCGAGTGAACTGCCATTTCCTTCTCTAGCTAACTCGCTTCAGTCATGTCCTACTCTTTGCTACTCTATGGACTGTAGCCCACCAGGCTCCTCTGTCCATGGGACTCTACAGGCAAAAATATTGGATTGGTTGCCATGCTCTCCTCCAGGGGATCTTTCCAACCCTGGGATCAAACCCACATCTCTTACCATCTCCTGCATTGGCAGAAGGGTTTGTTACCTACCATCAGTGCCCGCTGGGAAGCCTATTGTACCGGTACAAGGTATAAACCCATTTTAGACAGAAATTTTGAGAGGGAAAGTGCAAATGCTTTGTGACTGACTTTAAAGGATCCTCTATGACTAAATGATAAGTAACATTTATCACAACATAAGTGGTGTTTAAATATAAATAAAAACACTTGGAACTTGAAGAGTGCGAATAGCTGCTATTTGGTTAGAAAGGGAGACTGTAAAGAAGATCAAGTGTATGTGTGGGGAAATGAACCCAGTTTTCAAGGAGCAGGTAACTAGAGAAGATACAGCTATTTACGATTTACAATTTAGGACTGTTTGTTTCCTCAACTGTTGATTTGCCTGCAATGCTGTGGTTTGACAGCACAGTTTCTTATAAACTCAGATACAGATAGCTATTCTGTGTCACAGTAAAAGTATGTAAAATTTTTATACCAATTCTTCTAAAGAAAGAAAGGGAGACTTTGGCCAAAAGTCGAGCAGGTAAGTATGTTGGTTGGCGGTATGTTAGACATGGAAAGAGAAGGAGAATTGGCTGGGCTATACAAAGGATCAACTTAACATGTGGACTAAGAGAAGATAAAGAATATCAGCTGAAAGGAGTTGAGGGCAATGGGAATTACCACTCTGATTCCATAAAACGTACTAGTTGGGCCTGCTCTGTAGAATAAAATCTGGGAGGGCATCAGACACAAATGAAAAGCTTAGCCAGAAAAAATATTAAATTGGGCTACCAAACAATAGAGTCTCAATACTTTTTACTGATAATTTGCTTTTATCATCTTGATATCTGACTTATCCCTGAGTAAACATGTAATGAGTTTCAGATGACTCTCCTCAACCTTCCAGAACACAAAAAGTTCATTTGTGAAGATCTGGTGGTTTAATTTCATGTATATAAAATTGAATATAAAGTAAGGAGAATAATTCATAAGAAGCATGCAAAAAGTCAATTTTCACTGACTTACAGTCATAATATTATATGGATTATGACCTTCATAAATAAATATGGATCCAGGATGATATACCTCTGAGAGATGATATGCCACAGAGCAATCCATAGCAAAAGGTCTAAAAGACAACACTGAAGCAAGACATGGCTTTACTAGTGTAATTCAGTTCTATTCACTAAATACATATTATCAGCTAATACCTATAATTAGAGATATCAAAATATAACTTACTTTGGTATATTGATCCAAATACACTTCTAAACATGTCAAATGCTTTATGCTTATCAATTCTTTCTATACCATAGACTATTATCTAGTTTCTGGACCCAATTTTGCTGCCCCTCAAGGCTGAGAACCAAGTAACAATACACTTGAGTCTTGATGACTGGCTTAACCTCATCTCCTTGAAGCAAGAAACTGAGGAAACAGGATATATCGTGGACTAAGATTAAAAGAACTGTTCCCGAGGACTCAGAAAAACCTTTTACAGCTGGTTACTCTTTCTTATCTTACTTATTTTGCAGGATCACCTGACTTTAAACTCAGACTAATATAAGATCTAATTCTAAGTATATATATTTTTGTAATGATATATCTGAATATTGTATACATGTATATCAACAAAATTCACTATTTCATTTTCTAAATTAGTCTCTTAAAATTCTGAACTTAAATACATATATGTCTATTGTAATATGAAATAATTGTCCTTTTCTTGTACTGAAAAGTTATTTTAGTTACAAATGCAGCTAAAAACTGAAGAGAATTAATTTAATATTCATAGACACTAACACTGAAGATCAGAATTTACACTACAAAGATTTAAAAGAAGTCATATAGTCTTTCAAATTAATATATTTGTCTTTCTCTTATGCTCCCACTTCACCTGCAGCACATCAGACAAGGTAATAATTTATGATAATCATATGAAAATATACAATTAATATTCATCACCTCTCATTCCTCATCACTTTAGATGATCAGTAATGCAGAGTGAAAATGCTGTCAGATTTCTAATTGCTTTGTAATGGGCTTGAAACAGGGAAATCATTAAAGGCAAACAATCTGTCATTTGTCTGTTACTTTAACTATCTATCACACAAAAAAAACTCATTAAAGAAATTGCTAATGAGCAACAAAAGACTATACTAATGCCATGTCTACAGTTGATTAAAAATTAATACTATGAATTGCTTAAAATATTTAAAAAATATGATTTTTCATGGAAATTCATCAGAAAATATCTATTCTTCAGAATATTTTTTAAGCTATGTGGTTTCATTATTTTGGCATCTAATCCATCATTGCAGAAATCCCTTTAGCATGTAAGAATTGTTTTTCATCACTCTCTAAATAATTAAAATGAATGGTTGAAAGAAGCTGAAATGCTAAATGTGTTTATTGCTAGTAAACTGACACAAGTAATAAAACTAGTTCTATAGTAATCCTGAGACTAAGGGAAGAATCTATTTTAAAATTTATTTTTTACCCTCATATCTCTGTGGATTTGAACTGTTGAAGTTGCAAAGCTTCACTCATCTTAAATATACCTATCATTACACAAAATTATACTCAACTATTGAAACTGAGCATATAAACATTAAAGTCTGCATAATAACATTATCTATTTTGAAAATTTAAAAGATAGTACCAACACTAAAATGTTTCATAATATTACTTCAAATAATTTTGGGGGGAAAAACAAATCATTCCTTTAAATTAGTATATCAAATTTTCCATGTCTTTGTATCGTCCCTTTCAATAAGAGGTACTTACTATTAAAAAAAAATTCAACAACAATGACACTAATCTTGTTTTAAAAAGAAACAGAAAATGAAGAAATGTTTTGTTGGTTATTGAGTTCAGTTGCATTTTATTTTAGAAAAAAATAGAGTAACAAAGATAAGAGTGTTACATAGTATGTTTTTCATTTTGCTAACGATGAATTAAATCATGAATTTATTTTCTATAGCAAAACATAAGAATCTTAGTCACATTTCTTTAAATGTGTAGACCTATTCATATATATTGGAATATACATACATTTAAGGACCTAAATGCAATGGCATGTTTAGCCAGGTGCCATGGTTGACACACAGGAGTGAATTCCAAGTTGACTTCAAAAGGTTCCATAACACTCTAGAAACATCTTCATTATATACTCTAATTGACTTAAACAGACTTCATATCAACTGTTTAACACATTTAACCTACAAATTAACACCCCTTGATCATTCAAATTAACCTTTCTTCTGTGAGTCAATTACATGACAAAAATAAAATAAACTTTAAAAAAATTCAGGTTTAAGAAACTAAAATGGAGGACTAAAATGCTAGAGCATATTAATGCCTATCACTGCGTGGTTTGAAGAGATCATTACAAGGTTTCAGAATGGTCATCAGACACTAGAAAGGGATAAAAAAAGTGAATGGGGAAACAGTAAGTTGGTATTTATTATGATTACTAAAGAAAAACAGAAGATAGATTATACTCAGTGTCTTTAATAGGTTCATGGAACAATTAAAACATCAGATATGAAGAAGCTTGGAAGACAAGAACAAAAATTCCAGATAACTGAAGATCTTTAAGAAGTCTGAAACCAGCTCGAAAGAACTCTGACATGACTGAGGTTACACACACGCGAAAAACACAACCACAGGTGTGGTGACAGTGAAAAGTATTTATCCCTTGGTCTCCCCTGCCTAGTGCACTGACTTGCTTAAACCCAGTGAATGTTCACTGATGATTATTGTTGAAAGACAGAACAGAGAACAGATCAAGTGAAGACAACCAGCGAAACGAAAAAAAAAAAACGCAAAAATGAAAAACCACTTCTAAAAGGTGAGGTAGGAGTGTTCATTAGAGCTGATTCTCAACACTGTCTAAATCTTTACGATAATTGGCCAAAAAAGAAAAAGAGGAAGTTCCTCTAATTCTCGCCATTCATCTCTCCTCTCTGTCAGAGTGTTATTTAAAACTTAACACTTTCATATATCTTCCTGTATTAGCCTCATTTTGATTCAAGAATTTTAATCATTCAAGTAATCTGCCTTATTCTATTCACATAACCACAAGTTATTAACTATCACAGTTAAATAACCTTTATTTCCTCTGGAATAGCACTTTGCACAGTTATTTCAGTTGCCTGTCTGTCTACTCAGATAAACTTTAAGATTTTGAGAGAGCTACAGCCAACTCTATCTTATATTTTTTGTAACAGTGTACAATAAATATTTGTTGAGTAAACGAATAGGTGAATGAAGGCTATATATGTACTACGTACTTGTGTCTTTGTTTTTAATTCATTACTAGCTAATAGACTCCAGGTTGCCCTGCTGCAGCTGCTGCTAAGCCGCTTCAATCGCGTCCGACTCTGTGAGACCCCATAGATGGCAGCCCACCAGGCTCCCCCGTCCCTGGGATTCTCCAGGCAAAAATACTGGAGTGGGTTGCCATTTCCTTCTCCAGTGCATGAAAGTGAAAAGTGAAAGTGAAGTCACTCAGTCGTGTCCGACTCCTAGCGACCCCATGGACTGCAGCCCACAAGGCTCCTCTGTCCGGGGAGTCATCTATTTTACATATATAACCACAATATTGCGGTACTTAAAAATATATATAGCTTAGTTAACTGATAGGAAAAATCTTAAAAATTCAGAGGTAAACAAGATCAAGGATATGAAAGAAGAGTTGGTAATGAAACCAGTACAAAGAGCCAAATAAATATAATTCTAGGATAAGAAATAGTTAATAGAAGTATGCTATATGTTTTGCAAATATCCACAAATAAGCATAATTCACAAATATGATCTCACGATTAAGAACTTAATGTATGGTGGACATCAGTAAGTTTATGCATGGGCAAGTGCTAAAGCAACAAATTGAATAAGAATGTGATTGCTATCACTACAACCAATGGTCTGAAACCTCTGCTATATCTCTATCTGTATCTGCATCAGTTACCTGTATCTGTATCTCTGCATCTACATATAACTCTAGATATAGCACTTGATGAATCATCTTGAAATTAAATATTTGATGTATGCCTATTTCACTTATGCTAGATGTTGACAATTCATGAATTAAGAGGTTTCTGCCTGTGCACTCAATGTATCTAGGCAAACTACAGTTCAACAAACATTTGGGTTTGGTTTCATTTTTCCAATTCAATAGTCTGTGGCTTTCATTTGCTTTGCTTAGCAGTTCCTAAAATACTGTTATGAATTCTTAATATCCTGATATATCAAAACCGAGTAACAAATAGTTCATTATTAATAATAACCATAGAATCTAATCTTCACTGAGTACTTACTTTCAGACACTATTATCTCATTTAATCCTCACAACAAATCTCTGAAGAAAATACTATTATTATCTCTGTTTTACACAGGAAGAAACTAAGGTGCAGAGATTAACTTCCAAGTTTTCACATAACCAGTAAGAGGCAGAATCTGCATTCAAACCTATGAGTCTGATCCCAGAGTTCATGTGCTAACATAGTTTATATTTATGCTATATTGGTTTTACATAAAATAAATATATTACCTTCTAAAAACAGTGAGAAACAAACCTATTGTAGATACACATCTTTAGAACCCCAGAGAATGTGGCATAAAAGCTGGTGCTTAGTTTCTCTGAGAGGTGTTCTTACCCTCAGAGAGTTTACAATCCAATTAGGAAATTAGAACACACATCTGAAGTGTATAACAATACTCTGTAGGACAGGATAAGTACAAAAGAGGAGTACACCAGGACTGCTATGAGAATTGAGAGGAGAAGGTAATTTCTAAGGATTGGGCCATCATAAAAGAAAGGAGATCAGTCCTGGGTGTTCATTGGAAGGACTGATGTTGAAGCTGAAACTCCCAATACTTTGGCCACCTGATGCAAAGTGCTGACTCATTTGAGAAGACCCTGATGCTGGGAAAGATTGGGGCAGGAGGAGAAGGGGACAACAGAGGATGAGATGGCTGGATGGCATCACTGACTCAATGGACATGGGTTTGGGTAGACTCCGGCAGTTGGTGATGGACAGGGAGGCCTGGCGTGCTGCAGTTCACGGGGTCGCAAAGAGTCAGACACAACTGAGCGACTGAACTGAACTGAACTGAAAAGACCTGATGGAAGAGATAGGTCTTAACAAAGGAGTAAAACTGATAGGAAGAAGAAAAGAGGTATGGTGTTATAAGCAAGGATACCCATCTGAACAAAATTATGAAGTAACAAGAAAATATTCAATTGTTTAATTGCTTCATGTATGAAGGTAATAGGTGATGAAGCTGGAAAACTAGGATCATATTGGGGAGGAATGCTGGACTTTATCCCCTAGACCTGTGATTGATAAAGTAGTCACTAGGAAGATGTGGCTATCGAGCGCTTAAAAAGTCCGAGTCCAAATTGAGATGAGTTGTATAAGTAAAATATATACCAGTCTTTGAAGACTTTGTATGAAAAAAAGAATGTAAAGTATCTCATTAATAATTTTTGTATTGTTTACATTTTGAAATGAGCATATTCTGGATACACTGGTAAATAAATATATTATTAAAATCCATTTCACCTGTTTCTTTATTTTTCTAATGTGGCTACTAGGAAATTTAAAAATCACATGTGTGGTTTGCATTTGTGGCTTACACTGTATTTCCATTGAACAGCAGTGCTCTAAAAAATGAAAAAAATGAAGGAAGACTAATAAGCAAGGATTCCTGTAAAACATGTTTTAAAAAGTGGATTCTGGTATAAACAAACAGATAAGTTCAGATTGTAAGACAACTGATCTGTTTTTTTCAATAAACTAATGGCAAAAAAAGAAAAAAAAAGGTAGTAGTGAAGTATTGGGACTGCTATAGCTTAAAAGATATTTAAGAGACAGAATAACCAAATGCAATGTGTAGATTCTATATTCTGACTCAAGCAAACCAACCATAAAAAGACAATTTTGAGACAACTAGGGAAATGTAAACAAGCGCTAGATTTGGATAATATCAACAAATTATTGGTAATTTTGGAGGATTAATGACTTAATGGAGATGAAATAAAAAGTTGAAAACTAAAGTATGCTTTATAGATGTAAACTAAAATATGTTATTATGAAATGACAGAACACTTAGTATTTGGTGGAGACAAAAAAAAGTGTACCTCTTTCTATATCAAAAAATAAATACAAGCAAGTTGAGATATTGTGATTAGAATTTTCAGGATTTTGTTCAAAAAAGCAGTAACAAATAACAATGCATTAATGCAATCATAAATCAAAATAAAGTGCTCTTTCTATAAAAAACTGAAGGGCCTGAGTATAATTATCTATACAGAGAAGGACTGTGCAGTGGAAAAAGGAAGTTTGAGGGCTAGAGAAATTCAAAGTGGTGCCATTCTGATAGTACTGTATGAGAAGGTCTTCAGAATAACTCAGTTCTGTCATTTTAGGTATACTTAGGGCCACACAGAATGTTGGAACCAGTCATGAAAATCAGATCTTCTGACTTAGTATTGACATAAAGGTGGTTGTGTCTGCCTTTAAACATGACAAAATCCTATGAAGAGCCTAAATTATACTTTTCCCTTTAGATTTTTAAACTTTTCTGTATCATTCAGTTATTCAGTTATAGTTTGGTGAAACTTGCTCAATCGTTTGCAACTCTTTGCGACCCCATGAACTGTAGCCTGCCAGGCTTCTTCGTCAATGAAATTCTCCAGGCAAGAACACTGGGTAGCCTGGAGATGGGTAGCCACTTCCTTCTCCAGGGGATCTTCCTCACCCAGGGATTAAACCCTGGTCTCCTGTATTGCAGATCCATTCTTTACCAGCTGAGCTACCAGGGAACCATCATTAAACAACTGACCATATCAAAATATCTTTTTCAGTGTGCTTAGGGTTTGTCTTGACTGCTTCTCAAATGGATATTTGGTAGAAGATTTAAAAAAAAAGGAAAATAAATCTAAGGAGTAACATCAACAAAACTCCCTTAACATTTCCAAGTGAAATTTATATCATGCTGTGGAGAACAAAGATGAAGTTTTGACCTCAAGGTAAAATGCAAGAAAGAATAGTCAATATGTTATCAAGTCCAGGCTCGCTTTGCTTGCCACACAACAGGCACAAATCCAAGACATGAGAGGTTGAGGCATGGAAGAGACTATAATCGGGGAGCCAGCTGATGGAAAAGATGGCAGGCTAGCACCTCAAAATAACCATCTTCGGGGTCTGGATGCCAGGTTCTTTTACAGATCAGACATGGGGGAAGGTGAGGAAGCAAAGTAAAAAAAGCCATTAATATTGCAAACATCTCCCAGAATGGCAAGCCTCAGGCAGAGGATTTGTTAATTTCTTCCTTTCTGCCAGCTACAGGTGGACAGGGTTCTGAACAAAGGCACTCTAGTTTAACAGTCAGGCAGAGGGGCTGGCTATTCTGTATGATTGTAACAGAAGCAGCGAAAACAAGTCAAAGAAACAGTACCAACATGGAATCAGAATTGGCTTCTCTGCAACAAATATAAGGTAAGCAGCACAGAGATTTGACAGTAAAAGGGAACAGAACGAATGACAGGGAGAGGAAAGTGCCCATTTGGAGTACCCAATAACTACCTCAAAGTGAGTGTTTTATTTTGCTTTTTCTGTGAGCTTGAACAATGTCATAGCTGCCCTGCCAATAAGAAGACTTGCTAAGAGTGTGAGCAAGTAGCTAGATGGTAAAGAATCTGCCAGCAACGCAGGAGACCCCAGTTTGACTCCAGGGTTGGGAAGATCCCCTGGAGAAAGACTAGGCTGCCTACTAAAATATTCTTGGGCTTCCTTGGTTTCTCAGATGGTAAAGAATCCGCCTGCAATATGGGAGACGTGGGTTCAATCCCTCGGTTGGGAAGATCCCCTTGAAAAGGACATGGCAACCCACTACAGTAAAATCTAAAAGAAATACGTTGACCATCTCTTTAAAAAATAAATAAAACAAAAACTTTTTACTCAGCATAGGTTTTAGTTCTCTTAGTTTTGGAACGAGAACATTCCAAAGGAAGTCTAGGGAGAAGGGAGGAATCTGTTCTTGTCACCATTCTCATCGACCTCCACCCGTTCTAATCCCAACAGTACCCCCACCGCAGCCCCCCACCCCTCATCCCCCGTCGTAGTACTGCAGTCGTCAGCCGGGAAAGGACAGGGAGCTGCAGTGGGTAGGTTATGTGGGGGAAGTTTTGGGGAAGGCGGAGGAAGCTTGGAGGTACTCGCTGAGGAAGAGGAAAGAAACGACAGTCTGGGAGCCAGGACAAGAGAGAGTTAGAACGAGGGGAAGGAAGCCTTTTCCCACCGCGCCCGCACTTACTGTTGGTAAACGCCTGAGGCAGCGGCGAATGGGTTACCATAGCGACCGCGTCCCGAGGGCGGAGGGGCGCTTCCGATCGGTGCCTCCGCCATTGCGGCTCGGCTGGAAACGTGACAGGGTTAGCGCAGTGACTTCCGGCGGAAGCAGAAGCCGGTTCCGAGGTTTGGCAGACAGCAGGCGAGGAGTGGGCTCTAGCGGCTCTACTGTTGGTAAGTTTGCGATCGAGTGGATCCAGGAGAGGGTCCGGGTCTGTGGCTGGGCGCACCGTGAGTGCAGTGGACTTCCGAGTCCCCATTTTGAGGAAGCCCCGGATGTCTCGTTGAGTTCGCGGCTATGGGAAGAAGTTGCCTGATTCTGGGAAGAAGTTGCTCCTGGCGGGTTCTCTTCGGGTCGGGAGGGCTGTCACGTCTTCCCTTGAAGTTTCAGGAGCTCTTTGCGAGGTCTGAGCACCTGTCTAATAACCGAGGGACTATTGCTCTCCACCTGCCAGTGCTGACTGGCGACTGGGCGTGTTATTCTTTTAAGATAACCTGAAAGACGAGAAGTGAGCTGGAGACATTAAGAGGGAGTGCTCCCAAATTTAATTCCTCGTTTTGCTTTTTAAGAATATTTATTCATTTTATAAACTCTTATTAAACTCTAGTATGTTTAGTGAGTACCTACTGTGTGTCGCTTTTACCAAGAGGCTAGCAGAAACACCTTTCTTAGAGGGTCATCCACCGCTCGGGTTCATTATCGAATTCTTTTTTTTTCTTACGCTGTTGTATATTCGTTAATGTAAGATACAAGCGTATATCATGAAACATCTAACAGATTCTTCCATACTTGTCTGTATACTTAAATTCTTGGGGCGTTTCAAATGAAAATATTTGCTGCTTCAGGCTTGCATTATTATCATGACTTAATATTACAGAACTTAGGGAAGCTGTACCTAGTTATTTCCCAGATATCCGCAAACTGTAATGAATTGTCAATATTTCTATTCAGCTGATCTGGAAAGGACCACTTCTTATTCAAGGGATGATGGCATTTGAGCAGATACCAAAAAAGGATTGGTACAGCATTCTGGGAGCAGACCCATCTGCAACTGTGTCAGACCTAAAACAAAAGTATCAAAAACTCATTTTAATGGTAAGTCTTTTGTTTTTGATTCTGTATGGCAGGGGAAAAATCGTTGTTTTTTTTTTTTTTAATGTGACCAGAAATACAGGTTTCTATACAATGAATATATGATATCAAAGCAGGAATAAAAAGTGTTAATTTGGCTAATTGAAAGTTTCAGTAGTATTGTAAAAGAAAAAAGTTGATTTGAGGTGGGGTTGCATAGTGATTTGGACCATATCTGAGTCATGCTGATTGGTTTAAAATCCTGATTCTACCACTAACTAACCTTGGGAACTCGGGCATGTTATTCCCCTATATGTTCCTTGTGTTGGCTAGTCATGTTCCATTCTTTGTGAGCACTGACTGTAGCTTGCCAGGATCCTCTGTTCATGGAATTTTCCAGGCAAGAAATACTGGAGTGGGTTGCCATTTCCTTCTCCAGAGGATCTTCCCCACCCAGGGATCAAACCTGCATCTCCTGCATTCACAGACAGATTCTTTACCACTGAGCGACCTCAGGGAGTATTAAATGAAATAATCCATGTGAATTTCCTTGAAGTGTGTCGTGTAGTAAGCGACATTAGCATCCAGTAAACACTAGCTACATGTGGCTACTATGCACCTGAAACTTGGCTAGTCGAAAATGAGGTGTGCTATAAGTACAAAACAGACATTGGGTTTTGAAGGCTTAGTACAGAAAAAGAATATAAAATAATCTAAAATTTTTATGTTTATTAAATATTGAAGTGGTAATGTTTGGGATATATTGGCTGTTTTACATATTTTGTACATATACAGTAAATATACTATCAAAATTGCCAGGCTTCCCTGGTGGCTCAGATGGTAAAGAATCATCCTGCAAGGCAGGAGACCTAGATTTGATCCCTGGATGGGGAAGATCTCCTGGAGAAGGGATTGGCAGTCCACTCCGTATTTTTGCCTGGAGAATTCCATGGATAGAGGAGCCTGGCAGGCTATGGTTCATGGGGTCGCATATACCCTAAATGTATTATCAAAATTGACTTCATCCATCTGCTTTGTAAACATTGTGTATATGGCTTGCATTTATAGTTTACATTATATCTTTGTAGAATAATAATGATTTAGACCAGTTAATGACTTGTTTTTTTACTGATTTCATTCCTTTGTGAAATGAGTTGTGGTATTTATAAAGAGATAGTATCTTTCTAAACTACCATATTAATTTTTTCAGCTTATATTGTGAGGTTTCTTAAGGCAATCAGTAACTAATAATCTCCAGTTAACTCAGTTTACAAAGAGTAGAGGATCATTGCTTTTATGACATGAGTTGTTTCTCAAGTTTTTATTAGATAGGTCTATGAGATTTTGCCATAACAGTGTGAGACAGTAGATGTTTCAATGTCAAGAATGTATTATTATCCCTGCTCTAGGTAATAAGTTGAGCTAAATGATGTTAAGGTTTCTTTTGTCTCAGGATTTTTAAGATTTCTGTCAGTAAAATCAAGTAGACTTTTTGGAAACGTTTTTTAGTACTGTATCATTCTTGTGCCTGGGTTAATGGAGATATGAGGCTGGAGAAGTACACTAGCTTTAGATCATGCATGGCCTTGTAAGCCATTTGGCATTTAATTTGACAAGAAGTTATTTGCACTTAGTATAGTAGTATCTGTCAAATGTCAAACAAAGTGAATGAACCGTTTTGCATCCCCTCTAGTAATATATTCAAGAGTTCCAGTTGCTCTACATCTTCCCCAACATTTGATGCTATTAGTCTCTTGCCAGCTCATTTTCTTAATGGTATTTTTCGAGAAGTTTTTTGTTTTGGTGAACTGTAATTTATCAGATTTTTGTTTTATGACTAGTGCTTTCTGTGTCTTCTTTAGGAAGATCATGAAAATAATCTAAGTTTTCTTCTAGAAGATAATGTATTTTGCTTTTACCTTTGCATGCATGCGTGCTCAGTCGTGTCCAACTCTTTGCGATCCCATGAACTCTAGCCCGCCAGGCTCCTCTGGCCATGGAATTTTCCAGGCAGGAATGCTGGAGTGGTTTGCCACCTGATGCAAAGAGCTGACTCATTGGAAAAGACCCTGATTCTGGGAAAGATTGAGGGCAGGAGAAGGGGATGACAGAGGATGAGATGATTGGATGACATCACCAACTCAGTGGACGTGGGTTTGGGTAGACTGCAGCAGTTGTTGATGGACAGGGAGGCCTGGCGTGCTGCGGTTTATGGGGTTGCAAAGAGTCAGACATGACTGAGCGACTGAACTGACCTGAACAAGTGTGAAAGGAACAGGCGTATTTGGGAAGTGGTCCCTATGTTGGGGGAAGGAAGTGGATGTCGCCACCCATTTCAGAGCCGGAAGTCCTGCCAGGCAGCCCAGGATCTTCCCTAGAACAACCCCAAGTGCGGAGGCTGCAGGGATCCGGACCGGCCTGGCTCGGGAGCCGGCAGGGCTCGGAGTCCTCACCTCTCTGGGGCCGCCTCTCCACGGGCCTCGGTTCCCTTGTGTGAGTAACGGGCTGACTACCGGCTCACCCTCCCCACCCCGCCAGGGTTCGTGAGTAGCCGGCTGAGCGAAGGTGCACAGGGAGGCCGCCTTGGCCAGGGCCCGGGTGGCGGGTGAAGGTAACTCGGCACGTGCGAAGATGCACAGGCCGTACGATAGCGCGCCGCCGCCTCAACAGTCGCCGCTGGTCGGAGTCATGGCTGCCGGGACCGTCCTCTGCGCTCTCCCTTTGGCTGCTTTCGGAATTTTTTCTTTATCGTGATTTTAGTGGTTTCTCTGGCATTTACCTAAAACGTGATTACTTTGCGTTTATCCTATTCACGGTTAACTGAGCTTCTTGGATTTTTGGTTTTGTTTGTTCTAGAATGTTTTCTTTAGTTTATTTTGGAATGTTTTCAGCCATTATGTCTTCCCTTTCTTTTTTTCTGCTTCATTCTTCTCCATTTGGGATTCTGATTACATATAAGATTGTACTGCAGGTATTGGTTGCTCTATTCTTTTTTCCTGTAGTTTTTTTTTTTTTTCTTTCCAATTTTTATTTCAGTCTGCGTAATTTCTGTGAACCTGTCTTCAAGTTCACCGGTTTTATTTACCCTTCTGCTTTGTCCATCTCCTAATAAACTCATTAAAAATATTATTTCTCTTTATTATCTAACTTTTGTATCTAGCATTTATCCTGGCTCTTTTTTTATATAGCTTTCATCTTTCTTTCATCTCTTCCTTTCCAGTGTTGTGTACCACTTCTAGTAGTTCCTCTAAATACAGTCTTTTTAAAGTCCCTGTCTGATAATTCTAACATCTGGGTCTAACATCTGTCTCTGAGTCTGGTTCTGAAGTTGCATAACTCAGATTGGACTTGAACCCATGGACTGGGGCTTGAATCCACTCTTTTAATTGAAATTGCACACCAGGTCTCAGGACTTAATGAAGCTCAGGTTCTTTATGTCTCAGTACAGAAGGAATTCAGTGAGAGGCAAAGTGATAGGTAAGAGGTAGATTTATTGAGAGAGATACACACTCCATAGACAAAGTGTGGTCCATCTCAGCTGGCAAGAGGCCCTGGGAGATACACATTCCATAAGACAGAATGTGGTCCATCTCAAAACATGAGAGCAAGCCAGAAATGTTGTATGGTGGGTTTTTATGGGTTAATTTCATAGGCTAATAAGTGGGAGGATTATTCCAGCTATTTCAAGTAAGGGCTGGTATTTAGGAATTGGGCCACCACCTACTTTTTTGGCCTTTTATGCTTAGCCTTGGAACTGTCATGGCACAGGTGGGTATGTCATATAGCTTGCTAATGTATTACAATAAATGTGTAATGAGGCTCAGGGTCTATTGAAAGTCGAATCTTCTCCATCTGGGGCCTAATCAGTTCTAACCAGTCTTTGTGGTATCCTCAAGAGCTTTGTCATTCTTTCAAAGGTTGTGCCCTGCTCCCTTCTCTCCTATTTCAGTTCTGTATCCTTTCTTCATGATGGACCAAATTCTCATGCTTCCTTGCATATGCTGTAATTTTTATTTGAATGCCAAAATTGTTTGTAAATGAAAAGTAGAGGTTGAACTAAAGAATATATTCTCAGGGATGGGCGTGTGTCTTCTTTGTAAGGCGACATGCATAGCCTTCTGAGTCAACTCTAGTCTGTAATTGAGCTGAGTTTTTTTTGCTTGCTATTGCTTTCATGTTTCATTTCACCTTGGGCTTCAGGTGGTTTGAGCAAGATCAAAACTGCCCCTCTAGCAGAACTTGGGGTCTGAATCCCTCTAGGATTTGTCTCAGCTCTCCTGCCCTGTCCTTGACCTTCATGTTAGGAGTCATCTGTCTCGGTCTTCCTGTTCCTTTCCTAAGTTGTGGATGACTGCTGCCTGGTACTCACTGTGAAATCTACTTCCAGGGGCTCTCTACTGCTTCAGTCCTGCCTTCTGACTTGACTAAGCCACTTGTGTGCGCTCTTGGCTCTCCTGCCTTCTTTCTTGTGAACCCTTGGCAAAGTCCTGTACAGTGGAGTTAGCGGATGGGTGCAGACTCTGTTGTGTGTGAGGCGCCCAGGATTGTTGTGCCTTCTGTGTCTGGTCTTTAAAATTAGAGTTCATTTTCTTCTTTTCTGTGTCAGTATTGATTTCCTGCTTCTGCTGCTGTGCCAAAGGTCAAAACAGTGATGGCTTTTTTTCCCCTCTCTCTTCTAGGGTCTTTTCATTTGGATTTGGGTTCGTTGGGTTTCTTTCAGTCATCAGCTCCCTACTTTTATTTTATTTTATTAATTAATTTATTGACTGTGCTAGGTCTTGGTTGCCACTTGGGCTTTTCTCTAGTTGCAGCGAGTGGAGGCTACTCTCTAGCTGCGGTGCACATGCTTGTCATTGCAGTATCTTCTCTTTTGCTGAGCGCAGGCTTGAGGGCATGGGCTTCAGTAATTAGGGCACATGCAAGGGCTTTGTTGCTCTGCATCTTGTGGGCCCTCCCAGACCAGGGATCAAACCTGAATCTCCTGCATTGGCAGGCAGATTCTTTACCACTCAACTTCCTGTTTAAAGAAATGGTTGAATTTCTAGAATCTGGCTTATTCTCCTGCATTATTCCTTTCTGTATTATGCCATTATTTCTTCCGTCTTTGAAAATACCCTTTCTCTGAATGCATTTCTGCCAACTCTTGCCCCACCTCTTTTGTTCTTTGCAGCAAAAATTGTTTCAAAAATTTGCCTCTGCTTCCTTTCTCCAATCTCTCTCTTTCTATTATCTCTCTTAAACCTGCTACAGTGAGGCCCTGTTCCTGCCACTGCTCTTTCTCCCTAGTCCACTGTGCCCCTTCCCCTGCCTCACTGGATGAACTCTTACTCTTGGCTCAGACGGTAAAGACTGCCTGCAATGCAGGAGATCTGGGTTTGATTCCTGGGTTGGGAAGGTCCCTTGGAGAAGAGAGTGTCCACCCACTCCAGTATTCTTGCCTGGAGAAGTCCACGGACAGAGGAGCCTGGCGGGCTATAGTCCATGGGTTGCAAAGTCAGACATGAGTGAGTGACTAACACTTTCTCCCCCCACCCCTTTTTTAATGTACTGTTTTATACTAGTTTATACTTCACACTTTATCAGTGCTTTTAAATCTTATCTGGTGTTATCCTCTCAGCAGTCCCATAAGGAAGGTAATATTAGTTTTATACTTACAGCTGAGCAAACCAGTTCTTAGTTATAGTCAAGTGATTTGCCTGAAACACACAATTAGTAAGGTGTAAAATCTAGGCTTGATCACATATCCTCTGCTCCTCAATTCTCTCCCATTATATCAGACTTCTCATAATTGCCATCTAAATGGGTTTACAGTTGTTCAAAGGCATAATTTTCAGTTTTTTGGATTTCAGTGGAAGCCTTATTCATGTACAGTTAGTGAAGTAGTACAGAGGTCAGACATAATTACTATTCTCTGTTTTAATTTTGAAGGGATCTAGATTATATATGGTGTATGGAGATAAAACTTATTTTTCTTATTCTGTTTGTTTAAGTTTAGAATTTCCAATAGAGTTGAGAAGGAGAAAATTATAAGGGAAAACCATACTACTTACCATGCTTATCAGTTTTTTTTCAAAAACACTTTTAAAGTTCATAATCTTGTTTTCTAATTTGAATTACCATGTATTTTCTTAAGTCTGTTTTTCAGCAATGTCACCGAACAGTTGGAGAATAAAATTACATTTGACAAATACTATTCTGTATCTAATTTTGTAAAAAGGCACATTTATTACATGCACTTTTCCAAGTTCAGAAGACTTTAAATTTAACACCTCCTACATAATTAGTTGTTGGGATAAAATATTGCTAAATCGCAGGCTGCTAAGTTTACAATACATGTTGATTTAGTAAATACTGTTTCCTTATTTTAGTTTTTGTAAACGTAGTACTTACTCAAGGTCCTGATTCTGAAAAATTCTTATTAACTAATTGTGATCTTTTAGAATGCATTAAAGAGATATATAAATATAAAGCACAGAATTAGCTTGAAAGACATTTATTTCACATACCATTAAGTCTGTTGCCTAATAAATTACCATATAAAAATAAAGGTAATTGAAACAGCATTTCCCAGCAGCATTTTTTTTTTTTTTTTTTTGGTGGTGAGGAGGAGCTGTGCTAGGTCTTCATTGTGGTGCACAGACTTAGTTGCCTGGTGTCATGTGGGATCTTAGTTCCCTGACCAGGGATTGAACCTGCGTCCCCTGCATTGGAAGGCAGATTCTTAACTATTAAACCACCAGAGAAGTCCTCCAGCAGTGTACTATTAATAGGGACTTTATGTGTGCTCAGTAGCTTAGTTGTGTCCAACTCTTTATGACCCCAGGCACTGTATGGAATTTTCCAGGGAAGAATACTGGAGTGGGTTACCATTTCCTTCTGCAGGGTATCTTACCAACTCAGGGATTGAACTCGCTTCTCTTGTGTCTCCTGCATTGGCAGGCGGATTCTTAACCATTGGCTACCTGAGAAGCCAGTAGGGGCTTAAGTAGTAATAAAAGTACATTTCTCTTCTTTCTTCCTTATGAATCAATTTTTAAACTATTTTCTAGTTTTTTTTTTAATGTAAGTTGAATGATAATTCATTGCTTTGCAATGGTCTAGGGTCAAGAATGATTAGTTATGTTATCGCGTATGTTTTACAGTTATGCATGTGAAAATTGCTGTTTACTGAGGAAAAAGCTTCCCCCCAAAAGCTTTGTCACAGTGAAAATTGGGGGCCTTTTCCCATTGATGCTGATAATATTACAGGATGCCTTTCAACTGCAAAAGAATTATTGTATTGGAAAATTATATGCTGCTGTTCCAATATGTTCCATAATCTTAAAGAAAATCCATGTAATTTGAGGCAAAAGTGTGCAGGTTGCTGTTGTTCTTAAGGTTGGAAGCGTATAAAATGCCTTTGACAGTTACATGGACATTAAGAGATTCTCTTGATTTTAAGTGATTATATATGTAGATTACCATTAAGCTTCTTGTGTAATACATTTCAGCATCTTGAAAAAGAAAGTAGAAAAGGGTTCCTCAGCTATAGGGGAGCAAATTACCAATCAGAAAAGAAGGGAGATAAGAGCAATTTTTTTTAAATTTTATTTTCTTTACATTATCGTGTTGGTTTTGCCATACATTGACATGAATCTGCCATGGGTATACATGTGTTCCCTTTTTTTTTTTTTTTGCCATACAATGCCATGATATCACCATGGGTTTACATATGCTCCCCCTCCAGAACCCCCTCCCTCCTCCCTCCCTCCTCCCTCCCCCCGGGAAATCTCGATGCACCAGCCCCGAACATCAGTCCTGGGCTGGCGATTGATTAGACATATGATAATTAACATGTTTCAATGCCATTCTCCCATATCATCCCACCCTTACCCTCATCCATAGAGTCCACGAGTCTGTTCTATACACCTGCGTTCCTTTTGCTGTCTTGCATGTTGGGTTCTCGTTATCGTCTTTCTAAATTCCATATATATGTGTTAATATACTGTATTGTTGTTTTTGCTTCTGGCTTACTTCACTCTGGATAATGGGCTCCAGTTCCGTCCATCTGAGTAGAACTGATTCAAATGAATTTTTTTTTAATGCTGAGTAATATTCCATTGTGTATATGTACCACAGCTTTCTTATCCATTCGTCAGTTGATGGACATCTAGGTTGCTTCCATGTCCTGGCTATTGTAAACAATGCAGCGATGAACATTGGGGTACACGTGGCTCTTTCAATTCTGGTTTCCTCGGTGTATATGCCCAGCAGTGGGATTGCTGGGTCATATGGCAGGACTATTTGCAGCTTTTTAAGGAACCTCCACACTGTTTTCCATAGTGGCTGTACTAGTTTGCATTCCCACCAACAGTGTAAGAGGGTTCCCTTTTCTCCACATCCTCTCCAGAATTTATTGCTTGTAGATTTTTGGATTACAGCCATTCTGACTGGTGTAAAGTGATACCTCATTGTGGTTTTGATTTGCATTTCTCTGATAATGAGTGATGTTGAGCATCTTTTCATGTGTTTGTTAGCCATTTTTATGTCTTCTTTGGAGAAATGTCTGTTAAGTTCTTTGGCCCACTTTTTGAATGGGTTGTTTATTTTTCTAGAATGGAGCTGCAGGAGTTGCTTGTATATTTTTGAGATTAATTGTTTGTCCGTTGCTTCATTGGCTATTATTTTCTCCCATTCTGAAGGCTGTCTTTTCACCTTGCTTATAGTTTCCTTTGTTGTGCAGAAGCTTTTAATTTTAATTAGGTCCCATTTGTTTATTCGTGTTTTTATTTCCGATATTCTGGGAGGTGGGTCATGGAGTATCCCGCTTTGGTTTATGTCAGAGAGTGTTTTGCCTATGTTTTCCTTTAGGAGTTTTATAGTTTCTGGTCTTATGCTTAGATCTTTGATCCATTTTGAGTTTATCTTTGTGTATGGTGTTAGAAAGTGATCTAGTTTCATTTTTTTACAAGTGGCTGTCCAGTTTTCCCAGCACCACTTGTTAAAGAGGTTGTCTTTTCTCCATTGTATATTCTTGCCTCCTTTGTCAAAGATAAGGTGTCCATAGATGTGTGGATTTATCTCTGGGCTTTCTATTCTGTTCCATTGATCTATATTTCTGTCTTTGTGCCAGTACCATACTGTCTTAATGACTGTGGATTTGTAGTATAGCCTAAAATCAAATAGGTTGATTCCGCCAGTTCCATTCTTCTTTCTCAAGATTGCTTTGGCTATACCAGGTTTTTTGTATTTCCATACAAATTGAGAAATTATTTGTTCTAATTCTTTGAAAAAGACCTCTGGTAGCTTGATAGGAATTGCATTGAATCTATAGATTGCTTTGGGTAGTATACTCATTTTCACTATATTGATTCTTCCAATCCACAAACACGGCACATTTCTCCATCTGTTTGTGTCCTCTTTGATTTCTTTCATCAGTGTTTTATAGTTTTCTATATACAAATCTTTTGTTTCTTTAGGTAGAAATACTCCTAAGTATTTTATTCTTTTTGTTTCGATGGTGAATGGAATTGTTTCCTTAATTTCTCTTTCTGATTTCTCACTGTTAGTGTATAGGAATGCCAGGGATTTCTGTGTGTTGATTTTGTATCCTGAAACTTTGCTATATTCACTGATTAGCTCTAGTAATTTTCTCGTAGAGTCTTTAGGGTTTTCAATATAGAGGATCATATCATCTGCAAACAGAGAGAGTTTTACTTCTTCTTTTCCAATCTGGATTCCTTTGATTTCTTTATCTGCTCTGATTGCTGTGGCCAAGACTTCCAAAACTATGTTGAAAAGTAGTGGTGAGAGTGGGCACCCTTGTCTTGTTCCTGATTTCAGGGGGAATGCTTCCAGTTTTTCACCATTGAGGATAATGTTTGCTGTGGGTTTGTCATATATAGCTTTTATTATGTTGAGGTATGTTCCTTCTATTCCTGCTTTATGGAGGGTTTTTATCATAAATGGATGTTGAATTTTGTCAAAAGCTTTCTCTGCATCTGTTGAGATAATCATGTGATTTTTATTTTTCAATTTGTTAATGTGGTGTATTACATTGATTGATTTACGAATATTGAAGAATCCTTGCATCCCTGGGATAAGCCTACTTGATCATGATGTATGATTTTTTTAATGTGTTGTTGGATTCTATTTGCTAGAATTTTGGTAAGGATTTTTGCATCTAAGTTCATCAGTGATATTGGCCTGTAGTTTTCTTTTTTTGTGGCATCTTTGCTGGGTTTTGGAATTAGGGTGATGGTGGCCTCATGGAATGAGTTTGGAAGTTTACCTTCGTCTGCAATTTTCTGGACGAGTTTGAGTAGAATAGGTGTTAGCTCTTCTCTAAGTTTTTGGTAGAATTCATCTGTGAAGCCATCTAGTCCTGGGCTTTTGTTTTTTGGAAGATTTCTGATTACGGTTTCAATTTCCATGCTTGTGATGGGTCTATTAATATTATCTATCTCTTCCTGGTTTAGTCTTGGAAAGTTGTACTTTTCTAGGAATTCCATGTAATTTGAGGCAAAAGTGTGCAGGTTGCTGTTGTTCTTAAGGTTGGAAGGGTATAAAATGCCTTTGACAGTTACATGGGCATTAAGAGATTCTCTTGATTTCAAGTGATTATATATGTAGATTACCATTAAGCTTCTTGTGTAATACATTTCAGCATCTTGAAAAAGAAAGTAGAAAAGGGTTCCTCAGTTATAGGGGAGAAAATCACCAATCAGAAAAGAAGGGAGATAAGAGCAATTCTTTAAATAGGTCTTTCGACTATACTACAAAGTGATCTTAATTATTGGAAAGGTATTTAGGCAATAAGAGAAATTTTCTGAAAACGTCTGCCAGTGTTGTGAGTAAAAATCAAGAGTATAACTTGTAATGAACATGAATGATTTCTGTTGATGTGGTTAACTGTTTAGCTCTCCTCTAGGTGTCATGCAGGGTGCAAGGTATTTAACAGTAAATTACTTTGGTATGAACTGTTCTCTTCCATGATAAGAGAATGACGTATTAGGTGAACATTAAGTAATAACATTAGCTAATACACATTACTGTGTATCAGACACTGTTCTAATCACTTTATGTCCATTTATTTAGCTCTGCAAAGGGAGAAATCATTGTTATCCCTGGAAAATGAGACTCAGAAATTAAGTAACACTCCGGTTAGTGACAGGAAATTATGACACACTCTATATATACTTTGAAAACTGGGTAAATAAGAAAGGTAAGAGTTACTTTTTCACATTTTTCCTAATCTTTCTACTGCCTATATACAGCAATATAGATTGTATCTTTAGAGAAAAGGCAACATTTATGTTACACGTGCAGAAGAGAGAAGGGTTAGTTACCTGGACTCTGCAGATGAGGTTATTTCCTGGGTTTGAATTCTGACTCTTCCACATATTAGTTCTATGACTCTGAGCCAGCTCTTTAATTTAGGAACTGGTTTCCTTATCTGCAAAATAGGTAAAAATCATTATTTATTCATCAATATTAAATACCTGTACGGATGTGAGAGATGGACCATAAAGAAGGCTGAGCACCAAAAATTTGATGCTTTCAAATTGTGGTGCTGGAGAACACTCTTGAGTCTCCCTTGGACCGCAAGGAGATCAAACCAGTCAATCCTAAAAGAAATCAACCTTTAATATCCACTGGAAGGATTGATACTGAAGCTGAAGCTCCAGTATTTTAGCCACCAAATGCAAAAAGCTGACTCATTGAAAAAGACCCTGATGCTGGGAAAGATTGAAGACAGAAGAAAAAGGGGGCTGCAGAGGATGAAGTGGTTAGATGGTATCACTGACTCAGTGGGCATGAATATGAGCAAACACTGGGAGATAGTGGAGAACAGAGGAGCCTGGCATTCAGCAGTTCATGGGGTTTCACAGCTGGACCAGACTTAATGACTAAACAACAACAACTGTATCACTGGTATCCAGTGATACCATCTCGCCTCTGACATCCCCTTCTCCTCCTGCTTTCAGTCTTTCCCAGCATAAGAGTCTTTTCTAATGAGTCAGCTCTTTTCATCCGGTGGCCAAAGTATTGGAGCTTCAGCTTCAAAATCAATACTCCTAATGAATATTTGGGATTGATTTCCATTAGGATTGAATGGTTTGATCTCCTTGCAGTCCAAGGGACTCTCAAGAGTCTTCTACAACACCACAGTTCAAAGCATCAGTGCTTCAGTGTTCAGCCTTCTTCAGGTTCCAACTCTCACATCCATACATGACTACTGGAAAAATCATATTTTGACTGGATGGACCTTTGTCAGTAAAGTAATGTTTCTGCCTTTTAATGTGCTGTCTAGGTTTGTCATCTCTATTTTTCCAAGGAGCAAGGATCTTTTCATTTCATGGCTGCAGTCACCATCTGCAGTGATTTTGGAGCCTAAGAAAATAAAGTCTGTCACTGTTTTCATTGTCTCTCCATCTATTTGCCATGATGGGACTGGGTGCCATGATCTTAGTTTTCTGAATGTTGAGTTTTAAGTCAGCTTTTTCACCTTCATCAAGAAGCTCTTAGTTCCTTCTCACTTTCTGCCGTAGGGTGGTGTCATCTGCATATCTGAGGTTATTAGATGTTTCTCCGGGCTATCTTGATTCCAGCTTTTGCTTCATCCAGCCCAGCATTTCTCATGATGTACCCTTCATGTAAGTTAAGTAAGCAGGGTGACAGTATACCACCTTGACATAACTCCTTTCCCGATTTGGAACCAGTCTGTTGTTCCATGTCCAGTTCTAACTGTTGCTTCTTGACCTGCATACAGATTTCTCAGGAGGCAGGTAGGTGGTTTAGTTTCCCATCTCTTAAGAGTTTTTCACAGTTTGTTGTGATCCATACAGTCAAAGGCCATAAAGTCAAAGGCATAGTCAATAAAACAAAAGTAGATGTTTTTCTGGAACTCTCTTGCTTTTTCTGTGATCCAACACATGTTGACAATTTGATCTCAGGTTCCTCTGCCTTTTCTAAATCCAGGTTGAGCATCTGGAAGTTCTCAATTCATGTATTGCTAAAGCATAACTTGGAGAATTTTGAGCATTACTTTGCTAGCATGTAAAATGAGGGCAAGTAAGCAATAGTTTGAACATTCTTTGGCATTGCCCTTCTTTGGAATTGGAATGAAAACTGACCTTTTCTAGTCCTGAGGCCACTGCTGGGTTTTCCAAATTTGCTGGCATATTGAGTACAGTACATTAACAGCATCATCTTTTAGGATTTGAAATAGTTCAGCTGGAATTCCATCACCTCCACTAGCTTTGTTCTTAGTGATGCTTCCAACTAAGGCCCACTTGACTTCGCACTCCAGGATGTCTGGCTCTAGCTGAGTGATCACACCGTGGTGGTTATCTGGGTCATGAAGATCTTTTTGGTATAGTTTTTCTGTGTATTCTTGCCACCTATTCTAGCAGAGCTTCTGTTAGGTCCATACCATTTCTGTCCTTTATTATGCCCATCTTTGCATGAAATGTTCCCTTAATATCTCTGATTTTCGTGAAGAGATCTCTAGTTTTTCCCATTCCATTGTTTTCCTCTGTTTCTTTGCATTGTTCACGTAGGAAGGCTTTCTTATCTCTCCTTGCTGTTCTTTGGAACTCTTCATTTAAAAGGGCATATCTTTCCTTTTCTCCTTTGCCTTTTGCTTGTCTTCTTTTCTCAGCTATTTGTAAGGCCTCCTCAGACAGCCATTTTGCCTTTTTGCATTTCTTTTTCTTGGGAATGGTCTTGATCACTGCCTCTTGTACAGTGTCATGAACCTCTGTCTTTAGTTCTTCAGGCACTCTGTGTATCAGATCTAATCCCCTGAATTTATTTGTCACTTCCACTGTATAATCATAAGGGATTTGATTTAGGTCATACCTTACTGGCTTGGTAGCTTTCCCCACTTTCTTCAATTTAAGTCTGAAATTGACAATAAAGAGTTCATGATCTGAGCCACAGTCAGCTCCCAGTCTTCTGTATAGAGCTTCTCCATCTTCACCTGCAAAGAATATAATCAGTCTGATTTTGATATTGACCGTCTGGTGATGTCCATGTGTAGAGTCCTGTCTTGTATTGTTGGAAGAGGGTGTTTGCTATGACCAGTGTGTGCTCTTGGCAAAACTCTATTAGCCTTTGACCTGCTTCATTTTGTACTCAAGGCCAAACTTACCTTTTACTCCAGGTTTCTCTGGACTTGCTACTTTTGCATTCTAGTCCCCTACGATGAAAAGGACATCTTTTTTCAGTCTTAGTTCTATAAAGTCTCGTAGGTCTTCATAGAACTGTTCAACTTCAGCTTCTTTGGCATTATTGGTTGGGGCATAGACTTGGATTACTGTGAGAATGAATTGTTTGCCTTGGAAACGAACAGAGATCATTCTGTTGTTTTTGATATTGCACCCAAGTACTGCATTTCACAGTCTTTTGTTGTCTATGAGGGCTACTCCATTTCTTCTAAGCGATGCTTGACCACAGTAGTTGATTATATAATGGTCATCTGAATTAATTTCGCCCATCCCAGTCCATTTTAGTTTGCTGATTCCTAAAATGTTGTTGTTCACTCTTGCCATCTCCTGTTTGACCACTTCCATTTTACCTTGATTCATGGCCCTAACATTCCAGGTCCCTATGCAGTATTGCTCTTCATAGTGTTGGACTTTACATCCACAACTGGGCATTGTTTCTGTTTTGGCTCAGCCTCTTCATTCCTTCTGGAGCTATTTCTCCCCTTTTGTCCTGTAGCATATTGGGCACCTACCGACCTGGGGAGTTCGTCTTTCAGTGTGCTATCTTTTTGCCTTTTCATTCTGGTCATGGTGTTAGTACAAACAGTGCTTGGTACATAGTAAATGCTCAGTTATTTTGTAGTTGCATGTAACAATTCAGCATTGGGAGGTTGACACTTTTCTGTTTTTTTTCCAACAGTGAAAATAACACTTTAGTCTTTTTTGATGGCTTAAGGGTCATTACTGTTAAAATTAATTTTTGTACTCTGAAAACACAGACATAGATGGTTGAGCAGATAGTGAAAAATGTCAGATATCAGCTTGTTTTGTCTCTTAAAATGAAGATGAATTTATATCTGTACATGGCTGCATATATACAGAGCTGATTAGTCAGTAAAAGCACTTTTCTCCCAGATAAGACTTGCATTGTTTTCACCCCATTTGTCAGCGTTCTCTAAAACATTATTACTAGACCATAACAACATGTAAATTATTCTTCGGTGAAAAAAGAAGCAAAATTAATCTTTAAAGTTGTGAGGTAGACTATCTTTTATAATGGATTACATTTTTCATAAAATATTTCTGTGGCATTCTTTATTTTGAATGTCTTAGGACACAAGATGAATCAGGGAAATCAGCAGAGAATTGTTTTAAAAACTTCTGTTTTTAAATTTTGACTGTTTCCTTGTGGTAAAGATTTTGATTTTAAAATGAATAGATTGGCTAACCTGGGCTTCCCTTGTGGCTTAGCTGGTAAAGAATCCACCTGCAATGTATGAGACCTGGGTTCAATCCTTGGGTTGGGAAGATTCCCTGGAGAAGGGAAAGGCTACCCACTCCTGGTCCAGAGAATTCCATGCACTGTATAGTCATGGGGTCGCAAAGAGTCAGACACGACTGAGCGACTTTCACTTTCAGATTGGCTAACCTAAGTCAAGCTTATACTTCTGATACATTATTTCATTGTAGGTATAAAACTGTGAAATGAATCATCAAAAAAATTCTTTTGGTCCAAAAATGTTTGGTGAAAAGAAATTTTTGATGATCCATGTACTAGTTTAGATGACACTTGGGAAAACTGAGTTGATCAGATTTTCAGTCATAAAACATCTTTTTGTTTTGTACTATTTAAAGTTCTTTTTTTGCAAGCAATAAAAACCAACTCCTGCCAAGTGCGAAGATAGCTATTAGAAGAGTTTCGTGTGGCTCACAGAATTGATAGGAGGCTGAAGGTTTATGTGTAATAAAATAGGAACCAAGTGAACTGCAGAGGACTAAAAAAATAGCACCTATTTCACAGCTGGGTCAGCCTGGTCAGGGCACCATTGCTATTATCTCTACTGCCAGCATTGCTGTGAGAGCTTCTGATTGCCTTGGTAAAAATTCAGAGTTGCAGGAGAGGGCTTTGTTGAGGCTGGCAGAATTTAGTTATGGAAGACCACACACAGTTTGAGAGAGAGAATTCTTCAAAAGTATGTGAGGAAATTGAGAGGAAAGGATGCCTGGCACCTCCATAAAGCAGGGGGTCTTGCTATGTGAATAAATTCAAGAATAGTTAACGTATCCTCCATCTTAAACCCAAGAACCTATAACTTACTGCCCACATAAATTTGGTTAAGTTGCTAAAATAGCATGAAGTCTAGTGTTGTATAAGCAGATGGGTTCTCTAGAGCATTTCCTTCATTGTTTAGTAATGTTACCAGTACATTCTTCTTTCTAATGACATGGATTAATTTGAAAAGCCAAAACTGCTCTTTAGAAAATATATTGGAATATTACTCAACATTAAAAAAAATTCATTTGAATCAGTTCTACTCAGGTGGACGGAACTGGAGCCTATTATCCAGAGTGAAGTAAGCCAGAGGAAAACAACAATACAGTATACTAACACATATATATGGAATTTAGAAAGATGGTAACGAGAACCCTGCATGCGAGACAGCAAAAGAAACGCAGATGTATAGAACAGACTCGTGGACTCTGTGGAAGAGGGCAAGGGTGGGATGATATGGGAGAATGGCATTGAAACATGTTAATTATCATATGTGAAATCAATCGCCAGCCCAGGACTGATGCTCGGGGCTGGTGCACCGGGATGACCCAGGGGGAGGGAATCGGGAGGGAGGAGGGAGGGGGGTTCTGGAGGGGGAGCATATGTATACCCAGGGTGGTTTCATGTCAATGTATGGCAAAACCAACACAATAAAGTAAAGAAAATTTAAAAAGAAAAGAAAATATATGGCAATCATTTAATCATAGTAACTCAAAAAATCCTTTTTGGTTAGAACGTAGATGCAAATACAGGTTTTAATCTTTTCAATGAGGCCTCCTCATATATAAATCATAAATATATAAAGTATGGTATGTTTCCGTACTATTTCTTCAAATGTGGTACAGTTTATTGATTATATGCAAAAATAATTTTAAGTGATATGCAGGTAAATGATTTTTATGTAAGTAATTACATTTTTACTATAAAATATTTTACTATACATAAATATATATCACAGTGGATAATTTGGTTTTAGAATGAAGCTGAGTAATAAAAGTGACTTAGTTGGCTTAACAAAAAAAAGTAAGTATTAAGTATGAGAACATGGCAGAAATCTTGAAGATACTGTAAGGACGACTGAAGTTTAAGAATCCCTAGTCTGTACTATAGACCAAGGAGTCACAGTCAGGCAGACTAGTGCTTAGGATTTTTTTTTTATTTAAACTATGAAAAATATTAAGAAATCACAGGTCTGGCCTCAGGAAGCATCCATTTTTATGCTTTGAGATTAGCACAGTTTTAAACTTTCCTCCATTTGTAGGTGGTAGCAAGCTTCTATTTTGAGTCTGATAGTATACTTCTTACACAACAGAGCAGTGGTATGAGCGCTGCACTGTCTTGTCATGAAGATGTAATTGTGATATGTATACATTTTCTTAAAGAAGGCAGGGGACTGTATCATATTTCAGAAGAAAACTTAGCAAGTGAATGAAATAAAAAACATAGCACAGAGAGTTACTTTTCAGCTCTGCAGATAATATTTCTTTGTCATGTGCCATTTGGAAAACCTATATTTTTCTAAATTAAAGAAAATAGGTTTTGTTTCTTTTATTTTTTTTCCTTTCATTCTATCCTTAGGTGTCATCTGGGCTTCCCAGATGCCTTAGTGGTAAAGAATTCACCTGCCAGTGCAGGAGACAGAGGAGATACGGGTTTGATCCCTTGGTTGGGGTGATCTTCTGGAGGAGGAAATGGCAACCTACTCCAGTATTCTTGCCTGGAAAATTCCATGGACAGAGGAGCCTGGTGAGCTACAGTCCATGGGGTCTCAAAGAGTCAGACATGTCTGAGCAGATAGTTGTCATCTAGATGACTCTTCATATCTGAGAACTTTTTTCCTGTCTTACCATATTGGAAATAACTTGTTTTGGTGATTCAAAATTTTTTTTCATAATACACACTCTCTAGACAATAAATAGTGGTAATTGGGAATGCTGTCATAATTTGCTTCCAGTTTCCCTCCCCAGGTTTGCCTAAAATTCTATTACTGACAATCCTTTTAAAATTTAATCAGGGTATAAATGTTTCACAGTTTGCTTTTGCAGAAAGTAAATAAAAAAGAAATCTTAAAATAGCTTTCTAATTATGATGTGACTTATCTAACTGATAGGAAATTCATGAAGGGGTAGTTCAGGCATTGTTATCTTTGTCTTATAATATGGCTTAAAAGAAGGATAGAATTTCAGAGATTCTAACTCAAAGAAATATGGACTGTCAGAACATAAAGGAAACTTTATTAAAAAAGTCTTAGACTTGGAAAATGAAAGTATTGAGCACAGAAAGGTAAAACAAAGATATTAAATTTTCAAAATCAAGTAATATGATGAAGTTATAAATCAAAAATCATTTTCAAACTTGTAAAAAGTAATAGTACTAAGCAAAATTGAAATTGGATGGGTGTATGTTTTGTTTTAAAATACATTTAGAATTTCCTTGTGATTTGGTAAACATTAATGAATAGTTCTTTTTTTTTTAATCTAAAATGTCTAGAACTTTATGGTTTTAGGATATACTTCTTTTAGGCATTTAGAAAAGAATTAACTTTATTGAAATAAAGAGTATATATAGTAAAATGTGTCTACTTTAGTACATTTCAATGAATTTTGATTTAATATACCTATACAACCACCACTGTATCAAGTACAGAATATCTTCATCATCCCAAGAAGTTCCTTTATTCTTTATTTTTCCTTAGCAACCATGAATCTGCTTTCACTGTCTATATATTTCTTCAGTCACTGTTTTAAGCTCTTAAAATGTCTTTATGTTTTATTTGATCTTTAATGATCCAAATTGGTTGTTTATGATTTTTAACAAGAGATGGATTTATCTTTTTACCTACTAAAGGGAAGTGAAAGTCGCTCAGTCATGTCTGACTCTTTGCGACCTCATGGACTATACAGTCCATGAAATTCTCCACGCCAGAATACTGGAGTGGGTAGCCTTTCTCTTGAAGAGTAAACCTTAGATACTATGCTTTTCATAAAAGTGCTCTATAAAAGGCTTAGTTAGCACATTTAGGATATGTTATAAGTGAGTTGCAGGGGGTTTATATGATTTTAAAATAGTAACTATCATCTTGCAAGGTATTTATAAAATCATGCCATCTGAGATATGAAATACCTTTAAAATTTGCCTTCAAATACATATGGATTTCAGCTCATTAACCACCTTTTACTTATTAAGGTTATTTGTGTTTTGACTAATTTTCCCTTTATTTTCAAATTTACTTGTTCTTAAGAGTTGTAATAATTTATATTACATATGTATATTTATATGTTTAAATTATTTAATGCTTTTGTACCCATGTTGTTTACTAATTAAAGATCAAATAGATTCTTAAATGTAGTAATAGAATATAAAATCCTTCTATTAAGCTATTTGAAATATTGACTGTAATTGAGGATTATCTTGGTATAAAGTGTGGGATAAGATAGTCTGGAAAACATGTTTGTTTTTTTTTCCTCTGAAGCAACTTAAACTAGCCATTACCTTTTAGTCTAAATTAGATTTTGGTCTCAAGCTATTTTAAAATACAAATCTTGCAGTTCCTGAAGGTAATCCAAAATATTTTATTTGTGAATTATACTTTTCAAATTAGTTAAATACCTAGATTCAGATTTATGAGGGCTGAAATAGTCTGAGTTTGTCTTCAGTTATTCATTCATCTGTTTACATTTGTTAGGGTTGGTATCTATTATATTTCTAGGCACTATTCTAGATGCTGTGGCTATAACATAGTTTATTGTTAGAAGGAAGACACAGATGTTTAAATACTAGTAATGTAATAAATGCTATAGTGTATACAATACAGGTGTATTTTGGAGATATTATGGGTTTGGTTTAAGACCACTGCAATAAAGCATATATCTCAATAAATTGAGTCACATGAATTATCTGGTTTCCTGGTACATGTAGAATTTATGTTTACATGTAGTGTTATCCATTAAGTATACGATAACATTATGTCTAAAAATGAATGTACATACATTAATAAAAAAATACTTTATTGCTAAAAATGCTGTCATCTGAGCCTTCAGCTGATAGAGGGTCTTGCCTCTGTGCTGAAGACTGCTGACTGATCAGGGTGGTTGTTGCTGAAGGTTGAGGTGGCTGTGTCAATTTCTCAAAAAAAGACAACGATGACATTTGCTGCATCAGTTGACTCTCACAAATAATGCTTTTTGTAGCACACAATGAGGTCTGGTAACATTTTACACACAGTAGAACATCTTTCAAAGTTGAAATCAGTCTTCTCAGATCCTGCTAATGCTTTATCAACTAAGTTTATGTAATACTCTAAACCCTTTGTTACAACAGTCTTCACAGCGTCTTTACCAAGAATGAATTCCATCTCAGAAAACCACTCTTTGCTCATTCGTAAGAAGCACCTCCTCATCTGTTTTATCATGAGACTGTAGCCACTCAGTCATATCTTCAGGCTCTACTTGTAATTCCTTGCTGTTTCCACCACATCTGCAGTTAATCCTTCCACTAGTCTTGAACCCTTCCAAGTCATCCGTGAGGGTTGGAACCAACTTCTCATAAACTCCCATTGATGTTAGCATGTTGACCTCTTTCCATTAATCACAGATGTTCTTGATGGCATCTAGAATGATGAATCCTTTCCAGAAGGTTTTCAATTTCCTTTGCCCAGATCCATTAGAAGAATCATTATCTATGGCAATTATAGCCTTATGAAATATATTTCTTAATAGGACCTGAAAGTTGAAATTATTCCTTGCTTTATGGGCTGCAGAATGAGTGTTGTGTTAGCAAGCATGATGATAATACTAATATCATTGTGCATCTCCACCAAGAGGTCTCAGGTGACCAGGTGATTGTCAGTGGGCAGTAATATTTTGAAAGGAATTTTTTTTTTTTTTCCTGAGCACAGGGTTTCCACAGTGGGCTTAAAATATTCAGTAAACCATGTTGTGAACAGATGTGCTGTCATCCATGTTTTGTTGTTCAATCTACTCTACTGGCTAAGTAGATTTAGCATAATTCTTAAGATCCCTAGAATTTCCAAAATGGTAAATGAGCATTGTCTTAGCTTAAAATCACCAACTGTTTTAGACCCTAACAATAGAATCAGCTTGTCCTTTGAAGTTTTGAAGCCAGGCATTGACTTCTTTTTATTCATGATGTCCTAGATGGTATCTTCTGCCAATATAAGGCTATTTATCTATAATATCTTGAAAATCTGTAGTTTTGTGTAGCTCCCTTCATTAATTATCTGATCTAGATCTTCTGGATAATTCATTACCACTTCTATATCAGCACTTGTTATCAACTTGAACCAACAACCTCTGTTAGCTTCAAACTTTCTTCTATAGCTTCCTTATTTTTCTCAGCTTTCATAGGATTAAAGAGAGTTAGGTCTTTAGTCTGGACTTCCCAGACAACACTAGTAGTAAAGAACCTACCTACCAATACAGGTTAGACATAAGAGACGCAGGTTTCATCCCTGGGTCAGGAAGATCCCCTGGAGGAGGCCATGGCAACCCACTTCAGTGTTCTTGCTTGGAGAATCCTATAGGCAGAGGAGCCTGGTGGGCTGCAGTCCATGGGATCGCACAGAGTCAGACATGACTGAACTGACTTAGCACACACAGATCCTTAGTCTAGATTATGTTTTGCCTTAAGGGAATGTTCTGGCTGGTTGGATCTTCTATCCAGACTACTCAAACTTTCTCAATGTCATCAATAAAGTTGTTGGGTTTTTTTTTGTTATTCACGTGTTCACTGGAGTAGCACTTTTAGTTTCCTTTGAGAACTTTTTATTTGCATTTATTCGCAACTTGGCTATTTGGGGCATGAGGTCTAGCTTTCCGCTTATCTTGTCTTTTGACATGCCTTCCTCATTAAGCTTAATCATTTCCAGCTCATAATTTAAAGCGAAAAGAATTGTGACTCTTCTTTTGCTTGAACACTTAGAGGCCATTGTTTGGTTATTAATTGGCCAATTTCAATATTGTTGTGTCTCAGGGAATAAAGAAGCCCAAGGAGAAACCAAGAAAGAGATAGAGACCACCCGGCAGGTCAGTGGAACAGTCAGAATACACACTGCTGAGTTCACCATCTTATATGGGTGTGGTTTGTAGCACCCCGAAACAATTACAACAGTTCTTTATCCAGATTTTTTTTCCAGTTGTGTTCAATGGAAAGGTTGGCTTGAGTAACCGAGCCCACCATCATTGGAAACAAGAAGGTGTCCTCCCATTCTTCCCATTCCTTCCCATTCAATATAGGGAAGTCCACTCCCCATTAAGGTACAACTCAATAGCTCCTTCTCAAAGTTCTCCCATATAGCTAGTCAGGAAGTCTTCCATGTGTTCCATTGATATATCATAACTCTTGTCCCACTGACCACATTCTGTCTTTACCATAATCACTTATACCTATGGCTTCCTGTCAGCTAGAAGTAGTTTTTGAAGGCAGGGATCCTGTCTGTAATTTTTCTATCCTTAGGTAGCACCAACTTTGTATACTTTATATAATAGACTCCTCTCTACATGCACTGGTTGACTGCACTGGATTTTGCTGAAATACAGTAGCAGGGTTAAGAAGGGACTTGTCTCCTGTTATGTTGGCCTCTCCATGTGGGTTACAGTGCTGTTCTCTCTTTTCTGTTATTTCTTATGGGTTCAGTGGCAATGTTAGATGGTCCTTGACCCATGTCACTGATGACAGAATAGAGCCACAGCACGTGAAAGGATTTGACCTGTGGCCATCTTTGAGCTGGTGTTTTGTCTACACCTGTCCTAGGAGGCCATCGCTGTTATAATTCATTTTTAATAGTTCAGCCAAAAGTGTAAAACCTTTATCTCTGTAGTCTTTCAATAGTCTGAAGACACATTTTTGAGAACTTTAATGTTGAGAGGAGAATATTGGGGCTACGAAAAATAAATGTGTTGCTACTACTTAAAGGACAATAGCTGAAAAACAGAATACAAAATAGGGAATGTAAGTGTAAAGGTCTCAATTTATTAAGTTAAAGAATACTTTTCTTAGGAAGGAGGGATTAAGAGTCATTAAAACTGTAAGACTAAGAAAGGCTTTTTAAAAAGCCTCAGTTACCCATTTTATTTTAATTTGGACATGACTGCTTCATAATTATAGTGGCCCTTGCATACTGTCTTGTAAGTTAAAAAATTATTTTAAAAAAAGTGACAAATTATTCTAAAGTCTTAGTATTGGACTTTTAGAAAGTGAGTATTAAAATGAGCTTTAGGTGGTAAAATATTCAACTGGAGCACTTGTGTTGTTGCACAATAAAAAAGGCCAGAGAAGATACTTATTTAGTCCTATTTTCTTTTAACCATGATTTTCTCAGACATATTAAGCAAATTTTAGAATTTAGTCTTACAATGGTCTTTCTGCATATGGAACTCCCTCACATTCTGTGACTATCTAGATATCTTGGAGGGGCTGTGAATGCCACTGTATACATATACTAGAAGACTATGCCACTAAAGCATCTGAAATAAATTACATATTAAGATATACCTGTTGCTTGTTGTTAGGGGTTAAAATGTACAAAGGTCCCAGAAATGTAAAACTTAAATCATCGATGGTCTGCCATATGATTTTCTGTGATCCCCTTGGAGCTAATAAGTAAAAATAAATCTTATAAATTTAATTATTGTTGAAAGAGTTGTTTCTTTTCTAAGTTAAGTAAACTACCATTAAGGTCACTGAAAATCTGAGGATGTTTCTTAAATTGTGTTTTTTTCCCCCCTCCTTTTGACAAGATTACAAAAAAGTGATAGCCTAATGTAATATTAATAAGGCCCACACCTAATGTTTACTCTTGCTTACAAAAAGATTAGAAATGAGAGTCTATGTCCCAGATGCTTAACTATTTAAAAAGTTGTATGTCAAGTTAACATAATATTAAATAAGATGAGTTCTTTTATCTTTAAAAACTTTATTATCCTGACAAATATACCTTCCTATTGACCTGGAAAGCCAGGATCAAATGTCAAGTTCTTAGAGTCCTTGGAGTTTGTGTCTGAAGGCGGCTGTGTGGAAGAAGCCCCGCCTTGTCCCCCCTCCCTCTTTTCCCACCCCCAGCCAGAGTCTTATGACCTGAGGCTGTTCGGGCAGGGGATTCCTGTGTCCTGAGCCCCTAAAAGAAGAGGTAAGAGGCATCGCTGGAAGAAGGGCATAGAATCCTCATGGCAGATCCCCTTAACTAAGGATTTCGTGGGGTGTGGCAGGAGAGAAGGGACAGAGAGCTGTCAAAGGCGATGGATGTAAATTAGTTGTAATACATATATTATTGATATCATACAGTCATTCCTTACTTGCCATAGTTCTATTGTATAAAATCACCACAAACACAGAATGAGGAAACACTGAAACATTGCTCCCAGGGTAAATACGAGGTTAGGTTCCTACGAGCCTCTGGTCACAATATTTTCAGCAAGTGACTGGTATATAACCTTGTATTGTGTATGTTTCTGCTTCAAGACGCTTGACTATGTGTTGCTGATTCATTAACATTGAACTCGGGGCCATCAGCGCTGTAACTCACGCCCAAAGGAAGTTCATCCAAAAACATTCTCCTTTGGCCTTGGCTCCTCTGGCTGTCACCCTGCTCTTGTACCATGTCAAACATTTCTTGACTACCACCTTTTTGCTTCTCACCCCTCCGTTTCACCACTGCCCCCTCAGTGGGTCTTGGCTAAAGTGGCCAGTCCATGGGTTTACTGTGGCCTTTGCTACTGTCATGGATCTTTCATCTGCCTTGGAACGAACTTTCTGCCTTGGGCTTCTTTGGATTGTTTCCTGGTTACCTTATTGCTCACTGCTTTATTTTCTTTTTGAGCAACTTTTCCTGTCTCTGATATAAACCATTACTGTCTTTCAGATTTTTATCTTTGTCTTTCTTCACTTATCACCAAATCAGGGACTCTTAATCAAAGGCTCAGGTAACTTTTAGAGGTTTAAATCCCTTAAATGTATGAAAATGTATGTATATATATCCTTCCTCCCCGCCCCCCCCCCCCCCCCCCCGCCTTTTCCTCAGATTCATGGAGGGGTCAGAAGTCAAAAAAATTGAGAAGGACTGCTCTCCTGTATTCTGTGGCTTTATCTGCTTCCCAGGTGACTTCTACGTTTCTGTCCCCAGGCTCCCATCTTTCCCCCTGTCTTCTTCCTCGGCATTGTTCACATAGTTCCTCAGAAGCACTGCAAGAGTACAGTAGTTTCCTCTTTGCAAGTCCCCCTACCTATCCTGTAGCTTCCCAGGTGGCTCAGTGGTAAAGAATCCGCCTGCCAATACAGGAGATGCAAGAGACATGGGTTCAGTCCCTGGGTTGGGAGGATCACCTGGAGGAGGAAATGGCAACCCACTCCAGTATTTCTGCCTGGGAAATCCTATGGCCAGAGGAGCCTGGCAGGCTGCAGTCTTCTGCTGCTGCTGCGAAGTCGCTTCAGTTGTGTCTGATTCTGTGCGACCCCATAGACAGCAGCCCACCAGGCTCCCCCATCCCTGGGATTCTCCAGGCAAGAACACTGGAGTGGGTTGCCATTTCCTTTTCGAATGCAGGAAAGTGAAAAGTGAAAGTGAAGTCGCTCAGTCGTGTCCGACTCTTAGCGACCCCATGGACTGCAGCCTACCTGGCTTCTCCTTCCATGGGATTTTCCAGGCAAGAGTACTGGAGTGGGGTCCCATTGCCTTCTCTGGCTACAGTCTCTGCACTTGCAAAGAGCTGGACATGAATGAGCAAATGAGCACACACACACACCTACTCATCCCCCCTACCACTCCATCCCACCGTCAGGTTAGATTTTTGTCTTTGAAATAAGAAGTGAAGTGTTAAGTAGGAAAAAGTCATTTTTTAAAATTTAGCATCCTAAGAAGTTCCCTTATGATCTAAACCCAATCCAGCTTTCCAACTTCATCTCTCATAACTTTTGCTACTTGCAGATCCTTTTACTCATTCCCGCTGTAGCTTACAGTTCTGCTATTTATAACTCTAATATCCATCTTAGTACTTTCCTTTTTAAACTTGCTGTTTCTCTCTATACCTAATGCTGTCCTCCTCTCACCCTTCCACAGTTTCTCCACAGGCCGACTCCTATTCATCCTTCAAAACCCAGTTAAGTGTTGTAACCTCCCCTAATTTATTCTAAGTTAACTTTTCATGCTGTCATCTTTTGTTAGCACCTCATCCTTCCCGTTATATTATAATTAATTGTTTACCTATCTGCATTCCCCCACTAGACTGCGAGTCCATCCTAAATCCTCACTGGCAGGTAAGGTATCTGATTTATAGTAAGATGATCATGAGCCTTTTTTGAATGGATAAACACACTTCGGGGCTACCAGTTTTGAATGTAGATTTGAATATTTTCTCTGTCTGAAGTAGAGAACCTTAAAATGATCAGATATCTTTTAAAAATCATATTTCAACGGTTTTTTTTTTTTTCATAAAATGATTCACGAGGTGTTGACTGCTTCTTTAAGCAATATTTCACTAAGCATTAGGTGGCAGTAGTGTGTTACACTTGACTTCACCTCTGTGATTTTTTTTTCAAACCTTCATAATTTTAATGTAGTGTCAAAGGGTAAAGGACACAGTTGTAGTAATTTTATACCTAACTTTTTGTAATATAATCTTGTTTTATGCTAAGAAGTGTTTTACAGAAATTGAAACAAAACTCAGCCAGGTCAGTCAATGTGTATCTTTCTTAATGTATGTAGATTTGTTAGAGAATCACTACAGCACCATCTTAATAGCACTTCCTTACCAGCTCTTTAATGGCTGCTTCATAAGAACAGTGATTTGCAATAAGGAAAACCAAAAATTACCTCAGAGGATATGTTTTTCCTCAGTGTCCTAAGAAGCTCTCTTAGGCCTTTATCTCAGAAATAGTATATTCACTGAATTCAACTACAGTTATTAAATGCTTTCTCTTTTTTACTCATCATTTTTTATCTTACTAAAGACAGCTTTTCTTGTTTATTGAGTTTCACTTTAGGTAAATTTCCCTCTCCATTAGGTGGTTAGAGGGAATATATGTATGTGTGTGGCTGATCCAAAAGAGAGGGGGTGTATGTATACACGTGTATGGCTCCCCAAAAGAGAGGGGGTATATGTATGTGTATGGCTGACCCATTTTGCTCTACAGTAGACACAAACACAACATTTTCAACAGCTCTACTCCAATAAAAATTATTTAAAAACAATTGCCCCCACCTCTCCAGCCTTTATGCATTTAATCTCACCATTAAGTTTTGAATACTTCTTAATGAAAATGGGGATTTCTTCCCATTGTAGTTTATAAGGGTTAAATCAATAGGAGTTACATTTTATTAAAGGAAAATGTACATTTTGTACATTTTAAGTTTAGGAGAGCATTTCTGCAAATAAAAGAAATAGATAGCTTTTAGAGGAAGCAGGCTTAGTGTTGACTCAAATATGAGGTAGATAATGTAAATCTGTGACATTCTTTCTCACATCTTCTTTAGTTTCTTTTCTATCTCTGGGATAAAGCACTTGAGGGAATTCAAAGCCAGTGTACTAGTATCATTAATGTGGCAGAATGATCAGTTAATAAAAGAAGAGCATGAAAGCGTTGACAGAACACACTACCTAATTAGTACTTGATGACCTTGATGGCCACAGAGTGGGGCTCAGAGCTGCTGCCGAAGAGCAGCTCTGTAGGATCTGTGGAGTACGTCATCATCCTTATTTAGCAAGAATAACTTGAGCAACAAACTTTAGCAGAAATAAATTTGGCATTTGGTTCCCTAAGTCCTTAATTATACAAAAACCATGTATTCCTTGAACCCAGAGGGTAGATGAAGTTAGCCAGCACACCGAAGCCAGTTGTCATCATGGGATATTGGAGACAGTGTTAATCTTGTAGTTCTCTGTGTAGTTCATGTCAAGCATGTCATCAAAAACTTGTTTGATATGATTTTTGGAGGTGGCAGTAATCTGTCTTACACTTAAATTGGATATAGTGTAACCTGTTAAGAGTTAAAATAGCTTTATATCTTATGTACAGAGGAGAAGAGGTTATGTTACACTTGCCTATAGTCAACTCAAGGAAAGGCATGGGACTAGTAAACAATTCAGTTCAAGATTGTATTTTAGAGTTAGTAAATCTCACGGAGTTAATAAATCTCACAGTTCAAAGTAAATTACAGAGGTCGATCTTCGTATTGAAATGGTTTTGCCATGAATTAAATTACCCAGCAACACATCATCCTACTTCTAACATTTATTTCTTCATTTCTGTGAACCCAGTTGCTGCAGTCTACCTCTCAATTCTTTATCTGAAAAACATCAATACCTCCTATAAATATTTCATGGCTTTGTTTTCCTTCAGTGGTTTTCAGCCCGCTCCTTCGCTTACCCCTGCTTTTCCTTTTATTCCTTCTGCTCCTCTCCTGTCTCCCTCCCCCTTCCCCTGCAGTCATCTTTCCCCATCACCTCCTCCCTTCCCCTTCCTCTACCTTTCCCTATCCTCCTCCTCCCCTCCTCCTTCCTCTTCTTCTTTTTCCTTCTCCTTTTTTTTACCCCATTTTCTTAGAACTGCCAGTAATCTCAGAGTGAATCTCTTTAACATACATTCAAAGGAAGTCATTGTTATATTTAACAGAAATTTTAAAATAACTGTGATCAGACCTAAAGGTCTCTTAAAAACACTAATAGTGTTAAAATACCTCTTTTGAAGATCAGAGGCGATCATCAGCAAGCCTGATAGACTAAAGAGGGTAGACTTCTTCATATAGTTCTGTCACTGTGGCTGCTGCATAAGCGCACTGAAACATCACTGTGGGGCCTTCTCTGGGAACCACGGGGCTACGTTCTGTGTAGGGTTCTATTATAAATAAACTCGGGGGTCGTTTCACCGTGCATTCTTCAGTAAAGTTTGTTATTATGTTATGGAAGTAGATTGTGATTTCAAGAAGAGCATATTCTTTTTGTTTATGTGCTCTTCCACATTCTTAGCTCTTCCACATTCCCAAAGTAACTGAGGAAGGTTCTCTTTTGTAGATATTTAAAAATCACAAATAATTAATTGGTACCTGTGTATATGTATGTGGTATGCATGTGTGTCTCTATCATACCTGTCCAGAATAAGCAAATCCACAGACCCAAAAAGTAGATTAGCTTGGAAGTAGGAGGAAAGAGAAATAGAGAGTGACTACTATTGAATGGGGGATTTCTTTAGCGGGTAATGAAAATGTTCTGAAATTAGTGGTGATGGTTGTGCAACTCTGTGACTTTTCTAAAACCACTGAATTAAGGACTTTTACTGAGTAAAAGTCAGTAATTTGTTAGCGATTTCATTGAATCTGTTGATTGCCTTGGATACTATGGTCATTTTAACAATATTGAGTCATCCAATCCAAGAATATCTTTATGTCTGTTTGTATGCTCTTCAGTTTCCTTCACCAACATTTTACATTTTTTGGTGTATAGATCTTTCGCCTCCTTAGGTAGGTTTATTCCTAGAATTTTTTTTTTTTTAAGATGTGATGGTAAATTGGATTGTTTCCTTAATTTGTCTTTCTGATAGTTTATTTTTAGTGTTTCCTCTATGTTCACTTTCTTGAGATTTTTAAAAATTATAAATGGATGATCAGTTTTATTAAAAGCTTTTTTTGGATCTACCCACTCATTTATGGTCAATTAATCTACAACAAAGGAGGCAAGAATATGCAATGAAGAGAAGACAAGTCTCCTCAATAAGTGGTGCTGGGAAAACTGGACAGTTACTTGTAAAGTGAAATTAGAACATTCTCTAATACCAAATACAAAAATAAACTCAAAATAGATTAAAGACCTAAATTTAAGTTCAGATAGTATAAACTTCCTAGTGGAAAACAGGCAGAACACATAAGTTACATAAATTACAGCAATATTTTTTTGGATCTTTTTTGGACACAAAAGCAAAATAAACAAATGGGACCTAATTAAAAGATTTTGTACAGCAAAGAAATGGAGAGGAAATGGCAACCCACTCCAGTATTCTTGCCTGGAAAATCCCATGAATGGAGGAGCCTGGTAGACTACAGTCCATGGGGTTGCAAAGAGTTGGACACAACTGAGCGACTTCACTTTTCTTCTTTCTTTACAGCAAAGAAAACCTTTAAAAAAATGAAAAGACGGCCTATGGAATGAGGGAAAATATTTGTAAATGATGTGACTGACAAAGTATTATTTTCCAAAATACACAAAACAGTTCATATAGCTCAATATAAAGACACAGATAGCCCAATGGATAGAAGACTGAAATAGACATTCCAGCTTTCCAAAGAAGATATCCAGATGGACAGTAGGCACATGCAAAGATGCCCACTCTAAGTGGCTAATTATTAGAGAAATGCAAATGAAACTATAGTGAAGTGGAAGTCTACAAATAATAGATGCTGGAGAAGGTGTGGAGAAAAAGCAACCCTCCTACACTGTTGGTGGGAAAGCAGGTTGGTGCAGCCACTATGGAAAACAGTATGGAGATTCCTCAAAAAATTAAAAGTGAACCATATGAACTAGTGATTCCACTCCTAGGCATGTATCCAGAAAAGACAAAAACTGTAATTTTGAAAAGATATATGCACCCCTATGTTCCTGTTAGGTCGGTGCAAAAGTAATTGCAGTTTTGCTTTCTTGAACTTTCCCATTTAATATTGGAATTTTAGATAAATTTAACATTCTTAAATAAATGTGGTTATATTACGCATCATTTAAATGTGCATTTCTTGCTTCATGCTTTTTTTGCTAATAATTTACTACTTGCTGTTTATTTTATATTTATGTTAGACAAGGGAAATGATGTTAGACAAAAAGCAAATTCTAATGATGTTCTTATTTGAGTAAAGCAGTGGAGACAACTAGCAACATCAACAATGCGTTTGGCCCAGGAACTGCTAGTGAATGTACAGTGAAGTGGTGGTTAGAGAAGTTTTGCAAAGGAGACAACAGCCTTGAAGGTAAGGAATGCAGTGGCCAGCCATCAGAAGTTGACAGCCAGTTGAGAGGGTCATCGAAGCTGATCCTTTTACAACTACATGAGAAGTTGTGAAGAACTCATTGTTGACAATTCTGTGGTCATTTGGCCTTTAAAGCAAATTGGAAAGATGAAAAAGCTCAGTAAGTGGGTGCCTCATGCTGCTGCTGCTGCTAAGTGACTTCAGTTGTGTCTGACTCTGTGCGACCCCATAGACAGCATCCCACCAGGCTCCCCTGTCCCTGGGATTCTCCAGGCAAGAACACTAGAGTGGGTTGCCATTTCCTTCTCCAGTGCAGGAAAGTGAAAAGTGAAAGCTGACTGCAAATCAAAAAAAAAATCGTTTCAAAGAGTCATCTTCTCATATTCTATACAATGACAATGAACCATTTCTCGATTGAACTGTGACATGTGATGGAAAGTGGATTTTATACAACCCCCGATAACAATTAGCTCAGTGACTGGACCAAGAAACTCCAAAGCACTTCCCAAAGCCAAATTTGCACTAAAAAAGGTCATGGTTACTGTTTGGTGGTCTACTGCCTGTCTGATCCATTACAACTTTCTGAATCCCAGTGAAACCACTACATCTGAAAAGTATGCTCAGCAAATCAATGAGATGCACTGAAAACTGCAATGCCTGCAGCTGGCATTGGTCAACAGAAAGGGCCCAATTATTCTCCATGACAGTGCATGACTGTACATCATACGACCAGTGCTTCAAAAGTTGGACAAATTGAGCTGCGAAATTTTGCCTCATCTGCCATATCTACCTGAACCCTCACCAACCAACTACCACTTCTTCAACCATCTAGACAACTTTTTGCAGGGAAAGCACTTCCACAACCAACAGGATGCAGAATATGCTTTCCAACCGCTCGCTGAATCCTGAAGCACAGCTTTTTACACTACAGGAATAAATAAACTTATTTTTCATTGGCTTTGAGTTTAACATACAATGTTACAGAAAAACCTGAACAAACTTTTTGGCCAATTCAATAAAGCAGCTTTTTGTTTCAGAGGTCTGCTAATTACAAGTTGTCAGTAAACAGATAATTCAGCATTTAAGGGAAAAAAAGGAATAGAAAGATACATACTTTGAGGGAGGCGAAGACATCAATAAACTGGGGAAAATTATTTTGGAAGAGAATCTATTTTCCTGGGGGTTTTTGTTTGTTTTGTTTTGGTGTTTAGTACATCAACTTAGAAATTTCTGTTTTTTCAAAGTGGTGGAAAGTTAGGTTTTAATAAGAATAATTTCACAGTTTTGTGATCTGTTCTCATTAATGATACAAGGACAGTCTTTTTCCCTCCTTGTACATTTGAGAGGTTAATAGTCATTGCTATTTATGGCAAGCAAGACCAAGGAGAAGCATTATAGGAAGACTTTCCTGAACCTGAGGAGAATTTGATAAGTTGATTCTATACTCTTTTCTGGCTTCCTCATCTATTTCCTTCTCAGATGGACCCTTCTGTAGAGAGCTATTAAGCAAGTTTGTTGTGCTGAAAAATGGCAGAGAGAAACTATTCTCCCACAACCCTAGTTCTTTACTAGTTGGCTCCGAGATCCTGTTGTCTGTATCCTTTCCTTCTAGAAACCTCAGAGGCCCAGTGGTAGGGAGCACCCATGCCTATGGCTTCATTCCTTCCAGCTATCCTTGATTCTGCTTTTCTGGTGGATGGTAGCAGTGGTGACACCACAGCAGAATGGAGTTTACAGGCAGAAATTCAGGCCTCCTACCTTTCTCAGACGTGGAAAAAAAAGTAAGGACTCCAGTACGAGCCTTGGGCTCTGCAGCAGCTCATCAGGACTCAACCAGTTCACCTCGGGTTGGGGTTGGACAGAGCATTACACTGTAAGACCTCTTGCCATCTGGGACATATTTTGGAGAAGTTTTGAGGGGAGATTGGGAAAGAGGAGAATATAAGAAGGTGTTACGTGAGAGAAGTGGATGAAAAGGTGGAGTTGTTGGGGAGGCTTCTGAAGTGTTGGTGAGGGTCACCTGTCATAGTATTTAAAGATTAAGAGCAAAGAGATGGAGTTATTTACAATTAACTTTTACTGACTCAACTGTAGTTCTTTTCTTTGTCTTGTTTTGAGAGGAGAGACAGGGATGTGATAAGCACTTCAGGGGAAATGGTCTTTGGTTTATATAAAATTATGAAATATTAAAAATCTAATTTTCTTGAAATATTTTAATAGAGCCCATATTTAATATTTCAGTAAATCCAAAGCAGTTCTTCACCAGTAAAAATGTTGGGGAATGCTATTTTAGTTGTCAGATACTGTTTACTACTGCCTATTAAATAATTCTCTCAACTCAACCATTTCAATTTTATTTCACAACTGAGGTCCAAAGAAATGAATTTTGATTCTCTTTGAGGCAAGGAGTACTTCAAAATGTAGTGATGCCTCGACTTACAAAAGCACAAGAACTTGGGATAAAAATGATCTGAACAAAAATAAAAATAAGCTTTTATTCTTTGGTAATATGTGTGCTGTATTTTGAAGTTCCTCAGTAGTATTCTGCATTGTAATCTGTTTGGAGATGTGTGTCTGCTGTGACATTAAGGAAATTGAACATTGGTCCTATTGGGGCTTGGCAAGTAATACAGATACAGTTAAGATCAGTTCAGTTCAGTCTCTCAGTCACTTCTGACTCTGCGACCCCATGGACTGCAGCATCCCAGGCTTCCCTGTCCGTCACCAACTCCAGAGCTTAGTCAAATTCATGTCCATCAAGTCAGTGATGCCATCCAACCATCTCATCCTCCGTTGGCCCCTTCCCCTCCCGCCTTCAATCTTTCCCAGCATCAGGGTCTTTTCCAACACTTAAGATAGTTTTACCCATATACACAACTAGTGTGATGCCATTTGAATATGGCTATTAAAAACAGCTTCATGGAAGGGGTGCACTTGAACTGGTGGAGGATGTTCCATTGGAGATAACAACATAAGTAAGACATGGAAACAGAAAGGTATGAGCGTTCAGGGGTGATATCTGGAGATCTAGTCTAGAATGTGTAGGATGACAAGACTGACATGGATGGTGTATCTACAATACTTGTAATAGATAAAGCTGGAATGGTAGGTGGAGTTCTTTTATTGGAGGACTTTACTTGTAAGCATAAAAGAATATGTCTAATTTATTATGCAATCAGTGGACAATTAAAAATTTTGAGGTGAAAAATGACATTGTCAGGGTTTTAAGTTAAGGCTAGTGAGTTTGGAAGCAGGTGGATGAAATGGAGAGCTGTTAGAAGTTGAATGCTGGAGACCAGATAAGAGCTTCTGTTGAACTGCGTTTGTCATTTGGAATAGAAAGGACATTTTTTAGGTAGACTCTGGTGCTTAAAGGGATGAAGAAAAGGGAGGTTACTCTGATATTGTAGCTTGGATTATTAGGAAATGTAGTTTTCTTTAATTTATTCATTCAGCATTTACTAGGCTTGGTGGTAATCTTAACAGACAAGGAATTCAACAGGAGATGGAACTACTTTTAGAGTCTGGATGATAAATTGGGTTTTAGATGTGTTGAACTTGTAGTGCTTGTAAGATAGCTTTTAGAAGGTATTTGAAATTTGGTTCTGGAATTCAAGAAACTGTGAAACTCGAGATGAGAGCTAGCATCCTGTTAATGATACTACTCATTGTTAATATGTGGAGAAAAGTGCTGTATCCTCAGGGGCCACCTTGGTAGGTCAGAATAGCATTGGCATGGGGATTTGGAGATTTTTGTTTAATCAAATTTGCCTGGAGTCCTTTTCATAGTTATTTGTTATTTTTTATTTGCAGTCAATATTTTATTAGTCAAAACAAAATCACAAATGTGTAGTAAAGGATTAATATATGACCTCCTTAACTGTTTGTTGAATTTAATGTTTAAGTAGCAGGCTATGGTAGCAAAGCAATATTTCCTTTTGAAAAGGAGTCTAAGAAAGACTCCCCAGGTAACTCAGTGGTAAAGAATCCACTTCCCAGTGCAGGAGACGCAGGTTTAATCCCTGGGTCTAGAAGATCCTCTGAAGTAGGAAATGCAACCAACTCCAGTATTCTTGCTTGAAAGATCCCATGGATAGAGGAACCTGTCTGGCTAGAGTCCATGGGGTCACAAAGAGAATGACCACGCTTCTGAGCTCCCCCTCACACACCTTTGTTTTTTTGATCTGAGATATTACTTTATTGTGTAGTGGTCAGTTTATCATAAAACTGTCTTATGCGTTCACTTTAAAGAAATACCATTTCATTTCAACTTTATGTTGCTTGGTCAATAGAAAAGGTCATTTGGAGCTAATGTATATATAAATTTTCACTAAAAACTTTTAGAAGTTGCTAGAATTTTTACAGTGTTTTTTTCTTTTTTTTGCTCTTTTTGCAATTTATGCATATTTCAGTTTTTTCCCCTTTTCTCTGTGTTTTCCAATAGAAAAACACTTGGCAGTTTTGTTAAACCTACCAGTGGGCACCATTGCAATGTTCACTAGTGGGAGCGTCATACAAATTATAACCTCCTCTTTAAAAAAAACTCAGCAGGTTAAAATACCACTTACATATTGTTCAGATTTCATCACCTGCATCACTGAAGTTGGCATTTGTGGAAACAGTTAAATAAAGAGGTTGGCATTTATGATTACTGAACAAAAGGTATCAAATATCAAAAAATTTGTGACTTGAAACACTTCATATAATTTTCATTGTGGTGCTACAGGTTAACAATTGAGGAGTGTCATCACTTGCCTCTTGTTTTTAAATTCATATTTGGAGGAATGCATTTGTCGAGGGGAAGTTTTTATGGAGCACTAATTCCCTGACTTGCAGTGAGTTCTTTGTTTTAAGCACGCTAACAGTGTCCTTCCCAGACCTCAGCATGCATAATAACTGCCTGAAGGGTTTAGTGAAACAGATTCTGGGGTCCCCCTCTGCAGGTTTGGGATGGGGCCATCTTCTAATGAGCTCTCAGATAATGCTGATGCTGCAAATCTGAGGACCACATTTTGAATTGCACTGAGCTGACACAATGAATATTCATTGGATGGACTGTTGCTGAAGCTCCAATACTTTGGCCACCCAATGCGAAGAGTGGACTCATTGGAAAAGACCCTTATGGGAAAGATTGGGGTGGCAGAGAATAAGATGGTTAGATAGCATCCCTAACTCAATGGACTTGAATTTGAGCAAAATCCAGGAGACAGTGGAGAACAGAGGAGCTTGGTTGGCGTGCTACAGTCCACAGGGTCGCAAAGAGTCAGACAGAACTTAACAACTGAAAAACAACAACAGTGAGCTGACACAGTCATTCCAGGATTAGTCATTTTGAAAGCATTTGAATTTACTATGTGGAGAAAATATAAACTCAGTATTTCATGTTAATCAACCCATTGCCATAAAATCTCAGCTAGTCAGAATTGAGTCCATAATTAAAACATTAGTTATCAATTAGATAGTTTATCAGTTTAGAAATAGATGGCCCATACCAATTCTGTTAAAAAAATATATCATTTTCTGTATATCTTTTGCAGTGGCATGAGTAATCCTTTATGTTTTATCAAGACAGTTTCTTAGTCTTTTGTTTGTGTTCATTTTTCTCACCCTTAGCAAGTGACTTAGGGATTTAAAACCATAGGTCTACATCGAAAAATTTTCCCTACCTGTGAGGAAATTACATAGATCATTACATTGTGAGTGTCAAGCCAATTGAGAATAGTAAGATAATACTTTACTAAAATTTTGGAGATAAACGGCTTTGTCCTGTTATAATAAAGAATCACAGAGAAAGACTCTTCTCGGTTTTCTTAGTATTGTGACATATTTATCATATTTTAATTTGTTTTTTATTTTTCCCCCCTTTTATTGTTTTTGCCATACAATGCCATGATATCACCATGGGTTTACATATGCTCCCCCTCCAGAACCCCCCTCCCTCCCCCCTCCCCCCGGGAAATCTCGATGCACCAGCCCCGAGCATCAATCCTGGGCTGGCGATTGATTAGACATACGATAATTAACATATTTCAATGCCATTCTCCCATATCATCCCACCCTTACCCTCATCCACAGAGTCCACGAGTCTATTCTGTACATCTGCGTTCCTTTTGCTGTCTCGCATGTTGGGTTCTCGTTACAGTCTTTCTAAATTCCATATATATGTGTTAATATACTGTATTGTTGTTTTTGCTTCTGGCTTACTTCACTCTGGATAATGGGCTCCAGTTTCGTCCATCTGAGTAGAACTGATTCAAATGAATTTTTTTTTAATGCTGAGTAATATTCCATTGTGTATATGTACCACAGCTTTTCTTTTCTCTGTTTACTATTGAAAGAAATTTCTATTTTTTCTTTTATGGCTTAGAAAAATTCATTAAATTCCTTTTAAAACATTTAGACATATTTGACGGTATTTGTTTATTGAGATGTAGTCAACATATCTCAATAGAAAAGTTCAGTCCTGCTGGTTTAGATGGTAAAGAATCTGCGTGCAATGCAGGAGACCTGGGTTTGATCCCTAGGTCTGGAAGATCCCCAGGAAGAGGGCAGAGCAACCCACTCCAGATCTGGCCTGGAGAATTCCATGGACAGAGGAATCTCACGGGCAGGGTAGCAAAGAGTTGGTCTTGACTGAGTGACTAACACACATGGTCATCATGCACTGAAAAATGCATGAATCTTAAAGGTTTAGTTTGGTGAAATTTGATACCGTGTAACTACCATCCCAAACAGGATAGTGAACATTTCTGTTTTCCCAGAGAATTTTCATATGTCCCTTTTCAGTTAATTTACACCCCCCCCCATAACCAAATCCAACCTGGCAACAACTTTTAATTTTTATCACTATATTCATCGCTAGGTATTCTTAGAGGATTGGTTCTAGGACATCCTGCTGCTGCTGCTGCAAAGTCGCTTCAGTCGTGTCCGACTCTGCGACCCCATAGACGGCAGTCCATTGGGCTTCCCCGTCCCTGGGATTCTCCAGGCAAGAACACTGGAGTGGGTTGCCATTTCCTTCTCCAATACATAAAAGTGAAAAGGGAAAGTGAAGTCACTTAGTCGTGTCCAACTCTTAGTGACCCCATGGACTGCAGCCTACCAGGCTCCTCCATCCATGGGATTTTCCAGGCAAGAGTACTGGAATGGGGTGCCATTGCCTTCTCTGCTAGGACATCCTGAGGATACTAAAATCCAAGGATGTTCAGGTTCTTTATGTAAAATGGCATATCCAGAGATATGGAGGGCCAGTTATATAGATTTAGTTCTGCCTGAATTTGGATTTTATATCAGTGTAATCATATACAATATATCCTTTATTCTTGTTTCTCTTGCCTAACAATGTTTTATTTTTACTTGTTTTTATTTATTTTTGGGGGGTGTCCAAACTGTGGCATGTGGGATCTTAGTTCCTGGACCAGGAATTGAACCCATGCCCCCTACAGTGGAAGTATGGAGTCTTAACCACTGGATTGCTAGGGAAGTCCCAACATAATGTTTTAGATATCCATCTGTGTTATTATTGACTATATAAAATTTGTTTTCTTCTTTGTTGTTGTGTAGTATTCCCTTATGGATATACTATAGTTTACCCATTCTCCTGTTGATAGACATTTATGGTTCCAGGTTTTGGCTGTTAATGAATAAGTGTGTTGGTACATTCTTTTTGTGAACATAACATCTTTATTTCTCTGAGGTAACTATCTAGCAGTGAAACTGCTTGATCTCAAGAGTAGATGTGTGTGTTTATTAGAAACTGTCAAATTGTTTCCTGCCAGCAACATATGAAAGTTCCAGTTATTCCATAGCCTCATCAGCATTTAGTGTTATTAGTCTTTTCTTATTTGAGCCACTCTGTTAGGTGCTAGTAGTTTCTCGTGATTTTAATATACGTTTTCCTGATAACTAATGAAAATGTTTGAGTGTATATTCATGTATAATTATCTATTCATCTGTCTTCTTTTGAAAAGTGTATGTTCAAGTCCCCCCCCCCTTATTTTTAATTAGTATGCCTTTTTACCATTGATTTATAGAATTTTTTATTTGTTTATTCTGGATATAAGTCCTGTATTAGATAAATATTTAGACAGTATCTTTTTTTCTCTATCCGTGGCTTGTCTGTTTATTTTCTTAATGGCATGTTCAATGAGCTAAAAGTTTTAAAATTGCATGTAGTTTACCCATTTTGTTCATTATAGTTTGTGCTTTTTGTCAAAGCAATCTATGCCAAGGGACAAAGATACTGTGTTTCATTCTAGAAGCTTAATGGTTTTGAGTCTTACATTTACATCTATGATTTATCTTGAATTAATTTTTGTATATGTAATGAGATAGAGATTGAGGGTAACTTTTTTCCACATGGACATCCATTTGTTTCAACATCATTTGTTCTATACTGTCCTTTCCCAATTGAATTGCCTTGGCTCCTTTGTTGAGAAATAAATGACTATATGTATGGTCTAGTTCTAGACTCTTCCATTCCATCAATTTGTATATATTTTTGCTAGTAATACATTCTTGATTACCACAGCTTTATTTTATTTTTTAATTTTTACAATGTTGTGTTTGGTTTTTGCCATACATACCATAGCTTTATTGGAGAAGGAAATGACAACCCACTCCAGTGTTCTTGCCTAGAGAATCCCGTGGACAGAGGAGCCTGGTGGGCTGCTGTCCATAGGATCGCACAGAGTCGGACATGACTGAAGCTACTTAGCATGCATGCACTGGAGAAGGAAATGGCAACCCACTCCAGTGTTCTTGCCTGGAGAATCCCAGGGACAGAGGAGCCTGGTGGGCTGCCGTCTGTGGGGTCGCACAGAGTCGGATACAACTGAAGCGACTTAGCCGCAGCAGCCATAGCTTTAGAGTAAGTCTTGAAGTCAGGTCATGCAAGTTCTTCAACTTTGTACTTTTTGAAGATTCTTTTGCTTCTTATTGATCCTTTGTATCTATTTTTTTTAATCTTTAATTTTTTTTGTCATGCCATGTGGCATGCAGGTTCTTAGTTTCCAGAAAATGAATCAAACCATGTCCTCTACAGTGGAAAGACAGAGTTCTCACTACTGAACCTCCAGGGGAAGTCCCTAAATCTTTTGTTTTTCCATGTAAGTGTAATCATCTTGTCTGCTTCTTCAAAGTGGCTTACTGCAGTTTTTCAGGAATTGCATAAAATTCTTGTATCAGTATAGGAAAAAGGGACATGATCTTCTCATCATAAACATATTATTTCCTTCCATTATTTCCCCTTGAGGCTATTGTAATTGGTAATTTCTTAAGCTTTAAGTTTTTCAGTTGTTTGTTGAAAATTTTGCTGATTTCTTACTTTTGAATTCTTTGCTTCTAGGTGACTTAAGTTCTTCCGGTTTCGGCAAAATGCATTTTAATTTAGAACTTGTAGGAAATAGAAATTAAATGAACTTTACAACAGTGATTTTAGTACATGCCTCTTTTAGTTGAGTATCAGTATTTTCTGTATTTGATAGATGAGTGTTTTCCTCAGAGCTCCCTGTTATTTATAGGATTAGCTGAAATTTTTTTCAATATAAGGAAGTTCATGCTGTCTTTTTGTGACTGTTTGTGGATTTTCAGTTAGTAAACCAGGCACTAAATCAGGGTTAGTAAACCCTGAAACGCAGGATGTTTTACATGTTCTATCTTTCATTCGATCATTGAGTGAATGCAGTAGGAATAGCTTTGATTGGGAAGGTTTGACTGGTGGGATTCAAAGTAAAAAGGAGCAAAGAATAAAATAAGCTTCAGCAACAGAGGAAAATGACAGTGGTCTCTTGTGGTGCTACTGAATGCTTCAGTCTGCCTCTCATGGGAGGGCTCCAGTATAAAAATAGTAGGAAAAAAAATTCACATTCATTGGGATCAGAAAGTCTTGAAACCTAATATTAGAGGCTTAGTTTCTGTAGTCAATAAAGAATCATAGTAGTTAACATTGTACATAAACATGACACCATTTTATTAATAGACCTTTAATTGATATATCTGTAGAAGTTGTGCTAGATGTATCTAGTTTTAAACCATAGATGTGTTTAGATTGTATATAATTTGTTGTGGCTGCTGATATAAATTACCACAAGCTTAGTGGCTTTTAAAATAGCAGAGGAGAACAAGATGGTGGAGGAATAGGTGGATGTGGAGTACATCTCTCTCCACAGATCCATCAGGAATACACCTTCAGACACAGAAGTGCATGCAGAACACCAGCTGAGAGCAGACAGGAGTACCTGACCAGAGGAAAAGAATATATAGAACCACGCAAAACTCGGTAGGACGAAGCAACTACGATGAAAAACAGGAGTGTCCTCAGCGGGTGGGGAAACTGAAGCAGGGGTCTGATCTCCACATCAGGACAATTTTCTGAGTCAGAGGAGAAACATTTAAGGCTGAGACTGAAACAGCTGATCTGGGGGTGCCTAAATGGAAGGAAAATCAGACAGTCCTTGCTGCAGCCATACATACCCTGGACAGGGATGTGGGTCCCCTGGAAGGGGCAGTGGCTGGGACCTGGAGTTTGGGGATTATGGCGTGATCCCAGGACGAGGGCTGCTGTTGACTGCAGAGAGACGGATCGAGGGGATGTGAGGGAGGAGATTGTGGTGGGAAATGCCTGTGGAGAAAAGCCAGGCAGCCATGGAAGCAAGGCGATACTGCTGAGTCATGCACAGGGAGTGGAGCCATCACCATAGCCTCTCTCTGCCCACACGCCAGCATCAGCAGCTGAACAGTAAGAGAGGCTGGCCCATCAAATGCCTGAGGCATTGCACTGCAGAGTAGGACCCCACCCAGGGGTCCTACCCCTAAAGTGCCTAAAGTGCTGCTCTATATCATAGGACCCCAGCCAGGGGGGGCCCCCTCTGTGTGCCTGATGCATGAACAACAGAGAAATACCCCCAGGCAAGGGAGCCCTCTAGCCTGAATGGGCGGGGCTAGGGAGAAAGACTGGCCAAAGAGGCCTTCTGATCGCCTTCTGATCACCAGCTGCAAGAGGCTTGAACAAAGGCTCTGATAGGGCCATGACTCCTGCGGGGGAGGCAGTCTGTGTCCCTGCACACTTGGCGCCGCCAGGGTCCCTGCATGCCAAGCAGCTGCATCACCTTCATACTCAACTCTCATTGGGCAGAGCTGCCCCAGGCAAAAAAAGTCTTTGGTCTATGTGCACAGGGTCACTTTGGTAGTGTCCGACTCTGTGACCCTGTAGACTGTGGCCTGCCAGGCTTCTCTGTCAGGGAGCAGGGGTTCTCCAGGCAAGAATACTGGAGCATATTGGCCCATACTGGTTGCCATACACTTCTAGAGCACTGTATTTCCTGCTGGCCTAGCCACCAACTCCCCTGAGTACCTGGTGCTGCCAGAACCCCTGTGACCCAAGCAGCTGCACCACCTCCACACCTGGCCCTCACAGGGGCAAACCCAAGTCCTCCAGGGCAGCCTCAGGAGCAAACCCCAGTGGACGACCCACATGCACAGGTAGAAATAAAACCACAACTGAAACCCCGGGGCAGTGTGGCTAAGGAAGACCCAAAACCTTCCCACCAGCCGTACAAGCTGCAGATTAAATCCACATGATCAACTAGGCAGACTCTATGTCTATGGAATATATAAAAGGTCATTGAGAGCTCCCACAAAAGAAAACACACTAGCTGTGGACATTGGAGGCAAGAATACACAGGAGTAAGACCAGATTAGAATCTGAGCTGCCCCCACAGCAGATTCAGAGATCAGCACAGTGTGGGAGGGCATCATAGGGAGGTGAGGTGGACTGTGACTCCCAGCGAGGGAAAGGACTCTGACAGCAGTGACTCAAGAAAAACATTTATTATTCTTAAGTTTTGACTTGTTCTATGGATTGTTTTGGACTTTTTTCTTTTTTATTACTCCCTCTGTTGTGGTTGTTGACTTTATTGGCCTTATGAAATCTAATTAAGCTTTTGAGCTTCTTTTTTTCCTCAGTCACATTTTTTATTATTGTTATAAACCTCTATGTTGGACTTTTGTAGTTCTGTAGAGTTTTGCTTTTTTTTCCTTTTTCATTTTAATTTTTTTTTAATATTATTATTTTTCTACATTTATTCCTTTGTTTGTTTTTCCTACTGTTTTCCCCCTTGCAATTAATCTTTAATGTATATAAATCTTCTTTATCTACCTCTATTTAACTTTGCATATCTGTTCTTGTTTTCTTTTCTTTCTTTCCTTTCCTCTCAACATTTTTTTAGTTTTATTTTCACTGCCATATTCCCCAGTTGGCACCTTGCTTTAATTTTGTTTTCCAGTTTGTGCTTTAGTTAGTTTTGTTGTTAACTAGTAAATATAATTTTTGATTTACTTTGTTCGCCAGATCAACCCAACTGTACGTTTTTTGTTGTTGGACTGTTTTCACTTTGCTCATGGGTACATATGTATATGTGTATATTCAGTTATTTTAAGAATCAATATTGTGAAAATGACTATACTACCAAATGCAGTATACAATTCAATGAGATCCCTATCAAATTACCAATGGCATTTTTCACACAACTAGAACACAAAATTTCACAATTCATATGGAAATGCAAAGACCTCAAACAGCCAAAGCAGTCTTGAGAAAGTAGAATGGAGCTGGGGGAATCAACCTTCCTGACTTCAGATTATACTACAAAATTACAGTCATCAAGACAGTATGGTACTGGTACAAAAACAGAGACATAAACCAATGGAACAAGATAGAAAGCCCAGTAATAAACCCATGCACCAGTAGTACCTTATTTTTGACAAAGGAGGCAAGAATAGACAATGGGACAAAGACAGTCTCTTCAAACAATGGTGCTGGGAAAACTGGACAGCTACATGTAAAAGAATGAAATTAAAACACATCCTAACACCACATACAAAGATAAACTCAAAATGGATTAAAGAGGTAAATGTAAGACCAGAAACTATAAAACTATTAGAGGAAAACATTGGCAGAACACTCAATGACATAAATCAAATCAAGATCCTCTATGACCCACCTCTTAGAGTAATGGAAATAAAAACAAAAGTAAACAAGTGGGACTTGATTAAACTTAAAAGCTTTGGCACAGCAAAGGAAACTATAAGCAAGGTGAGAAGACAACCCTCAGAATGGGAGAAAATAATAGCATATGAAACAACTGACAGAGGATTAATTTCCAAAATATACAAGCAGCTCATACAACTCAATGCCAGAAAAACAACCCAATCAAAAAGTGGGTAAAAGACCTAAACAGACATTTCTCCAAAGAAGACATACAGATGGCTAACACATGAAAAGATGCTCTACATCACTCTTTAGGAAATGCAGATCAAAACTGCAATGAGATATCATCTCACAGCAGTCAGAATGGTCATCATCAAAAAGTCTACAAACAATAAATGCTGGAGAGATGTGGACAAAAGGGAACGCTCTTGCACTGTTGGTGAGAATGTAAATTGATACAGCCGTTACGGAAGACGGTATGGAGATTGCTTAAAAACTAGGAATAAAACCACCATATGACCCAGCAACCCCAATACTAGGCATATACCCTGAGGAAACCAAAATTGAAAAAGACACAGTATCCCATTTTTCATTGCAGTACTATTTACAATAGCTAGAACATGGAAGCAACTTAGATGCCTATGGACAGATGAATGGGTAAAGAAGATATGCTACATATACACAATGGAATATTAGTCATGAAAAGGAATGCATTTGAGTCAGTTCTGATGAGGTGGATGAATCTAGAATCTATTATATAGAGTGAAGTGAGTCAGAAAGAGAACGATAAATATCGTATTCTAACACATATCCTTGGGGGCTATTATTACAAAATGTATTGCCTTTTTTAGACCTTCATTTTTGTTCTGGAACTTGCTATCAAAGCAGATTGGACTGAGGCTTTTAGCACCCCAAATGACATACTTATTTTCTTGTTGTAACTGTCATTTTTAACTGTCTGAATCACAGTATAAGATGTATTCCATTCTATTAGCACAGCAGAATAGATCTAGAAAGCTTCAGATCATGAATTACTGATTTAAAATAGTAGATGATGAATTACCTATTTAAAATAGTAGTCAGGAAAATACCAAATTAGTGAAAATGAATTGTGCTTTGACTCTCATAGAACTGGTATATGACTCAAACTTTAGTGATAGCTTTTAGTTTTGGGGAGTCTGAAACTAATTCTTGCTTTTGTAGGACTTTCTTGGTCAGGTCGGTAAATGATTAGGTCCAGTGTTTTCTGTTCATTGTACCAACCATTGTTGGTTTTTCTAGTGGCGTATTAGAAATTACCTGTATTCTAGTCTGTACTTGTAATAAAGCTGCTAGATAAGGGATTTCTCTAGGGCCTTACTCAGCGCTTGTGGCATACTGAGATTGAGATTTCACATGTAAGTATATCTTAAATGTGTGCTAGAGGTGTATTTGAGCATGTCACATGAAATAACATTGATTCATACCAGACTTGTTATATATACAGATCGTCTTTATGCAACGTGAGGAGGGTTTGCTAGAGATCTTAATAGCCAACTCTATTTTGGCTTTGGTAATTACTTAATATCCTAACTTTAAAGATTGATTAAACTTCAGTGTGGGAATAACTTTTATGAGGATCATTTAATAAATTATGGCCTAAAAGAGATGAAACAATAAGCCTTAGCTTCCTTTTCTTTAGTCATTATATTAATTAGCTTAAATATTTAGATATTGATAGCTGATAGATTTGGACATAGGGAGTAAGGAAGAGAAAGAGTTAGCCAAAGGAAAACTGGAAACTCGATTCTCTTTGCTCTAATAGTCTGTCCCAGCATGCATATTGTTCACTGGTTCTTCTGGGCAACCAAATACCACAGTAGCTTTTGCTCTGCTAGTGAGGATCATCAGCAGTGTGGAGAAGTTCAGCATGAAAACAAATGTAAGAAAGATTTACTAATGAATTAATTTGTATTCAAATGTTTTGTTGAGTTCTTTAAAGCTGCTTCCTACAAATTTAGCCTAAAACAACCATTTTTCAAGAAAAATTTGTGTTTGGGGATTTATAACTTTAAAATCTTCAGGGCTGAACCAGAAGGTGAGAAGTGTTTTATTTTAAAAAGTACAATTGTGTGATTTCGAAAGAAAAGCTAGTGGTGCATGGTGATGATATTTCCAGCCAAGCACGTTTTCTGAGGAGAGCTTCCACGCTGCCGCGTTTGCACTCTTCCTCTGTCAGGTCCTGCTCGTCTGCATGTACCTATTTCTGTTTGTGTTAGTCATCCTCGCTAGGTAAATTGTCCATGAGACCAGTGATTCCATCAGCAAATTATCCAGAAAATGCTGTCTTTGCACGTTGTGACATATCATGTCACCAGTGGATTTATAGCTACTCCCGTGCTCTAATTAACCTGGCAGTTGTCTCCTGTGCCCAGCACTGTAGACTCGTTGCTTGGCATCTTAGTTTTCACCTCCTCATTACCATCTCAACTACAACTCAGATTTAGATTTCTTTCTTTTTTTTTGGTAACCTACCTCCCCCCAACCCTCTCTACTCATCACCTGCCCTTATTTTTGATTGGCAGTATCATCCAGATAAACAGAGTGCAGATGCGCCAGCAGGATCAGTGGAGGAATGTATACAGAAGTTCATTGAAATTGATCAGGCATGGAAAATTCTAGGGAATGAAGAGACAAAAAAAGAGTATGACCTGCAGCGACATGGTAGGTACTTATGGTGAGGAGCCCAGCACACCACAACTCTGTGAAGTGCCGTCTGCCGCCACTCCTGGGGAGCACGGTCCAGCATTTACACCAAGTTATTATTGCCTCCTCTATCCTCTCCTCCATCACTGTTTCTGATTAGGCCCTGTTCTTAGTAGTGATTATCGTGTATGCATTGAGAAGTTAACAGAACTACTAGGATGTGGCTTCTCGTGAAGCTGTGAAAGCTACTTTTTATAACTAATGAAAAATGTTTCATTACGCATTCCTAATATGTTTTTTATGTTTAAAAACTTCCTTTCTATTAAATTTAATTATGTACTGATTAAAAATTTAATTGTAGTGCTTTGAGGATTATCTACTGTATAAATGATAGTCTCAAGGAGAATACAAAGGACACATCACAAAGCACTCTTGGCTGTCTCTGAGCTTGTATTAGGCTAGATTTTTATGATTATCTCTTATATAAATGATATTCCTTGTAAGATTTCTATAAATGATATTTTAGGAATGTACATTTCCTAAGCAATTTTAAGAGTCATTTCTTTTGTGCATTTTAGAAAATAGCTTCTTAAAACAGTGACAGGCTCTTGTGAGAAAGAAAGGGAGAAATGTAGGTCAGGTTTGTCACACATGGACTGCAGTTACATGAAGTGATAGGCTGTCTTTCAGCACTGGCCTTGGGATAGGAGTCCCCCAGCCTTCTCTCTGAACCTTCAATATACACCCTACATGCTAATGGGAGGAGTCAATAATCAGCCACGGCCTGTGGGGAAAACACTCAGTTGCACTCTGCCATAGTGCACCAGGCTCAGCATTGACTCAGATGTGTTGATAAAAGCTTGTGTCTCTGTACTTTAATTTATTGAATGTTCTCCCATGGTCTGCACTGGCACACCATCAAACTTAGCAGAATGATCATAAGGCTCCTATTACTAAGATTATGAAAATTTGATTTGAGAAATAAGGCTTTATTCCTGAAACACAGCATTACAGGTTAAAGCCAACTCTCTCTCTCTCTCTCTCTCTCTATATATATCTGTTTTCCGTATCTGTTTTCAGAGGGAGCCTTTCTTATGGGCAATGTGTGATGCCTTTGTGTAAAGATTTCATGAGCAATTTGCTTACATACTGGAGTATTAGTTCTTAATAGTGACTTTCATAATATTGATCATCTCTCAAGATGATTGGTATTTACTTTTTAAAAAATGTTAAGAAACTGGCAAAGGTACCTTTGCAGTGAATCTGGATTAATTTTCAAATATGCTTTGAATATTGGGTCCTCCTTCTATCTAATATATTTATGCACATTTTTCAAATGTTGTATTTCTTCTGTAAATGCTTGTACGTCTGGCAGAAGAAGGAATGTAGAAGTGGTTTCATTTGAGGGTGAATTCTATCCACAGATACACCTTTTTGACCTTGGTTCACATAGTAAAATTTCTGTGAAAGTGTTGAAATTAATAAACGTGAGTGTGTAGTGTATGAGAAGTTACCTGTGTTTCTGAAGTGACCAAGTTCTGCTGCGGATGACAGTGTCTCATGATGCTTTGTTTATCAGTCTTTATTCTGGGGTGCTGATGTGCTTAAGACGAGGATGAGCCACAAAACTGTATTGTATGGCGTGTAGGGTAGGTACTTGCTCTGCTGTTCTACATGTTTGCTACTCCACGGCTTGGTACTCTCAAGAACCTATCTGTGAAACTGACTGGAAACCTACCGTCTACAGAGAAAGAGATAGGGAGAGATCAGAAATTAAAAAATACTTTCTTTTGTTCTAGGGCATAAGGCGGGGAAGACCAGAAATGGAGAGAAAAATGGAGCAGGATTAAACATGAGCAGTAGAATTACATAAAGTAGGGTTTAAGAAATTTTGGAAGAACAAATAAACAACATCCTCACATGTTTCTTCATTGCCTTTGAGAAGTCTTTGGAAAAGTGAATTTCTTCTGAGCTTTGAGTCCTGAGTTTGGAGGCTTTAATGGAAGCAACTCTAGCCTACTATATCACAGGAGATTCTTGTAAATCATTGATAAGTTCACAGCAAAGTTCAGACAAACCAAATATAGTGAGATTCAGCTTGATTCAGATAAATAGGCAGATTTTCTGGGAATTTATATAATGTCTGTTTGCTTGCAAGGCTTCTGTAGTGGCTCAGATGGCAAAGCGTCTGCCTACAATGTGGGAGACCCGGGTTTGATTCCTGGGTCAGGGAGATCCTCTGGAGAAGGAAATGGCAACCCACTCCAGTACTCTTGCCTGGAAAATCCCATGGATGGTGGAGTATAGGTAGGCTACAGTCCATGGGGTCACAAAGAGTCGGACACGACTGAAAGACTTCACTTTTCAGTTTCACTGTTTGCTTGAAGGTGTTTCAAGTGGGTGAGCTATGCTATGACAGCAGAAATACACATTTCCATGACAGTTTAGTACCCCAGATCCAAGTACTAAATATTTCCTTTATTACCAAAGGCTCCTCATAGTGCAGATGCTTTGTTTCAGTTTTAAATTGAGATTGACTTGCTGTTTAGATAAGAAATAGGAGTTCTTATCCAAATATAACTTGCTGTTTTTAAGCCTTTCATATTAGAGCTGTTTTTAAAACTGCAAATAAACCTAGTTTTGTATTGTCATTTCTCTTCGATACTAACATTGATTTTTCCTTCTTGAACCATTTTCAATAAATTGTTCCTCAAAACAAGGAAATGAACTTGAACTTCTAACACTTATGATTTAGATTTGGTAGAAGGAAAACTTGTGAGAGTGATAATTTGCTGAAGACCAGGATAAGTTACCAAGAGAGAGAGAATTTGTTATAACCAGGTCAAAGCATTCTTTTTTTCTGGGTCACCCCCTGGGGACATGGATATAGCTTTGTTATCATGGGGACATGGAAATTGTTATACAAGACTCTTTTTGCATGTAGTTTCTTGTAGAACTTTGTTTTCATAGGGTGTGTTTTAAATATATTTGTTTCCTGCCCTCCACTAATGTACAGTATAAAATAAATTTGAGTTTTGTGTACTTGGGAAAGAGGCAGAGGTGTTTTATTGGCTGATGTTGAATACTTGTATTTCACAGCTCAAAGTTGGTGCTCTTTTGTAAGGAGAGCCTCATATATTGCCTGCAACCATTTATTTCTGTGAAAGATCATTTAAAGGGGCCCTTGGAATCCATATCTCTTTGCTTCACAAAAGAAATTATCAAAAGGAAAACTCTGGGATAGATAACCTAAGGAAAATTACCTATATTTTTTCTCATATCACTTCCACTTCTATACTCTTGGTTGACCTTTCAGGGCACTGTTGGCCAGGCTGAAGAAAAGCAGACCTAAAAAAAAGATGAATAATACTCAGTTCCCAGATATTACACATTTTGAAATCAATGTTAACTAGTGAATTTAATCAATTAATTTCGGTTGGATGTATTTACCTTATTGTTTTTAAATATGCTTCCAAAGACTGCTTTCCACGTTCCCTTGAAAGGCATGTAGTTATTCAGTGTTAGTCTTTGCACTTCCAACAACCATGCGAACACTTTGGAAAATCTCTTTTAGGATTTATAAAGTGGTCACATGATAATACCCATTGGATAGATTTTTGCACCTCTATAATTCTTGTGGGGAGTTTTCTTATATACTTAAAGCATATTTAAAAGCAGGTCAGAAGGGTATCATAGGAAAAGAATAGAGATCGTGATTCAGCAACTTTGTAGCGTGAGTCACACACGTTTCTGATGTCCAGGTGGCTCTGGAGTGACAGAGCTTATGCTTAGGTTACTTCACTATGATCTGAAGAGGAGCAGACCTTCGTTTGGATGAAATCAGTCAAATAAAGTATGTTGGGGACAAAAAGCAGATTGTGTCTGGAATCCTTGGTGGTATACTTTTTTACATTAAGATGCATCTTGGTTCTCTGTTAGTGAATTATTTCAGTGATGTAGAGCCTTCACACTACACAACTGGGCTCTGAAGAGGCGGACATTGTAAAGTTAGTGTCTTTACTTGAAGCTAATCAGCTATACTCTCCTTACCTAGGTAGAAAAAAAATCATTGCTGGTGTTGTACAATTCACTTCATCTGTTTATTAGGATAAATATTTGAAAATGGGAGATAAGCAGATAAATCTTGGACCAAATGAGGAACATACCTTAAAACCCCACCATCGTCTATGCACCAGAGAACTGAATTAACATGGAATTTCTTAAAAGAAGAATGCTCCCTGAAAATCAGGTTAACACTAAAGACTGATTAACTCCATAAGAAGGGAATTAATACTTTTAAATGTAGATAATGTGAATTTGGGTTAATTGTTTGGAATAATAATCTAAGGCCAGTAGATATTTGTGTAAATTATTTGCTAAAACTGACCCTTATAAAATACTTGTATTAGTCAGGTTCCACTTATGGTTATATCAGAATCTCCATTTGATTTTAGGAATTTGAAAATTGGCTATAAAAATGTGCTGCAGGTAAAACTTGAAGATAAGCATCAGCGGGCTTTTTTTTTTTTTTTTTTTGGTCACTCTTTCTGGGAAAAGTAAGTTTGTGAAATGATGCAGAAAATCCACCTAGACAGTTAGGGACTGGCATTTCTTCAGAGAGAGAAGATAATATAGATAAAACTTATTGTGAGGGTCCCCTTGCTTCATCTTATTTGCAGCAAGAAGGCGACTGTTCACATTGTTACTTTTATTTGAATACAAATAACTGTTTTTGTAATTTCTCAGTGATCTTGAATAAAAATTTGGCTAGTTTCAAATAATGCTATAGAAACCTCTGGGCAAGATTATAGTTATACTACTGTAATACTTGGATATAATTGGAAGTTCTAATTTAATAACAGAGAAAATGTAGGGTTTTAGGAAGTTTGTTTCTCATCTTTAACCTCTTTCCCAATTTCTACTCGAGTAATTGACCCAACTGAAAACAATGGGTTCAAAACCGAGGCTGGGCCCACCTTTCCTATTGCTTGTTTTCAACCCTCAGACTTGAAAACTTTGTTTCATATTACACTCTGATTACTTCTAGTTTTCTCAGTATATAACCAGTGAGTTAAAAATGAATGTTGGCATTTCTTCTTTAATGTGCTTTTTTTTTCCCCTCTAAGTGATCTTTTTATTCTCATAGCTACCACAGCAGTCCATACCCAGATTATAACACACACTTAGGCTATTTCCACAGCTGCTAACTGGCTTTCTCCCATAGTCATTTTCATTTTGATTGATTGAGCTTTCTTTATTCTCACTCTTGTTTAAGAACATATATAACTATACCCATTCCCTAACTATTTACTTGGAATTTAAATGTGACAGAGATTTTAAGTTTGACCCTAGTTACTCTTTCCAACCTCGTCACCGATCACAAACCTGATGTGAATCTTCTCCCCATCCATTTAGGGATTCGCAAATGAGTCTGCTTATGCTGTTTGTAGTTACTCAGAATACCCTCCCCTTCTGCTTCTTCACAGCGTGTTCTTTGTTCAAGATACAATTCTAGTCCTATCTCCACTCACACCGCCCCCCACTCCCAGGAGAAGCCTTACTTGACTTTCTAATCTACTGTCATTATGTCTGACCTCTGAATTTAATCCACAAATTATTTTAATAGCCCTCCCCCCTGCCATGGCTCCTGTCTTTCAGTTCTGTTTGATACTTTGGAAGGACTAAATAATAATTTGGGCAATGTCTTTGATAATAATGGCCATCCGTTAAGCACTAGAACTATGGAAATTGTCTTTTAATCATTGCGTAACAACCTTGTAAGGAAAATATTAATATCTGTTTTCCAGAGGAGTCTGAGGCTCAGTTATTTGACAGAGGGCACATAACTAATAATTGATTGAGGGGAAACTCAAAGCCCTTCTCTGACTTTAATCACTGTGCTGGGTTGCCAAGTTTTGAATAGGTGTGTACAACCTACTGTTTTGGTTTCAAATAATTAGGAATGAGGCAATTTAAGGGTCAGAGTGAGAGGCCAGGCTTAATTCTGCTGTTGTGTTCTACCTTTCCGTAGTGAAACATGAAATTCAGTTTCCGGATTCCTTCGGTGCCTTTCATTAACACTAGGTGTGTGTTCAGTTTATGAAAGCTCCATAGTTCAAGTCCATAATTAAGGCCCAAATGTGTAGTTTTTCATCAGTATCAAAAGCCTTGTAGTTGTGACTCTTAAATTTCATCTGAGAAAGAATTATAGAGCTTTATGATTTAATGAGCAGGTTTCAAGGTATTGCCTGATTCTGAGTCTCTTACCAAGACAGAGACTGTTCTAAGAACAGTGACTATAAAGGGCAAGAAACAGATTTTCTTCAAGTTATTTACTATATGAAAAATGATTTTTAAGTGAAATTATTTTTAAGAAGGAGGTGATTGTTTAAAATTATTTGGTTTTAAAGCAGCAAGATACTGAGTTTAGACCTAAAGGAAAATACTGCTATTTGCATTTAACACAGTTGATGGCATCTGTCAGTATGAAGTAAACTTTTAACTATTTTAAATGGCATGCAAATAAATACAGTAAACTAATTGCTAAATAAGAGTGTTCTGGGAACTTGCTCACTTGAGTAACACACAGCAGTCCCATACTTGAATAATAGGGACAGAGTTACCTTTAGACTGGATCTTTTGGTCAGTAGTGGGTTGAATGGTTGATTGAGATTTTTAGATATCTCATCCATAAAGTTAAATTCTTCTTGTTGGTAGCTTTTTGTTGCTCTTATTTATTTATTTTTACTTGAATTGTAGCTACAGTTAGAAAAGGTTTCCCGGGATTAGGAAGTGTAATTATTTAGGCAGCAAACAAAGAGCTGTTTTAGAAATTTTACTATCATTAGGAGGAAGTTTTAAAGGACTGGAATTCCATTGTCTTGTAAGAAGTAAGAAATATTTATTGATTCCCAAATGGAGCTGAAAAAAACCTTTCCTCTTTTAGAAAGTTGTGAATGACCCAGCGAGAGCTCTAGTAAGCTTTACTGAACCAAGCTGCTAATAGTTATTTAATGTTATTCTTCAGTGTGAAAGAATCTCCGTAGATTTTCCTTTTAATCTCTTTGAATTGCAGGCTCATAAACCTCTCTGATGAGTCCTGCCAGTGTTTTCTTAGATCCCACTGTTGAGACAATGGAGCCACAGAATTCTTTCACTTCTTGTTGTCAGACAAATCCAATAGAACACAAGGTCAGAAGGGCCTATACATCTAAAGGTTGAAAGATTCTTTTTCAAGTAACCACATAAATTATTTGATTTTATCATTACATTGGTAGGAAATCTCTATTTAATGATAATGCTGTTTTCTACATGTAAGTAAATCTTGAAGTTTTTCTTGTCTCCATATTTGCCTAAGCTTTGTCAGCACAGCACTGGGTTTGAACAGACCTTAATGTTCCTATATACCTTAGAAAAAGTTGAACCCATTCACTTCAAAAGAGTTTGGAATCGCGTAGTGTCACTCGACTCAAGATGGAGTTCACCAAATGCCAGGCAGTGTGTCTTCTTTCCAAAAGATTGTTTGTTATTTTGTTTTTTTGAGTTATTTACATATTGTAGCTAAGATTCTAGATTAAAATCTTGGATCTGTTTATTTAATTAAATCTCTAAGTCAGTTTCTGTTTTCTCAACATTTTTAGTAGTGTCATATGAAGGAGAACTTTGAGATAGGGTTTACATTTTCAGATACCTATTACAGTATTTCATTGTAATGAGCAAAAATATTTATAATATGTAAAACTCAAAAGAAAACAAACTTACGTCTTTTGCAGATACAGTGCATGATTAGTAGATAATAATCAAAGCTAATTACAGGGTTCCAGTGAGTTACTTTAAGGGCTAGGGAGGAATTACATTTTCTAATTATAACTACAATGGTGGACAAGCAGAGATCATTGTTTAAAAAAGAAAAAAAAAAAACATTGATTTGTTTGTGCTCCTTCATTGTAATCCTAGTGAGGGGGTTACTGTTGCCCCATTCCCTGGACACCTGCCTCTTAACAAAAGATCGTGATCTCCTCCCTCCCACCCCTACCCCCGCCGCCCCGCCCCCCCCCCCCGCATTTAGATTCACCTTTTCCTTGTGTGTACCCCTTCTGCTCATTATACAGTTCTCCAAGGACCCAGTTTTCCTCTGACTTAATCACCCCCAACCTTTTTCAGAAGTTGTTAGATTATGGTCCTTTCTAAAGATACAGTTTCTTATGGAGCTCTTTACTTCTTTCCCCTAATTTTTCTCTCCTTATTTCTGTTTTAAAATATAGCCATCAGAGTTCTAACACACCACCTAACAGTTTGCTGAAGTATATCGTACATACTGGGAAATGCACCGTCCTAAGTGTACGGCCTGATGAATTTTCAAAGTAAACACATCCATCTAACAAACCAGCACCCCCAGAAGGCCCCTATAACTCCTTCCAACCACTGGTCACTTTCCCATGCCCAACATCACAAGATAGTTTTGCCTGTAAAATTTCATATGATATGGAAATCAAACAGTTGCAGGTACCCTCCTCTTTTCAAAAATTCGCTTTATGCCATTTTGCTCTCATGAGAGTAAACCTTCACTTACTGGAAATAAAGAGGATGTTCACTTTTATGAAAAAAGGTGAAAAGTGAAAATAGTGTTCAACATTTGCTGTTCTGTGAGCCCCTTATAGAGGTGGCATGCACCCTGAGCCCTGAGCAGCCAGAGTGGCACCGCCAACCTCTGTTCCCCACCCGCTTTGGGAACTATTTTACATTCAGCACCAAGCCACCATAGCTTTGAACTGGATCTGTGAGCATCTGTGCTTTATCTGGAATTCTTTTGCGCATCCATTAGGAGGATATGTCTTGAGGTAGTTGCTTCTTTGCTTCCCACCTCGGCTCACAAAAGCGCTCACGGGAGCACACTGCTGTGCAGGGGAGGCCTGTGTTCTCCTTTCTCCCGGGTGCTGACCTTCAGACCAGAACCCCCACAAACTTGGACCATGTGCACATAGTACTGAATGATCAGGTCGATATATAAATGTCTAGAAGGCCAAGGAACAGGAGGATGTTTTAAAGACTCCTTTTAACTCTGACCTTGGGTGAAGTACTAACCATTTTTGTGTTTTATTTTCTTTCCCTTTACCATGAGATGTGGTCTAAACTGATATTTCAACTAAGTAAGAAGTACTTAGCTAAAGTTCCTATGCAGAAAGTATTTAAAAAATAATAAAAATGTAAAAGCCACTTTTTTTGAGTAGGTGGAATAATAGAAAGGGCTCCCACATGAAATAGTAACTAGGTGATAATAACAGTGGCTTCCTTGTAGAGAAGCAGAACAATACAAACCTGACTTGCTCAATAGTTATATTTGCCACTTATGTCTCATTAATTATTTTAAAATAAAAATGGCATAATGAATACCTATGGGTGGACTGTCTTTTTGTACAATTAATGTATTACAGATGTCCAGGATAGGTTCAATTAAGTTATTCATCTTGTCATCACCTCTGGTCTGATTTCCTCTGATTTCAGCATTACCTAAAATATCTATCTGTAAGATACCCTAGAATATAGGCAACTTGATTATAAATTATTTATACCTGTTTTCTCCCTAATCAAGCCTATTAAGTACCAGTTACTCCCATTCTTCAGCTCGAAAACAGTGTTTCATTTCTGCATTCAAGTAAATTATCTTGGTCCTTCCGAGTAAGAAATTGCAATGTGATAAAATCCATGAGACTTTTAGGTAAAAATTTTCTCTTTAATTTAGAATACTGAATAGCCTGTGGCCAAGTAAACTTTATATAGACTGTGGAAATTGAATTGGTTTCTTCAGAAATGACCTTGCCTACTGATACACTTTGGATAGGCTATTAAGTGAACGGACACACAAAGATGGAACAACCACCCCTTGGTCACTTCGCAAAAGTCTTTACGTTTTAGAACAGTTTAATAGAGTGTTGGTAGCCAATAAACATGAAGTGATGTAATATTTGACATGCCTTAATAGAAAACCGTGGTGAATTCAGAATATTGTGGAATCTTTTCATCTGTTTTAAAATTGTGTAACTCACCAATAAATTTTGAACAGGCAGTTATTAAATATAATTAAATTGCAGGCATTCACATAATGGAACAAAAGGAAACATTCTCAGCAAGTGAACAAGAGACTAGTGAGACAGCTAAAGAAAATTCCATTGGGGTGGAGGGTTGGACGTTAGTAGTTTCTCTTAAGCATTGACTTCTAGGAGAACAGTACAAGTGTACAGGAAGTATAACATGCCTTTAAAAACAAAGACAAGTTCTTCTCATCTGTAGTTGTTTTCTTTGTCCTAAAGTACACTTGTTTTAAGCAAGAGTGCATGCTTATACTACCTAGACCATTCCTACTAAATTCCTACTAAACTTAGGTGGAATGCCAGGTTTCTCTGGACTTTCCATCTGCAGGGAAAAGTCTGACCCAGGAAAACAGCAACGGAACATCCACACAGAAAAGATGTGCTGCGTGGTTATTGACATTTTAAAATAATTTTTCTTAAGTTACCCATCACTGTCTTGTGAGCAAATAAAAATCAGATGACCAGTAGCCTCTTACATTTGATTAGAACCTTATTCTTTAAAACACTTTTAGCTTGATCTCAGTTGATTAGAAGGCATAATAAAAATATGTCTGACGTAACAAAATTCCATAGACCAAGGTGGCTTAAACAACAGAAATTTGTTTCTCACAGTTCTGGAGGCAGAAAAGTCCAAGATCGAGGTTGATAAGGATCTTGGTCAGGTCTCTTTCTGGCTCGCAGAGGGCTCTTTCTTGCTGTGTCTTCATGATACTTTCTTTTGTGCATGTGAGTGGAGAGAGACCTCTCTCTTCCTCCTCTTGTAAGGCCATCAGTTCTATCAGACTAGGACCTCAGTCTTCTGCCCTCATTTCAGCTTAATTATCTCCTAAAGGCCTTATTTCCAAATATAGTGATGTTGGAAATTAGAGCTTCAACATAAGGATTTGTGGGATGGGACATAATTTAATCCAGAGTGATCCTTATAAAGAAGATGAGAGATAATCTGAAAAACTTAAGGTTTGACAACTAGTAAAATATTATAACTAAGGTTCAAATAATTTTTACCTGACTCCACACTGTCCTTCTTGGTCACACAGTTTATCTGAAAATTTCCCCCTACAAAAAATGCAGTTCATTAGTTGATTGCAGAGTCATCAAAACCAACTTCATGGTTTTACTTACTGCATACTTGTGAAAAATGACGTTTATAACATGTTCTGGATTTTTTTAATCAGCTGAAGTCAGGTAGCTTTAAAATTGCTATCAAAAGTAGTAACCTAAGTTTTAAAATTAGAATTGTAGTGACCAGGCTGGAGTTACCTTCTTAGCATTCTTCATGGTTATAATTTAAATATCAAAAGAAACTATCTCATTCTATATTTTACAGAAGATGATCTAAGAAATATGGGACCAGTAGATGCTCGAATATATCTTGAAGAAATGTCTTGGAATGAAGGTTGGAATTATTTTTTTCCCTTAATTACAATCAGGAAAAATATTAGGGACTTTGTATGAGAAAAAAAAAGCTTCATAGGATGTTTGCAAATCTTAAAAAGAAATAGCAGCTTGGCTTTTTACATATAGGTGGGTGTTTTTGTTTGGAATATTTTTGCTTCATTCTAAACTTCAGTTACTGGTATCACCCTATATGACTCATTCCAAGTTATTTTTCTGTCCTAATTAGATGTTAGGTACTTAAGGTTTCATATGGATTTCTTTTTTAAACTACTTTGATTTTTGGTTTCCTCTCCATGTGTATAAGAAGGAAAATAAAGTCAAAGAGGTAATTTCTTCCATCCTATGTTGACACTTGAGATGAATTTCTATTACAATATATGTAGAAGGGAAATAAGTGGTAGCAGTGACAGATTTTATTTTCTTGGGCTCCAAAATCACTGCAGATGGTGACTGCAGCCATGAAATTAAAAGACTTGCTCCTTAGAAGGAAAACTATGACAAACCTAGACAGTGTACTAAAAAGCAAAGACTTCACTTTGTCGACAAAGGTCTGTATAGTCAAAGTTATGGTTTTCCTTATAGTCATGTAGATATCAGAGTTGAACCATAAAGAAGGCTGAATGCCGAAGAATTGGTGCTTTTGAATTAGAAGACTCTTGAGAGTCCCTTGGATAGCAAGGAGATCAAACCAGTCAATTCTATAGGAAATCAACCCTTAATATTCATTTGAAGGACTGATATTGAAGCTCTTAATACAGTGGCTACCTGATGCGAAGAGCCAGCTCATTGGAAAAGACCCTGATGCTGGGAAAGATTGAAGGCAAAGAAGGGAATGGCAGAGATGGTTAGAGAGCATCACCAACTCAATGGACATGAATTTGAGCAAACTCCCAAGAGATAGTAGAGGACAGAGGAGCCTGGCATGCGGCAGTCTGTGAGCTTGCAAAGTCAGACACAATTTAGTGAGTGAACAACACAAATGTTTATTTTTGTTTCTTTATATGGAATCATAAATTGTCAGAGCAGGAATTTTGGAGCTTTATGTTTATCCTTCCTTTTTGATTGTGTCTTAGGTGGTAAAGAAAAATCTGTCACTCCTTTTTACCAACCATGAGTCATGTCTTTTTCTCCTTTCCCATTAATAGAGTTCTAACTTAATTTTTCATTCTTTTATTAATTCTGTGAATTACTCTGGTGAAATTTTATTCAGTTCCTTTTTTTAGAAGTGAAAGTCATGAATACCACACCCATGTTTCTCTGGACAAATGAAGAAATCTTACTATTTTCTAGAATTTTTGTGCATTTGTGTATGCTCAGTCATGTCCAACTCTTTGCAACCCCATAGATTGTAGCACACCAGGCTCTTCTGTCCATGAGATTTTCCAGGCAAGAATACTGGAGTGCCATTTTCTCCTAGAGGGGATATTCCGGACCCAGCAATCAAACCTGCGTCTCCTGCATTGTCAGGTGGATTCTTTACCACTGAGCCACCTGGGAAGCCCCTCTAAAATATTTATATAACTCTTAATCCTATAATTTTACTATACACCCTGGAGTACAAATTCCTAGGAATCTATAAAAATTTATTAGTGTGGATAAGTAGAAGATAAACAGCTGAAACCAAGTATACTGGAATATTTTTTAATGGCAAATTCTCAACTTAGTGCTCTTAGGAAGTTGAGTCTCAAGCTGTATTGACCTAGAACGGGAATCCTGTTTTTGTTTATGAGCCACTCTGTGCCTCAGCTGCCAAACGTAAATCCTGAGTAGAGATTCTTATTTGCAGTGAATATTGGAAGACTTGAGGTTTTGCATAACAGGCTCCCATGGTTTATGAGAGTTTCATCAGAGTAGACAGGAGGAGCCACTGGGCTGTGAATACAAAATATACCAGTGACACTGATTTCACTGCTGGTTTGTGAAAGGGATAGATTAGAACGTGTTATTGACAGGGAGATCTGCCCAGCTAAGCAAAATCTAAGCTTTTCTCCTCTTTAATGGGCTTCCCTGGTGGCTCAGTGGTAAAGAATCTGCCTGCAATCCAGGAGACATGGGTTCGATCCATGGGTCAGGAAGAGCCCTTGGAGGAGGAAACAGCAACCCACTTTAGTATTCTTGCCTGAAGAATGCCATGGATAGAGGAGCCTGGCGGGCTATATAGGCCACGGGGTCGCAGAGTCAGACATGACTGAGTGACTAACGTTTACTGATAAAAGAAACATGTAAAGTTGGCTTATTTAGTTGATTGTTTTCCCAAGACCAAACTTGGTTAGAGAATAAATACAAAGCAGCTGAATTTTTTTTCTTTTTCTTTTCATGGCATATGATGAGATCTAGATGTTAAAAACATGAAGTTATGGATTGAATGAAGATATTTGGTTTCAAATAGGAAAAGGAGTACATCAAGGCTGTAAATTGTCACCCTGCTTATTTAACTTATATGCAGAGTACATCATGAGAAATGCTGGGCTAGAGGAAGTACAAGCTGGAATCAACATTGCTGGGAGAAATATCAATAACCTCAGATATGCAGATGACACCACCCTTATAACAGAAAGTGAAGAAGAACTAAAGAGCCTCTTAATGAAAGTGAAAGAGGAGAGTGAAAAAGTTGGCTTAAGGCTCAACATTCAGAAAACTAAGATCATGGCATCTGGTCCCATCACTATTGGAAATAGATGGCAAAACAGTGGAAACAGTGGCTGACTTTATTTTTTTGGGCTCCAAAATCACTGCAGATGGTGACTGCAGCCATGAAATTAAAAGACGCTTACTCCTTGGAAGAAAAGTTATGACCAACTAGACAGCATATTAAAAAGCAGAGACATTATCCTGTCAACAAAGGTCTGTTTAGTCAAGGCTATGGTTTTTCCAGTGGTCATGTATGGATGTGACAGTTGGACTATAAAGAAAGCTGAACTCAGAAGAACTGATGCTTTTGAACTGTGGTGTTGGAGAAGACTCGAGAGTCCATTGGACTGCAAGGAGATCCAACCAGTCCATCCTAAAGGAGATCAGTCCTGGGTATTCACTGGAAGGACTGATGTTGAAGCTGAAACTCCAATACTCTGGCCACGTGATACAAAGAGCTGACTCATTGGAAAAGACCCGGATGCTGGGAAAGACTGAGGGCAGGAGAAGAAGGGGACAACAGAGGATGAGATGGTTGGATGGCATCACCAACTCAATGGACATGGGTTTGGGTAGACTCTGGGAGTTAGTGTTGGACAGGGAGGCCTGGCGTGCTGCAGTTCATGGAGTCACAAAGAGTCGGGACACAACTGAGCGACTGAAATGAACTGAACTGAAGATACTTGATTATAAGTAGTATCTTTAGAGATTTAGTTTATCAATCCTTAATTTTTTCATGATGCTAATAAAATAATATGATCAATAATTCTTTTTCAGTGACAGTAAAATGAAATAACCAGTGGATCAGAGATCCTTTCAGTTAAAAGAAACAAGTATTTCTTACCAGGAAGATGACAGACTTATAAAATTTCCACCATTAGTAGGCAAAATGTTGCACCATATTGCCTCCTTTGGGCATCTCACTTCAGTGATTGTCCTTTTGGTTCTTTCTATCATTTGTAAACACCAAATAAAACGGCACACACACATAGCCCCACAGAAAGAACACCATAGTGTATGTTTATGTATTAGGTTGGTGCAAACGTAATTATAGTTTCAGGCCATGAACTTTAAATCATTAGAACCAGGCTAAAATATATCTTTATTAATCAAAATAGGAACCGTTACAGTCAACACATTTTTTGCCAGTGAGAAATGTTTGTTTATTCCCATAGCATAAAAATCCATGCTTCAAGATTCAACGAACTCTTGGAAAGCATTTTCTGCATCCTGCTAGTTGTGGAAGCATTTTCCTTGCAAAACGTTGTTGAGATCCTTGAAGAAGTGGTAGTTGGCTGGCAAGAGGTCAGGTGAATATGGTGGATGAGGCAAAACCTCGTAGCCCAATTCATCCGACTTCTGAAATGCTGGATGTGTGATGGTGCCATCAGGGGTTATGGAGAAGCATGGGCCCATTCTGTTGACCAGTGCTGACTGCAAGTGTTGTAGTTTTCAGTGCATCTCGACTTGCCTAGCATACTTCTCAGATGTAATGGTTTTGCTAGGATTCAGAAAGCTGCAGTCAGACTGGCAGCAGACCACCAAATGGTGACAAAGGACCTTTTTTTTTTTTTTTTTTGGTGCAAGTTTGGCTTTGGGAAGTGCTTTGGAGCTTGTTCTTGGTCCAGCCACTGAGCTGGTCATCACTGGTTGTTGTATAAAATCCACTGTTCATCTCACATCACAATCCGATCAAGAAATGGTTCATTGTCTTTGTGTAGAATAAAAGATGACACTTCAAAACGACAATTTTTCTTATATGCAATGAGGCATCCACTTATCAAGCTTTTTCACCTTTCCAGTTTGCTTCAAATGCTAAATGACTGTAGAATGGTCAATGTTGAGTTTTTCCGCAACTTCTCCTGTAGTTGTAAGAGGATCCACTTCGATGATGGCTTTCAATTGGTGATTGCCAACTTCCGATAGCCAGTCACTATGCTCATCTTCAAGGCTCTCATCTCCTTTGCAAAACGTCTTGCATCACCACTGCACTTCACATTTGTTAGCACTTCCTGGGCTAAATGCGTTGTTGATGTTGCAAGTTGTCTGCACTGCTTTACGACTCAAATTTGCTTCTTGTCTAACATCATTTCCCTAGTCTAAAATAAATATAAAATAAACAGCAAGTAATAAGTCATTAGCAAAAAAAGTGTGAAATGTGCATTAAAATGATGACCACATTTAAAATGTATTCCAATATCAACTTGCACCAACCCAATATTTTAATCAGAATTCTTCAAATAGTATGATACCAGAAGAGACAGGAATCTGCTGAATTCAGCAGTTTTTTCTGAAATGATATACTGCAAGCAAAGGGATGCTCCTTGACAATAAGACAAGTAGGGTTATTTCTTTTTCCTTCACAGTAATATTTTAGACTGTTCAGAAGAATATAAAATTTATATGAGTCTTAAAGAAACAGAAGACTTCAAATAAATTTCACTGATCACTTCCGAGCATCACCTTGCCCCCAAAAGATTTTGGCCTAGCGTTTCATAGTTTCCATCCATCTCCTCCACAGATAATGACCTTTTAATAACTAATTGTTAGAAGCACTGTCCCAATACAAGACATGTTTCAAGTTTTCATTTAAATGTATTTTATATTGACAGCTCTTTTATTTCACATTTTTTGTGGAATAGTTGTGCTTTTTAAAAAGCTTGTTAATTTACATGTAAGTGTTTATTTTCTTTGCAGATGATCATTCCTTTTCTCTGAGCTGTCGATGCGGTGGAAAATACAGTGTTTCAAAGGATGAAGCAGAAGAAGTTACGCTGATTTCTTGTGATACATGTTCACTAATTATTGAACTCCTTCATTATCACTGAGATTGTTCCCTAAGTGGAATCAGTTAGTGTATTCAGACACATGGAGGAGAGGCCACTCCACCCTTGTCCATTCAAGCTAATGTATAAAGCTGATAAAAAAAAAAAAAGATTCTTTTTCTGTCAGCTCTGTTTTTGCAGAGAAAATATAAGACTGTCAAGCAGAGGCCACCTGGATAAAGAGAAAATTAATTTCATCATTCATATGTATTTATAGATCGCAAGAAAGGGGTCTTGAATTTAAAATTATATTTAATAAGTTCCCACCTGAAAACTGTTATTGGTTCATTTTCCTGTTGGTACACAGTAAAAATTTTCCTTTCTTCGTCTGTGTTGCTTTTAATGGGTCATAGAATCATATACTTTTGTAGTTGCTATGTTTTGAAGTAACTTGATATATCTAGCTGCTAAAGTAATACGCCTTTTATACAACTCTCTCAAATCTCAGGTCATTAGAATTAAGTTAGAATCTTTGTGAATAACATGTAAGCCTAGCTTCCCCATGATGAAAGCTGAATATGGATATTCATTAGGTTATTTCAAAGTTAATAAAGTGAAATGGCAACTGTAGAAAGAAGGATAGCCCTGGAGTCAGGAAACATGACTATTGTATTGCTGGTATGATGAAATGGACTTTTTAAATGTGTTGTTATTGATTATAGTTAACTATAAAGACTTTTGATTTTCTGTTATTTACTATTCTATGTACAGAGTAAGTCAGAACTCATTTAAAAATTTTTTAAGAAATCTTTTATGGGATCACTGAAACTTTCTTCCTTAATTTCAAATGACTGAGCCAAGCATGTGACTTAGCAGCTTTTATTAGGTTAAACTCTTGGTATTTATTATTGGTTTGGACTTAGTAAGACTAGTTACTACTCTACCTTGTAAATGTAGCTAAAGTATGAGGCATATTCAAGAGGAGTAAATTATTTTTATAATACCTATACAATCAAAAATTTGAAAGTGAGGTGGTTCTAGGTTTTCCCTAAAAATACTTTTATATCTAAATTTAGATGACTCATTTGGATTATATTTTTATCCATATATTTTGAACAAATATAGCTTCCAGAGTGTGTGGTATTTATTCTTTATATTTAACAATTAAAAATAACTAAAACTGAATAACAAATAGTTTATTAGTAAGTACATGGTTTTAGTGACAGTAAACTCATTTGAACAGAAGACAATAATCAAATCAAAAGAATAAATGTTTGCTACTCATCAGAGAACCTGTGACCATTAGGGCTGTCACGTAGAAATCCAAAATCATTCAGAGGCCAAATCTGCAAAATCAGACATGATTAAAGACAATTAGTAAAATGATGTTATAGCATCATCATATTTCCCTTGTCATCCCTTTCTCCTTATTCTACAATCAAGAACAAATTTTCCACATCAAAATAACACTGTAGAAAGTAAATCTGTATTTGTGTACATATTTAAAATCTAAAATTTGGAATATTCAAACATTATATAAGAAATAATATGTTTGTGTGTGTGTGTTTTCTTTCACTACTATCAAAATTAACTGTAAGCCTAAGTACTTGGGTATAACATCTGCTTAAGTGTAAAAAGTCCTGCAAATTATCCAACAGCACCAAGTACTCATGTCTGTTTTTCTCCTTCCTGCCTGTGACAAAATGGAAAGGCCAATAATAACAATAATCTCTACTCTGACTCAATGATCTACTACAGCGATGCACATGACTCACTGCACTTACTAACAAATGGGACGTCCCTGCATGCCAGCTAGCCAGACTCTAGACTGCTCTTCTGCAAATGCATATTAACATGTGCCCTGGGTATGAATATGGTTGGAAAAGTTGTATGAGAGAAAATTAAAATTTTGGAAAGTTAAAAGCTTCTTATGCTACCACTAAAGTAATTTGAACTTTGTTATTCAAACAAAAATATTCTCAATTACCTGTCATAATGGGGGAGTGGTAATGTTTATTATAGCTATGAAGGTTAACATGTCCCTAAGGTGTAGGCATCGTAACAGCCGAGAGATTTCAAAGGTCATTTGAAAGATTTTTTTTTTTCCCCAGCTCAGCAAAGAAAGCCTGAATTTTAAGCAGAAAACAGTAGTACCTTAAGGAAGATTCGTCCTCTTATTAGTCCATACGGGACAGGTCCATAGTACCTGGAATCTGTAGAATTCTGTAGATTATCACCTTCTAACCAAACATGACCCTTTGGCACCTAGAATTAGAGAAGAAAGAACCCCCTTTCAAAACAAATATGGATGCTATGAATAAAAAAATTATGTCTTTTGGAGGTAGCAAGGAACGTCCTAAAGTTCTTTTGTAAAATATCGTCAAACCCTATGGTTTGCATTTTTACTATTATCTCTGGCAAAATAAAATAACTTTTACTAAAATATTAGTCAATAGTATTAATATTTCAACTTTTAAAAAGACCTATCTTTTTTGCCACATGGTTCCCAAACATTAATTTGTTATACAAACCCCAAACTGAGGTTATAAGAGATCAAAACAGTGTGACAGGGTCATTAATTTAATAGACTTCAAAAGAGGTCATTAGGACGCTGACTGAAAATGTGCCCCCCTGTCTCAATAACAGCATAAGCAGGGCAGCCACTCAGCAACATCCTGGGGCCAAAACCAAGGCCAGACCTATTAGAATGTTCCTGATGAACCAAGTGGTAATTGATTGTGACATCAATTACAAATAATCTCATCATTTTATTGGAGTGGGCTTGTCAGAATTCTAATTAAGATCCTTGTTCTGCCTTTGTACAGGCCATATCTTCAATGTATTATATACTTCAATAATGACCATCAAGAACTAGAAGGACCTATTATAAAATCATCAGTTGTGAAATTAGTGATGGTAACCCTCTACTAAATGAAAAGACCTTATATATGTCCTGTGTATTAACTGGTAAATAACATAAATTTAAATTTTTAATCAATGACAATCGTAAGCATATTTAGAACATGTTACTGTAAAAAAAATGTGCTCTGTGATATGAGACAAATGCCTATTAGTATCTGCTCAATATAAACTTTAAAAATTGCAGCAATTCTCTTTTTAAAATGGTTTCTTATTTTTACAGTTTTTGTTACCCAAGAAAGATGAATTACTGACTAGCCAAAATTATCCATTGGGAGGGAATTAATTTTCACTATTCTTTTGAATGATTATTACTTATGAAGCTTATGGGAAGAAAAATAGTCCTATTAGGTTTAGTAAGAAATGACTGATTTTTTAAATGCCACAATTTTTTTTTTCAAAGACCATCTTTTAGAGCAGTTTTAGGTTCACAGCACCAGAGAAAGGTATGGAGATTTCCCATAAGCCTCTGACCCCCACACGCATGGGCTCCCAACTACTGACATCCCCCACTGGAGTGGCATATTTGTTATACTTTGTGAACTCACACCACCACTTAATCACCCCAAGTCCCAGAGCTTACTTAGGGCTCACTCTTGGCGTTGTACATTCTGTGAATTTGGATGAGTGTACGACATGGATCCCCTACCACAGTATTAGAATATCTTCACTGCCCCCCAAATCCTCTGTGACCGGCCTATTTTATTTCTTCCCCCACCTCCCCTGCCGTCACCTCTGAATTTTAACTTTTGGAAAAATTAATTTGTACAAGCACGTAAAATATGAAGTACACTTTACATCAGATATAATTTTGGATGGTCTTATGTAGAAATATTAGCCCAAAATGAATCAAGCTAAATATTTTCATTTAGATATACTTAAATGTCAAATCTATTTGAAGAGAAACTGTTTTGAAAGAATATCAGATATTGTAAGATCATTAACTCCTACTGGTGGAACTAACATGGGTTCTAGGGCCAATAGAAAAGTTAGTTCCTACCTATATAATAATATAAGGCAATGCTAAAGAATGTTCAAACTACTGCACAATTGCACTCATCTCACATGCTAGTAAAGTAATGCTCAAAATTCTCCAAGCCAGGTTTCAGCAATATGTGAACCGTGAACTTCCAGATGTTCAAGCTGGTTTTAGAAAAGGCAGAGGAACCAGAGACCAAATTGCCAGCATCTGTTGGATCATCGAAAAAGCAAGAGAGTTCCAGAAAAAAATCTATTTCGGCTTTACGGACTATGCCAAGGCCTTTGACTGTGTGGATCACAATAAACTGTGGAAAATTCTTAAAGAGATGGGAATACCAGACCACCTGACCTGTCTCTTATGAAACCTGTATGCAGGTCAAGAAGCAACAGTTAGAACTGGACATGGAACAACAGACTGGTTCCAAATAGGAAAAGGAGTATGTCAAAGCTGTATATTGTCCCCCTGCTTATTTAACTTATATGCAAAGTACATCATGAGAAACATTGGGCTAGAGGAAGCACAAGCTGGAATCAAGACTGCCAGAAATACCGATAATTTCATCTCAGATATGCAGATGATACCACCCTTATGGCAGAAAGTGAAGAACTAAAAAGCCTCTTTTTTTTTTTTTTTTATTTCTTTTTTTTTTTTTTTTATTGTTTTTGCCATACATTGTCATGATATCACCTTGGGTTTACATATGCTTCCCCTCCGGGTCCCCCCTCCCTCCTCCCTCCCCCCCGGGAAGTCTCGCTGCACCAGTCCCGAAGCCTCTTGATGAAAGTGAAAGAGAAGAGTGAAAAAGTTGGCTTAAAGCTCAACATTTAGAAAACTATGATCACGGCATCTGGTCCCATCACTTCATGGCAAATAGATGGTGAAACAGTGAAAACAGTGGCTGACTTTATTTTTGGGGGGCTCCAAAATCACTGCAGATGGTGACTGCAGCCATGAAATTAAAAGACGCTTACTCCTTGGAAAGTTATGACCAACCTAGACAGCATATTAAAAAGCAGAGACATTATCCTGTCAACAAAGGTCTGTCTAGTGAAGGCTATGGTTTTTCCAGTGGTCATGTATGGATGTGAGAGTTGAACTATAAAGAAAGCTGAGCGCAGCAGAATTGATGCTTTTGAACTGTGGTGTTGGAGAAGACTCTCGAGAGTCCATTGGACTGCAAGGAGATCCAACCAGTCCATCCTAAAGGAGATCGGTCCTGGGTATTCACTGGAAGGACTGATGTTGAAGCTGAAACTCCAATACTTTGGTCACCTGATGCAAAGAGCTGACTCATTGGAAAAGACCTTGATGCTGGGAAAGACAGGGCAGGAGAAGAAGGGGACGACAGGATGAGATGGCTGGATGGCATCACTGACTCAATGGACATGGGTTTCAAGGTGGACTCTGGGAGCTGGTGATGGACAGGGAGGCCTGCCATGCTGCAGTTCATGGGGTCGCAAAGAGTTGGACATGACTGGGTGACTGAACTGAACTGAACTGATATAAGTTGATTTGTGTGCAGTGAAGTTTAAGGATGCTCAAATAGAAAAAGGAGTACCTCTCAGGTCACAGATGAAAATAACAAAATAGTGTATCTGTAAATAGTATATGTGGGCTTCCCAGGTAGCTCAAATTGTAAAGAGTCTGCCTGCAATGCAAGAGACCCGAGTTCTATCCCTGGGTTGGGAAGATCCCCTGGAGAAAGGCATGGCAACCCACTCCAGCACTCTTGCCTGGAGAATTCTACGGACAGAGGAGCCTGGCGGGCTATAGTCCATGGGGTCTCACAGAGTCAGACATGACTGAAGCGACTAAGCAGCAGCAGCATAAAGTACACAAATCAAGGCAGCAATCTTATCACTGATGGTACCTTTAATAAGAGCATCTCTATAAACAGGAAAACCTTCAAGTTTGAATCTTAAAATCAGTCACCTTTGCTGACCTACCCCTCGATCAACTACTCACTATCAATTCATTATGTTTGAAATTACTTTTGGAACACATACTTCTTTTTGATAGGGAGTAAGGGTGTACACTTTAAAATCAATTTTACAGACATATACTTTACAGTAAAATGGACTCATTTTAAGTTTTGACAAATGTGCACTCTTGTGTAATCACCACAATCAAGATGTAGAACTTTACTATCATGCCAAATTCCCTCCTTTTCGAGTCAACCTCCCACCCCTATACTTTGTACTAGGCAACCAGTGATCAGTCTCCTGTTACTAGAGACTAGTTTTACTTGTTCCGAAATCTCATACAAAGGAGACTGCACAGTATAGACTATTTTGTGTCTGGCTTTTGTTGAACAATTTTTAAATCATTAATACATGTTATATGTATCAGCCTTTCATTTCTTTTTACTGCTGAGAATTGTTCAGTCGCTAAATTGTGTCCGACTCTGCGACCCGATGTACTGCAGCTTGCGAGGCTCCTCTGTCCAGGCAAGAATCCTGGAGTGGGTTGCCATTTCCTTCTCCAGGGGATCTTCCTGACCCAGGGGTCAAACCTGTGTCTCCTGCACTGGCAGGTGAATTCTTAACCTATGAGCCACCAGGGAAGCCCTTCTGAGAATATCCCATTGTAAATCCCAGTATTTTTTTCCCATGAACCTGTCAATGGATATTTGAGTAACCTCAATTTTTGGCTATTACAAATAAAGCACTATGAACACTGATGTATACACATCTATTTTTTTCCAGTAAATATATAAGGGTGGAATTTGTGGATCGTAAGAGTATGTTTAAGCTTAAACTTTTCCAAAATACCATTTTATATTCCCAATACCAATATGTGTGTGTTTCTGTTGCTTTATAACCTTGGTATTTTCAGTTTTTAAAAGTTTTGCCTGTGTAATAGGCTGTTGTGTTATCACACTGTGGTTTTCACTTGCATTTCTTCTCTGAAGTACTTTTCCTTGTACCTATGAGTCTATCTTTTGTGAAATGTCTATTGAAAAATATTTTGCTCATTTTAAAAATGGATTCTTCTTCATTTTAAGAGCTTTTTATATACCTTGAGTACAAGTCTTTTGACAGGTAGTGCAAATATTTCTTCACAGTCTAAGATCTTTATCTTTTCTCTTGCATTTTTCAACCTGCTGTAAAGACCATATAAATTACACTCTTAAAATTTCACTTGGTTCTTTCTTATATTTAGCACTTCTTCCCTTCTTATGTTTACCCTCTAGATCCTTGAAAGTATTTATAATTAGTGTTTTAGAGCAGGTGTCCCCAAGTTTCCAGGATCTGATGCCTAATGATCTGAGGTGGGGCTGGTATAATAATAACAGAAATAAAGTGCACAATAAATGTGTTTGAATCGTCCTGAAACCATCCCCTGTGATCAGTGGAAAAATTGTCTCCCAGGAAACTGGGGACCACTGTTTAAGAGAACATGACTATTAATTCCATTATCTTTGTCATTTCTGGATCTATTTTTCTTCTGTCATGGGTTTCATTTTCCCACTTCTTTACATATCTAATTTGTGACTGAGCTGAACACTCATTTGTTGAGTGGATTTTGTTTTCTTTTAAGACAGCACTGTATGTTGAGGAGGTCTGTTTGGTTCTAGGAAGGCAGTTAAGTTAGCTGTGAATCAGCTTATTCCTTTCAAGCCTTGTTTTTAAGTTTGTTAAGTTGGGTCTCATACTGAGTATTCCAAGGGCTAGGCTAGCCCACTCTTAAGGCATGATATTCCACGGTCTCTTCTGAATACCCTGGATATTCAGTGAGATCCTTACCCTGTGGCTGGTAAAAACTTCAATGGCTCTCAGCCCTGTGTGACCTCCGGATATTGCTAGGCTGATCCCCACTAGCTGTTCTTCGCTCAGTCTCTAAATTTCACTGTGCCTGCTAAGTTGCTTCAGTTGTATCTGACTCTCTGACCCCATGGACTGTAGCCTGCCAGGCTCCTCTGTCCATGGGGATTCTGCAGGCAATACTGGAGTGCGTTGCCATATCCTCCTCCAGGAGATCTTGCGGACCTGGGATCAAACTTGGGTCTTCTACATTGCAAGTGGATTCTTTACTGTCTGAGCCACCAGGGAAGCCCAAATTTCACCATATGCAGGCACAATTCAGTGTTCAGCCCCAAATCCAAGAGAACACTTGTGCATATTTCTCAAAATCATTCTGTGGCTCTTTTCTCCCTAGTGGTTTGATGCATAAATTCCAACCACTTAAATGTCCCTCTGCCCTAATCTCTGTTTCCTCAACTCAGCAACATCACTGTCCTTTGATTGAATTTTCCTTCCTTGGAACCTCTGAAAACTGCCTTAAAGGCAGAAGTAGGGCAAAATATAAGGTTTGTTCATTTCCCTTCTCCCAGGAATCTGTCTTGTACTGCCTGCTGTATACTGTCTGAAAACACTTGTTTTACATAGTTTGTCCAATTTCCCAGTTCTTTATGGAAGGAGAGCAAGTTCAGCACCAGTTATTCCATAACTGCCAGATGTTCAAATTATCTAATTTTTGAAGTTTTATTATTATTTTTTTTAGCATACCTCATAACAATATGAAGAGAATCTTTCTGGTTGAGAACTAAAAATCTTAATGTAAGGTGTGATTTGGCATCTCTACTTTGAATCCCCTTCAGTGGCATCCCCTGTATGTTTTCAATCTATCCTTTGCCTATCAAAATCTCAAACATTTGCCAAACTCAGCACAGCATTATGTATAAGCAAGGAAGCTGAGTATGGCATTGCCTGCATCTCAGAATTGACACTAGCATAAATATTCCTCAGTAGGCAGAAGTTAAGTAGAGTTTATCTATAGAATAGTCATACACAGCAGACAGCTAATAGAAGGACTCGGGGCTTCCCTGGAGGCTCAGTTATAAAGAATCTGCCTGCCAATGCAAGAGATGTGGATTTGATCCCTGGGTTGGGAAGATTCCCTTAAGAAGGAAACTGGGTCTCTCCCACTCCAGTAGTTTTGCCTGGAAAATCCCACAGACAGAGGAGCCTGGTGGGCTTCAGGTTATGTGGTCACAAGAGAGCTGCATGACTAAACAACAACAATAGTATTTACATGGATACAGTCAGTGAAAAAAATTTACAGGGTAGACTTAGGTATAATGACTTAAAAAAACCACAAAATTTTATGTGTTTCAAAATTTACATTTTGAGGACCAGTATTAAATAATTCAATTACATATATATGTACACATAGGTGTCTTAATATGCCTAGTTATTTTAGTAATACTTGTACTTTTTTAAAAAGGGAACATTGTCCATCACAATGCAGGTCAAGAAGAGCTTTACTGAAGGAAAAACTTTTTTTTTTTCCTTTGCTCATGTGGAAATAGAGAGACCCAACTTCCAATCCATACAGCAGGCTCTGCTTCTCTGCATAGTACAAGTAAATGACTGCAATTATAGTACTGTCACTAGACCTCTGGGTAACTGAAATATTAGTCTAGCTATGAACTCATTTATTTAGATAAATATAAAGCACAACACATTTTTGGTATGGGTCAAAAACTTAAAACCTGACCTTTCTGCTCAGGTGAGTGGAATGAAGCAACAAACAGAACAAAAATTTCCTTTCTAACTCAAAAACACAGTTATTGTCTGTTGGATTAACCTATTGGTTATCACTAAGTTTAAAATTCAAACCAGATAAGAAAAAAATTCTATAGCAATATTATTATAATAGAATATTAACAGATAAAATAGATTAAAATATATTTTAAATTATTTATAAAAAGCCATTATAACTTTCCAATTAAAGTAGAACTCACATTTATAATAAGTGTTTTACAAATGGCCAAAAGTGGAAATCCCAACTCCATGTCTTTGTTCATCATTTCTTACAACCAAAACTTTTAAAAATAGCTAATTACTTTTCCTATTTGTACTTTTGGAAATACGCCATGACAACTTGAATGAATGCACAAGACTGAGTAAGAATATATGAATATATGTCTACAATGCCACTTAGAAATTTTTGCTCAACTTTGAATTTTCCCAGTGTCTCAGATATAACTAGCTTTAGGGCTAACTTATAAAGCATTAAAAGAACCCTTAAATCATTCTTGGTTTTTCCTTTCTACGTCAGAGGTTTACCTCCTGAGCTATGATAAAACCTAATCTCAGGGCAGAACAAAAGAATCAAGCCACTGGTTCTCAGCTATACTTACTGAGGTCTAGTTAAGTGCCTCCTTTATAGTACAAGCAACAAATGTAATTGCCTCATGGCCTGCGGGTGTCCACTGAACAAAAGCAGCTTTTGTAAACCAACCCACAGGTGTTACCTTTCTTGATTCAAGTGAAATCTGATGAAAGAGTCCACAATATCAAATAACACATTTACTAAACTGTAATCAAACTTATTATTTGATTAAGGAAAGACTAATTAAGAAAAAGTTCTGACTAAAGAGTAAGATATTTGTATGCTCAACCTTTCAAAAGTTTCAAAAAACAGGAAATCCTAGTAACAGACTGATTTTTAATTAACTCCCTTTGCCAGGTATTTAAAAATTTACAATCAGCAAAGGCAGGGTATGCCCTGGCCTTATTACTGTTCATGACTCTTTAATGGTTCTTCTAAAATGACTGTGAATGTAAAGAAAACAATAATTACTGAAGAAACAAAAATCATAAAGGTAATAAGGGAAGGGTAAAACTTCTGAAATCCTTTTCTGACATGATTTTTTTTCCCCTGAAATATATAGGAAAAGGAGAGACATATAAAAGGTAGTCATAGTAAGATGTTAGGCACACAACTAGTGGAGAGAATGCTTGTGAAATGAGATAATTCATTAATTATATAGTTTTAAAGAACTTCACACTCAGCCCAGTATTTGTATGACTCATGCAAGGGCAAAACTGGGAACACCCTTAGTAAATAATTGTTGGGAGTCTACCTTACTATATAAACCACCAAAACGATAAAGACATATATGTCAAAAGTGAAACATTAAATCCCCTGAGAGGCGATCATGTAGAAGGACTTTTAAGAACACGAAACCGAGAAAACATTATCAATCTTTAATTTTGTAAAATGGGGCTGTCCCAAGTGTCAGTTATGGATGGGTATCTTTGAAAGCAAAACTCAAGGAACAGTTTCACTCAGATTGTATTTTTAATGACATTCTCCTTGCCACAACTTTTTGCCCATACTTGCCCCCTGAGTAGACTATCTGGGGAGGGAAATGCTCCCAAATGCATGACCAAGGGATTAACATTTATAAGGCCCAGGCATGACACGTTAACACACTGATTATTTCAATGGATACTATTTCTATTCAGTCCTGCTTCTTTTTCTCCCCTTTTAAATTCTGACTTATTGGTATCCTATCCCACATCATTCCCAGGGGCTGTTATTGTCTTTCCCTACTTAAAAATGGTGCCACTTTAGGGTCATAACCAATTATCACTAAAGAGGAATTTACACAAAAGTTCTAGTAGGCCATACCTACAGCACTGGGGTGAGGGTAATGATGAGGGATGCTTTCAACCAACAGGTTCTCTTTCATTATTGAGCATCTCCCTGCTGAGCAGGTTTAGAGCTTAGTCTAAGACTTGACTTGCTCATTCTCATAGTTATTGCAAGCTAAGCTCCTTCATCTTCTCCTTCAGTACTCAATACCTCCATCCAGCCTGAATAGGAATCTCTGGGCCTGAGTTCAGATTGTAGCTCTGCCACTTACTAGTTAAGCACCTTGGACAGGTTATTTAAACCTCATCTATAAAACTGGGACTAGTAAATGCCTTACAGAAATATTCTAAAAAACAAATCACACATAAGGTTCCTGGCACCCAGTAAGCACTCACTAAATATTAGCTATTGTTATTAACAGTTGCTCCAGCTGCTGGATGAATGATGCCTGCCGGGCTTTCTTTGTTCCTGATTTTTTATGCAGTCTATCCAGTTCTCTGCAAAGTGAACTGTGCATTGCAATTTCACTTTCGTTATGCTTTTGGCCTTTTTCTTTTACACTGTATTCAATTATATAGTTCTGGCACTAGCCAAGACTCTGAACTGAATCCATTATAATTAAAAATGTACATTAATTTTGAATAGATGTCATATTAATTATGCCATCTGATTTAATGGAATTTAATGAAATTCAGTTTTTAAGACCAAATCATCCAAATGTAGCAAAGAACAACATTTTTAATATTTTTAATAGTGATCTTTTCCAAGCAATGTTTATTGACTATCAAATACCTAAGCTCTTCCTTATGAAGCATTTACTTCTTCAGAACCATCTACCAACTTGTCAGAAGGCAAAGGAAGGGGGAAAGGGTTGGGATTGAAGACAATAAATTGGCCTTCCATCTAAACTAACATCCCAATCCTATGGACTTTTTTTTCCCTAGGACAATGTATTATTTCACTCTCTGGCTTCTTTTTTGTTCTATATGTAACAGTTACCTGCTGTGTACTTGGATTAGTATTTAAAAGAAGTACATTATATTCTCATTTCAAAACTATGTCAGTACTTTCATTTTAATATAGCCTGATATACACTCTGGTTCTCATAGTCCAAAAGATGAGCCTAATTTAATGAAACAGGATATCTGAAAGGGTAGTAGAACATAGTGGTAAATATGTAAATAGTGAATTTTCTCATGTTCACAGAAAAAAAAGTCTAAATAATTAGTAAATCAGATGCTTACTATAAAGAATATGTGCTAATGGGTTTCCACCAAATATTCCCACCAAATTATTCCTTCCAAATAATTCCCAGTCAAAATTCATCCCTATATGGATTTATGAATCTCTGTATCTCTTTTCAATTACTTATGGCCCCAATGCATAACTGCTTCATACAGAGATTGGCTAAAAAACTGATTTACACCTGAAATGGAACTAGAAACAAAAGATTCAAAGTATTCTTATACTTGGTATTGCCGATGCCTTAAAAAAAGTGTTGTGCTGCATGATTTCCTTTGATAGATACTTCTTATTTTTGTTTTATATTAAAAACAGAATTCTAATGTCCCATACCCTGGAAGTTATTTAGAATAATACGTAGCTTTGCGAACACAAAGTTGCAAAATAGGCAGATAGACTATAGATGATTTTTTTTTCTGCAATAATGTTAAGATATAAGAGAATAGTTAAAGATCTTTAAAAAGGTTGATCTCTGGGGGCTGAGAGCATCAAAATATTGTTTTGACTAATAAGACATCATGAAAATATACTGTGGACATCAAGGAGGGAATCGTGTAATACCCAGACATCATTCTGGGATAGCGCTTGTTTTCTTCTCACTTCAATTCCGTTGCCACTGTACTCATTTTAAGTACAATCAATCATAGGCTTATTATATGGGCTTCCAGAGTATTCCAAAACTGACCCAAGTTTTTAGCTCTAGCAACAGAGATAGATGATGCATTTCTTTCAACATCCAATCCTGTTTAGACATTCTCCTAATCTTTCTCTGAACTTTTACTGCTTTCCATTCTTAATGTTATTTTCTCAATTATGTCTTAAGGCCTATTTATTAACTGGGCTTCCTGCCTCTGGCCTCTGCTATTCCAATCATCCTTTATCAAATTATCCTGGATCAGTCTATATTAGTATCAGGGTAATCTCTTAAAAACTAAGTGTGATAATGTTACTCCTAGGACTTCCCTGGTGGTCTAGTAGTTAGAACCCTGTGCTTCCACTGCAGGGACATGGGTTCAATCCCTGGTCGGGGAATTAAGATTCTGCAAACCATGTGGTGTGATGAAAATAAAGTTACTCCCCTGCTTGAGACATGCAAGGAATTCAACCCTGATTACCTTTTCACTTTTATCTCTTTTTGCTAGTCATTCCTCCCCACTGTATGTCCCAGATGTAGGAACTTATTTTTCACAGCTGCCCAAAGCACAGTGCTGCCCTCTCCCTTCTAGAACCTGAATATGCTGCTTGCTTGGATAAGGATCTTATCCAAGCACCCACTTATCCTTTAGAACTTCAACTTTTACCTCCCACGTCTGGAGTAATCCTATCCACGCCAGTGTAGATGAATATCCTGTTACACCACTTTGTAATTCCTTGTCTGCTCCTCCAACTTGACTAAAAATTCTTAAGGCTGTATTGTTCAACATGGTAGCCACTAGTAACATATGTGACCATTTAATCTTACAAATTATTTAAAACTAAAAATTTATTTCCTCAGGCACACTAGCCACGTTTCCTATACTCAACAGCCACATGAACCTAGAGGCTACCACACTGGACAATGTATTCCATTTTAGACTATTCCACTTTTGCAGGAAGTTCTATTGGACAGCCAGCAGGCAGGGACTTACCTACTCTAACATGGTGGAGACCCTCAAGTAAATGTTCAGTAATATTTGGAATTAATGGAATTAGTGAATTCATGAATAAATAATAGGAAAATTGTGAAGTTACTGTCTGGCAAATGTGCCCACCCCTGTAACCTCCTAAAGGCCTTTTGCTGAAGTCTTCTCTCCGTCCTCCCAAGTCCAGTGGTTTCCCCTGCTCCTGAGGCACAGTCTCATTAAAGAAGACGCCTGGTGCTGGGATTGGTTTGGGGTTAGGCATATTTGCAGTTAGGGCACAGGGTTGGACACGACGAAAGCGACTTAGCAGCAGCAGCAGCAGCAGCAGCAGAAGTCCATATCAGTCTATGTCCCCAGACCTACTCTGACTTTCTTTACATAACGGAAGTCAGGTCAAATTTCAAGTCTCTTCTGATGACAGAAGGTTTCTCTAATCCTTCCTGACTTAGAGATTTAAACACACAATGTACAGGAAGTAGATCAGAATCTTGAGTTACATCTTACAATTTTAAATTAATCGCCCTATAGTTTTAAGTACTTTGTTTCCCTTCCCTGTTGGCTCTGTATGTGTATTAATAGTAGGGATATAAGCCAGCTATGCTAAACTAAACGATTCTGAAATTTTCTTAAAATAGTTACAAAAATTCCAATCCAGGAGGAAAGTATGTTCAGATATCTAGGTGAGCAATATCATGGCTTGTAATGTCAGTATTTTGAGGCTAATATACTGTGTTCAACTGTTTTATAACATGCATAGTTGCTTTAAATCTGTAATTCCTCTTTTCCATTCTTATTTAATTTTATTTTTTCCATTCTTATTTTAGGTAAAGACTGGTAGAGTTAGAGTGTTTTTATAGATTAAGTGGGTCACAGAAACCTGTAGGATTTTAATTACCCAAAGTGGTAAGAGAAGAATTTCATTCAGTTGTTTATTACAGAAGACAGTTGAATATATTCCACTTGGTCAATGACAGCTTTCCAGAAGACCACTGCATCAGATCAGGAAGCCACTCAGAACACACTCTCTTTACTACTATCAGAGTGTGAGTCTGTCTAGATGCTTATGTTGAACAGGAGCCTTACAATATCATTCTTAGTAATTTTTTCCAATTACTTTGAAGCAGCCTAAGTGTATACAAGTCTCATATAACATGTAGATAAAACTACATGTAATACGGCATTTTACTGAATTGCATAAATGCCTCCCCAGAATCCTACCAATGGCACTGACTTTCCAACTCTGAGTGGTTAAAATATTTTCAGGTGAGCAAAACATGCTGGTTTCCAGGAAGAGTTGCTACTGTTTCAACAGAAATGTTGATTTTTCACAAATACATCTACATACATATTCAAACACATATTAAGATAAAATACATTTCTATAAAATAATATTTTATAAACTACATATTATTAAGCTAGGATCAAAATATTCTGAAAATGTTCAGGGAACACATCAGAAAATGCTTAAGTACGGAGGGCCTCAAAGATGATTCTTTAGTGTTAACATCAGAAGAAAAACACCTCAGAATTGTAAACACTAAGTCAAATTTATCTTCAGAGTTGTGTTAGCTATAGGATGAAAAAGTCACGTCATCTCCGCAGTGAACTTCACTTAGCAAAAAAGTAAACAAATTTCCTCCGCATCAGCTGCAATCAAGGCATTAGCAGTACGCCATGACTGATTACCCTGGGAGCCGTTGCTGAGAAATGGATGTGAAGCACAGGTTTTTATCACTATAGTCTGCAAAAAGCAAGTCCCTTGTTTAGATATCCTAGTTGTAATAAATGACATTATTAGGTAGTTCTTCTATTTAAATGACATAAGGATTCAGTGTATCAGCAGCTTATAATAAATAAGCCCTTTCAATCTGATGAGTCCTCTCCCTACAAAGAAGTATTTTTGCTGTTTATAATACAAGTGGCAATAGAAGACCATATGGTTGTGACTTTTAGCTACAGTAAATGACATTTAAACAAACAGAAAAACAGCATTAGGATATTCAAAGATCTGGACTATAACCTAAATACACAGGACACATTGGGAGTTATCAGTGTTTATAAAGTGCCCATTTTCTAACGTATAGTAATACATTACTAGTGTATAGTAATACAGCTTTTTACCAGCATCTTACCCCATTTCAAAGTTTTCTTTTTAAGAACACTATAGACCAGAGCATCCTTAGAACATTTAACCAGTTCTTTTTGAAATGTAAAACTATCTCTATTTCTATATTTCTGCCAATGTTATAAAGTTACATATTGTTACAAAATATTATAAACAAATCACAATAAAGTATACTGTTACTAACATAATCTATAATACAAAAAGAAAAATGTAAGAAATATGTAGGGCAAGAGCAAAGTAGTCCAGATGGCATGGTCAGCGCTCTTGCCCCAAGTTCTGTAAATAAAGATTTTGTGTCACTGATAGCATCGTGCATGCTCGTCAAGAGGTGCTCGCTAGTCCACAGGGTACCTCGGTGTGTAGGCATATATAAGCTTCGCCTGGAATGCCCCGGCGGACTACCTTATGGTCATGTTTTGGCTGCTGCTGTGGCTGCTGTGTCAGCCAGGAGAGCATAACCGTGTCTGCAGTTCCTACGGCTCCTCCAGTCGTCTTCTAGGCTCTTAGCTCCCTCCTTGCCTACCCTGGGCTTGAGGAACAGTGTGCACAGTGATGCAGAGTGAGACAACTGGTGTAGCTGGCAGGATCAGGAGACAAAATACTGCATTTCTCATCCACCTACTGTACTGAGGTAAAAACCAGCATTTGGTGAACATTTCACCTTTTGTGTACGACACTGGAATCCATGTTATCGAGAACCAAAAAGCTTTATATAACTGGATCTTTGATAGGTCAAAAGTAAAAGAAAATTTTCTAAGAAGTACAGATGTTTTCTTTAACAGTAGCAGAAGACTGCCATGTTTTAACTATAGGAAAATACTGAAATCTCCATAATCATATTCCCACTGCCATGCTCATTTTCAATACAAAGTGGCCACTATGGCTGAGAAACTGAAATTCAATAAACAGAGTTTTAATTATTTGAAAGATTTAGAAACAAAGATTCTTCATTTTATAATAACCAACCACTGGAAAGCAGTTTACACTTAAAGGAAAGTTCACCAACTTCTGGTAATAACTTATCCATCCTTAAGCTGCCAACCAATAAAAGGATCAAAAAGACAAAATATCTGCAGAGTACTTAAATATGCCCAAAAGCACATCATTTGTATTGAAATGTAGAAAACTCTCTTTACCACACAACTTAATTAGTGGGTACTACATGTTGCAAAGGCAACTTAGCCTTCATAGTAACAAAACTGCCGTACCATTTCTGGGAAATCATATCTTCCCTCAAAATGAGAGTAAGGTAGTAAGTCCAAGGTACCTCAGGTTCCACTATTCCTTTAGAAGAGTTAGACAAGACCAAATTCAGAGTACTCCAAACCAAGTCATTCAGAGGCAAGTGAATTTTTAGTCTGCTCCAATAAAAGGGCTAAAATCTATCAAATAGAAGCCACTTAGGGAAATACACATTTCATCAGCACAATGCTACCCTGGCAAAAAGTAACAGGGGCATTCCAGTATTTTCTACAACTTTCCCCTACAATTATGCAAGATGGTTAAGTAGCCCTACCACGGAAGTAGGTGGAGTTTTCAAGTATTCCATGAAGACTAGGATGAACACAGATTGGCCAATTCAGTATTAGCATACAGTGTTGAAGTACAAGAACATCTATATCATTGAAAAATAGAATATCATGCACTTTACTCCAGAGCAAGTGTGCAGGAGAAACCAGAAGAAGAAACTGAGAACAGAAACTAAAGGAAAACGCTGTCAGACTCTAGCTATATGTACATTTGTCTAAACTTCAAGTATTTTTGAAGTTATCTACCAGATGCCAAATAAAAGATTAGGAGTTGGGGAATTAACTGAGATCAGAATAAACCCCTGCCATTAAGAATCTTATATTCTAGAGCAAGGGTCAGCAAATGTTTCTGTAAAACGCCATACACTGAAGACCCTAAGCTTCGCAGGCCATAGAGTCTCTGTTATAACAACTCAATTCTGCTGTTTTAGTGAAAGAGTTCCAGACAACACATAAATGAATGAGTGTGCCTGTGTTCCAATAAAACTTTAACTACAAGAACAAGGAGCATGAACGATGTGGGTCTTCTAGGCTATCAAAAGGACCATCACTTTTATTACAAGATGGGCTCTTTGGGCAGAAGAGTAACATTATTTCTATTAAAGAGCATCATCATTAAAAAGGATGATTTCAGCTACTATGCGAAGAGTAGGGAGGCAAGAAGTTGGGAAAGATATAAGCAGAGAGAGAAGGTCAGAAGTTATTACAAGAAAACAAGAGTGAGATAAATTTGTCTTGTACCAGGATGTAGCGGTGATGGTGGCAATGTGTGGTCGAATTCTGATTATATTTACAAGATATCAGTTCAGTTCAGCTCAGTTGCTCAGTCACGTCTGACTCTTTATGACCCTGTGGACTGCAGCATGCCAGGCTTCCCTGTCCATCACCAACTCCCAGAGCTTGCTCGAACTCATGTCGATCAAGTTGGTGATGCCACCCAACCATCTCATCCTCTGTCATCCCCTTTTCCTCCTGCTTTCAATCTTTCTCAGCATCAGGGTCTTTTTCCAATGAGTCAGTTCTTCCCATCAGATGGCCAAAGTATTGGAGCTTCAGCTTCAGCATCAGTCCTTCCAATGAATATTCAGGACTAATTGCCTTTAGGATTGACTGGGTTGATCTCCCTGCAGACCAAAGGACTCTGAAGAGTTTTTTCTAATACCACAGTTCAAAAGCACCAATTCTTCGGTCCTCAGCTTTCTTTATGGTCCAACTCTCACATCCATACATGACTACTGGAAAAACCATAGCTTTGACTATACAGACCTTTGTTGGTAAAATAATGTCTCTGCTTTTAAATATGCTGTCTAGGTTGGTCATAGCTTTTCTTCCAAGTTTTAATTTCAAGGCTGTAGTCACCATCTGCAGTGATTCTGGAGTCCACGAAAATAAAGTCTTTCAATATTTCCAGTTTCCCTGTCTATTTGCCATGAAGTGATGGGACTGGATGCCATTTTGAATGTTGAGTTTTAAGCCAGCTTTTCACTCTCCTCTTTCATCAAGAGGCTCTTTAGTTCTTCTTCGCTTTCTGCCATAAGAGTGGTACCATCTGCATATCTGAGGTTATTGATATTTCTCCTGGCAATCCTAATTCCAGCTGTGCATCATCCAGTCCAGCATTTCTCATTTCTTTGCATATAAGTAAGCAGGTTGACAATATACAGTCTTGACATACTCCTTTCCCAATTTTGAACCAAGACATAATCACCATGATTTGCTAACAGATTGGATGAGAGGGTGAAAGAGGAAGAGAGGCAAGGATGACTCCAAGGTTTATGACTTGAGTGAGCAGAAGAATGGAGTCGCCTTTCGGTGATTGGGAATATGTGTGGGAGGATCCAGTTTTGGAAGGAAAATCAGGAGTTTAGTTTTAGACATACTTAGTTCAAGAGGAAAATATTAGACAGACTATTAGATATATGATTCTGGAGTTCAGTAAAGAAGTTTTGGTTGATATAAATTTAGGACTTAAACAGTAAGTTTAAGGTGGATTAGGTCACCTTACATGTACGTATATAAACAAAATAAGTTTAAAATACAAATCCTCAGTTACTCCAATATTTGGAGGAATCAACAAAGGACACTTAGAAGAAGCAGAAAGAAAAGAAAACCTAAAGAGAGTGACATTCCTCAAACTAAGTGAAACCAGGCCTTAAGAACAACTACTTTAAATACTAACAGTAGGTCAAGTAAAGGGGGACTGAAAGCTGACCACTGGATCAACAACAGAACATTCATGAGAACTGTTCCAGTGAATTCCCAGGGATCAAAGTCTAAGTGGAATTTGTTCAAAAGAGAATATAAAGTTCACAGGGGAGTTGGTAAGTATGCACCACTCTTTCCTAAAGCAGGATATGGTGCCCAAAAGGTCTGTTTGTTTGGATGGGAGATTTTATAGCATGATTGTTTGCTGATATGAACTTACTGTATTTCAAAATGCCTAACTGTAACAAAGTTACACTATGAATTAAAATCACAGCTTTGAACTATCACACAGTATTATCCTAAGAAAGAGTATAAAGTAATTTTCTTTGTTTCTTTATTAGCTTTATAATAAAATTTTACCATATTTCCTGAGTCTTGGCCCTATATTCCTTAGGGGAGTGGAGTCTATGTTAAATCACCCACTGTGCTGACCAGCAGGAGAATGCTAGTTCATTTAATGTATTTCCTACCTGCTAAATGCTTCTTCCAATTAAATTATTTTTGGCAAATTAGTGGCTTCTAGCAGCTAACTGAAGAATTCCTATAGTATAGAAAGGCAAGTTATTCAAGATGTTTTAGCTGAGTAAAATGTGTTTCTTTTGAGAGTCACAAATTAAGCTCATTTCCTAGTAGCCAATGCTCAGCCCATAACTCAGGGGAAAAAATTACTAGCCTCAATATCAGGAAAATAAGCAAAACCACTGCAGTAGCACCTTGATAGGAACTGCTTAGTTTCCAAATGCTTAATGTAAAAAATAAATCATCTTTACTGCTTGCCATATGGACTTTTGGAACTCTGAAATGAATACAATGGCTTCATATCACTTAACTGTTTATGTTCTTTTTTGCCAACTTAAAAACAATTCTAATTCCTTCATATGCTAAACTCTATATTCTAGGTTCCACATGAAAATTTTGGTGTTTGCTTTCTGAAGCACCTACTTTAAAGAATATGGGGGGTTTTTTTTGCCTGAAATTCAAAACACTTAATATACATCATCCTTATTATGCAGCTCAATCAAGATCTGAATACTATTGTCCTCCTAACTTATAACAACAACAAATATTTTTCTGAAAGCATGCACAGATGTGAGAAAGAAACCCCTTTCATAAAATACAGCACCCGTCTGCTTCTGAGATAGCTGGAAAAGGGAACACTCTAGAGGGGCAGATTGCAAACAGTTTGGATATCTCTTCGGAGTGCTCCAAACTTGGATGAATTTTTGTTATAAATCACCTTGATTAATGGAACACATCTGCTAAAGTGGTTCAGTAATAGCTACACAATTCTCATGGTTTAAAAAACTCAGCCTAGAAAAACTGGTGAAAGTGGGAAACCTTCAAAAATCACTGGCTTGTCTTTTAGAACTAATACTAGCCTTGATCAGAAATAGCTGCCTTTCTTTTTTGTTTAAGACAAATATATTGTAAGGGAATTACAATATGGGAGCAAAAATAAGAATAGTAAGTGGAGGATACTTTGGGAGAAGTAGTACTGGCATAGTAAAAAGTACAAATTTTTGAATAGAGCCAGGCTCTGTATTTGAATTCTATCTGTTTCTCTTACTATTTGAAATTGAGCAATTTATTTAACCTCCCTGTTGTTCAGTTTTCCCATCTGTTAAATGCTACTACTCTACTACTAACCCTTTACTGGGTTACTGTCGTGATGATTAAATAAACTAATCCTTGAAACAGTTTCATCACTTACCCTGTACTTACTCTGGTACAAAGTAAATACAGGGTAAGTGTTGGCCAAAATTATTACAATTATTTGTACGTTTATAAACATGCACACCAAAGTAAATGGAATACATATGGAACAAAATAGCAGTGTCCCCTAACTTATCCTCTCATCAACCATAAAAATCCAAAGGATATTTTCCTTCAATAGAATATTTATACATCCATAAAAAAACACATCTTATAGTCCCCTTGTTATTTTTTCTGATTACTTAGCAGAGATTTTATCTAAATCCCTTCATCCTAACATTCCTCTTCTAATAATTTCAGAAGAAAACAACAACAGCGGTGTGCACACCACACAAGTATCCAGAAATTTATTCTCTTTGTTATCATTTATATGTTTTTTCATTTGTCTGTTGGTAATTCTGGCCTCAGATGCTGGGAGAAGGGGACAACAGAGGATAAGATGGTTGGGTGGCATCACTGACTCGATGAACATGAGTTTGAACAAGCTTCGGGAAGCCTGGCATGGTACAGTCCATGGGGTTGCAAAGAGTTGGACGGGACTGAGTGACTGGACTGAACTGAACTGAATTCTGGCCTCAAGTATATGCCTGTTGCTAAAGCAGCTTAGATGTGACTGGTGACCTCAGGCAGGCCCTCCCTTTCAGGGCTTACAGGGCTGGGCCTGACCCTGCCCTAGGCACTCTGCGCCTAGGGAGCAGAGTCCTCCAGCGTTCCCATGCCCTAAATTAAATCCAGCATTGGTTTTCAAAAAAAAAAAAAAAAGGAGTGACTAGGCTACCTCATGAAATGGTAACAGTCATGTGATGGTGAAATAATTATGTAAATAACTAACATAGTTGAAAAACAAAAGGGTTAAGTATCCATGATGAAGACCACAGAAAGGGTACGTTACCTGATACTACATTCTCAACTTTAACATTAGGATCACCATCAGCTATTGATTCCTAGGATGTTTAGCACAGTAGTAATAAACATCAAAAGTGTAATGAACATTTGCTCAGCTGAACCACAGTCTACTAAGGAAGGTAAATAAACAATAGATTGATTATTTAATAGTCTATTGATCAAACTTACTTAATAAGGCAACAGAGGCTATTACAGGTAAAAATAAACTCACAATGATTAAGACAATTCAACTCCTAATTATGTTTACATTGGGTATGAAGATAAAGTTATTTAATAGATACAACAGCTCTATTAATAAACTGATAGTGACACAGAAAATTTTAAAAAAAGTAGAAAATAAATTTATAATTAAAGTAAGAACAGCATACGCTGAGTAAACAGAAGGCCCTCCCTGCCCTGCCCAGCTCCACCCCAGCCACAAGCTTTGTCTTGTGATTGGTGAAGGGGGCTGACACGTTACATCTGCTCTTCACTCTTCCACTCTACTGCATCTGCTCTTTTTTCCTAACTGGTTTGGTAACTTGACTACACCAAAGGTATACAAAATATTATGAACATTTAAATAGGATTAAAAACAAAAAACTAAACTATAAGGCTACATTTGATTTTACCAGATTTTTGATTAACAAGCCAGTGGAAAAACTAAGCCAGAATTCCAGATTGCATTTAGTTGTCAAGTCTCCTTCATCTCATCTAATCTACGACAATCCCTGACTTTCCTTTTTTAAATACTTTGACATTTCTGAAGAGTATTGGTCAGTTATGTTGCAGGATGGCCCTCAATTATGGCTTGTCTGTTGCTTTCTCATGATTAGACTGAGGCTATGACTTCTTGTTATAAGAATACCATAAAAGCGATGTGCCCTTCTCAGTGCTTCAATTCAGGGGCTATATTATGTTGACATGTCATATTATTGGTGAAGTTAACCTTGATCACTCAGTTAACGTAGTGTCTGCCAGGTTTCTCCTTCACAAAGTTACTATTTCTCCCTTTGGAAAAATACCCTGGGAGAGATATTTTGAGACTATGCAAATCTACTATTTTCCCTCAAACCGTTGCCCAATATTTTGACACCCGCTGGTGACTCCTGCCTTCAACAACTAATACTGAGATGTTTGTATGGGGCTTTAAAAGGAAATAAAATATATAAATTATAACAGCCATGTTGTTTGTGATACAAACACACACTTACATATTCTTATTCTACTGAATGCATCATTTTAACTTATATTCAAACATGAATAAAAGTTATTTTCATTTGTCAGTGTGTTCAGTTAATGTTAATCAACTGTGATACCAAAGAATAACATAATTGAAATGTTACTTACATAACTATGGCTTTTAAAGAAACCTGCTGGACTACTGGTGAGAATTTTGTCTCCTTCCAAACCAATTACTCTTTTACAAATATTTGACTTTGGATCATTCGGGCTTTTTGCAACCACAATGTCACCTCTGAGGGGAAAAAGTCAAAGAAAGTCAGTGTTATTATTAAGCATAAACACATGCATAGCACTGTTACAATACTTTTATAAAGCAAATTAAAGCCACACCCTTTATCCTCTCACATACTAACCCTCCCATACATTTACCAGCTTTGAGAACCTTCGAGACTAACTTTATGGGTCAGAATCCAAAAATGAGAGTGATGTAAAAACTATTAGAAGATTCTTGCCCTGTACTTAGTCTGAAACTATAAAAAAGCAATTCATGTAAATATCACCAGATTAACCAAGCAAATTTACTGCTCTGCCTGTAACACTGACTGACTCTACAGCACACATAAAGGTAGAGGCATCATTTATGTTTCCCTAGAGTTTAAATAACTGAGAAATTTCAGCATGTAAATTATATAAACCTAGATAGTTCACAGTTCAGTCAAAAAGACTTTTATTTGAAGAAAAATTATCAGAAGACTTAACCAGAAAAAATACTAAAAGCTGTCCAAATATATGATACAAAAAATAAACTGGCATATCATACATATAAAACCAATATGGATAGGGTTACATATGGAAGTGATGATTCATGGAATAAGTAACAATTTGCATGTATTAGAAGACTAAGTAAGATACTTAAAATTGGAAAGGAAGGAGACAAAAATATAGGACTAATATCCCAACCAAAAAGAATACAACACTCTTTCTGCATGAAATGAGCAATAAGTGAATTCTGCTGCTCACACTTGAAAGGATTTCATATATTTACTTATTGTCTGTACCAGGTTCTTAAAATAATTTGATGCTGCTTATGATAAAAGATGCATATATTAAGATCAAAAGTCATAAAAATAAAAGATTGTTAAATTAGAAACCTAGTTATTGCTATATGTAAGTATTATAATGAGTCTGAAAGTTTTTGATAGTCAAGTTAAAAAAGAAATTATGATTATCATCTGCCAATCATTAACTAATAAAATAAGGTTTAGTTTGAAAAGTATGACAAAATTTTTCTTAACAACTAAATCAAAGAGGAAAAGATACATATGTAAGGAAAATAAAGATAGCATCTTCATCAGAAATTTTACAGAAATTACAACAGTATTCAGAATAGTCATTTCTTGAGGCTATTCTTTAAAAGAGCTGAATGCTATTAAAACACTAAACTCTATAATTTGGAGTTCAATATAAGGATTACACTTGTTTGAAAATGGGATAAAGCATCTCTTTCCAATCAACTGGAACTATGGCAGCAGAACTGTTCAGATGAAGAATGTGCAAATATTGTAACATATGTAACATACTATCAAAGTTGATTATGGCTAGCTTTGGAGAAAGAAATTTTCTCCATGGGAGTCCTGTTCAGCTTAAATTTGTTAACAAAATCATCAATATGACCCTCAAAACAAACTGCACTTGCATGGCAGCATAAAAAATTATAATTTAGTCAAAGTTTTTTTTATAGAAAGCATTATTACTGTAGACTGTACTTCCAGTGGTCTAACCAGATATTATAGGCACAGAACTTAGATCAAAAAACATTACCTAGAACCCTCAAATCTTTAAAACAGCATTTTAAAATAAACTTAACTAAGACTCAAATTTTTCTATATCATTTATAAAGTGAATTCGCTTAGTTGTGTCCGACTCTTTGCAACCCCATGGACTGTAGCCTATCAGGCTCCTCCGTCCATGGGATTATCCAGACAAGAGTATTGGAGTGGGTTGCCATTTCCTTCTCCAATATCATTTATAATCACCCTTATTATTCTAGTAGATTATAAACTTTCAAGATGAAGGATCAACCTCTTACTCAACCTAACATTCTCTATAGGGTAGAGCACATCTTATAAAGAGGTGCTCATTGACTGTTTGTTCAAAGAGTAAGCAGTAATAAGGGATGACTGTCTCAAGCATGAGAGTTCTGTCCACTGGACTGAAAAATCCATGTGCTTCAGATATGCAGACTTTTATCTTCCCTAAATGGCTGGCTATTCTGTCTTTAGAAACAGGCAGCTAGCAAGAGTATCTCTTATCAGGTGTCAGAGATTCCCCTGAAATCTCAGAGTTCCGTGCTGCAGAGTAATGAAAAAAATATTCAGGATAGTAATATTTTTAAAGTAGAGTTACCAACTGACCACCTTGGTTGTAAAAGTTACTTTGGTATGTCTCACATAAATGCCAAATTTTGAACTGTCTTCCCAGCTAATGGGGTCCCTGAATGAACAGAATACAAAATGAAATTTTCAAAAAAATCTTATTTACTAAATATAATTATTTGTATTATCCATCTGACTGCAAAGAGTACCCCCTCCAAAAAAAGACAATATTGAAGTATTCATTCAGGAACTATTTAGCCAATGAATCCAGCTTCTTGTTAAGGATGCTTAAAGACTGAGAGTGAATCATGTGATTAGCATGGAAAACAGATGCTTGTCTTCATGTTGTAGTGAACCTAGGTCTCCAGTTAATCCAAAGACTGTAATAAGTTATTTCAATATCAGGTAAAAAGAAAAGGAAGCTATAATATAACCTGTTATATAAACTTCATTTTATTACCCCTATACCTATCAATTAGGCATCCTGAAGTTGTTGGGGATAAAAGATCTGAAGAATTACCTAAGGCCAATGCTAGACCATAAGGCTTGAGGAAGAGAGAGTTTCTATGTACAGAATCTAAGATGGTGGAAGATCAGTAAATGCAAAGAACAGTTTTACACCGTTCTTGTTGATTTTCCAGTATGTAAGAAAAGGTTGATAATGAAAGAGGAATGCCTAAACCTACTTATGCCATAATATAAATAACAGCTCAAGTGAGCAAAATTTATATTTTATGAAGATGAAATATAATAGATTTATTTTTTAAGAATTATGAAAAGCTAATGATTCCCCAAATTTTAGGGACTCAAAGAGGTCCCCTTTACAATACATTAAATGACTAATACTTAACATCAATTCAGAAGGAATAACACTCCAGGAGTTAAGTAGAATAAATAATATCTTAAGGATTAGAAACACCATTTAGAATAGGATTTTAAAAGATTTAGTGGCAAATAATATTTGCTAAGGAATTTTGTAACTTAATATAATTAAACAGAAAACTTATAATAGATAGGATTCCTGGCTCCCAGCTAAATATAGTCCAATATAGTCTAAAAGTCATCAACTGCTCATCACAGACTATAAAGAATAAGACAGTTGCCAATAGAAATGCAGGATTATTTTGAAAATTAAAAAATCAAATCACTAAGATTTGAGTATGTAACTGGCTCCTAAGTCTCTAGTTCTTCACTTAAACAATCCAAGAGACTGCATGTTTTAGAGAGACTATTAAAATTTCTCACAGTGAGAGAAAAAATTTGAGTCAAAACTTCATCCAGTTGGTCTTTAATTTGGTTATTTACAGAAGAGTTTTTAAGCTAACGTTAAGGAACTGCAGAAAAGACACAATATGTATGTGTGTTTTCACCATGAATTTAATATACTTGTGACAGAAATTTACCTTTGGATACCATAAAAATGTCGACTAAGATTTTCTGCAAAGACAATATCTGAATTTTGAATTGTAGGCTCCATTGATGGTCCAGAACACTGAAAGAGAGGTAATTTTTAAATTTAACTTGAAAATGTTTTAAAATATAAATATCTGATCAGGCTTAAAAGAAAGAAAATCAAGCAAATGTTCTTTAAACTTGGAGGATGATTTATAATAAGCTGGTAACTCCAAGAGAAGCTCAATTCTATAGAGAAGCCAGCAAATCTGAAAATAAGGGCAAAATATATTTTAAATGGTTTATTAATATTATATTATAAAATATGAATAACATTATCGCTGGTTCCAAATTTTGGCCATCTTATAAAATTTAAGTGCTTTGAGGGCAGTGACTTTGTCTCTTAAGTTCCCAATTGCTAACCAAGATCAAGAACAGTACTTAGCATAAAGTTAATACTCAATATACTTGTTGAATGAACAAATTAATGACTTTTTTCTTCTTGCTATGGCCAAATATCATCCAGAAGCCCATGACAGTAATTTAGCAAGTGGTATGCTATTTTCAACAAACTGATATCTTTCATTCTCTTTAAGAGAATAGCTTATTCATTTGATGGGGCTGCAACTTACATTTTCTACTGAAAAATCTTGGCATAATGAGATGCACTTTAAAAATGTTCATATTAGTGTGTCTTCAACAATAATCTTCATATATACCTCAAAACAGGTATGAGGTACATATGGACAGGGAGTTGGTGATGGACAGGGAAGCCTGGCGTGCTGCAGTCCATGCGGTTGCATAGAGTTGGACATGACTGAGTGACTGAACTGAACTGATATCTCAAAACTGCAGTATATTATCAGTGTAATCTAAAAAATCTAAACACAACAGTCTTCACTCAATTCAGTTGTATGTAAATAAAACCTTTTACTCAAAACCTCCTACTCAGGCAGAAAAAAAGACCACAATGAAAGTTTTTTGCTATCTCTGTAGTCTACTGGAAGCATCAGTATAGATTTAAAAAAAAAAAATCAAAGGGGAATTTCAGTTAGATATATTTATTTGCCTAAATATAGTTATTAGAGTTATTACAACTTGAGATTATATGACTATAAATCTCTTCAGGGTAAACCTGTAAACAAAGCAACACCAATAGCAAAACTCACTGACTGAACAATCAACCAATTTATTCTTTCATTTATATGATAAAAGGTGAGTATTGTCATGGTTGATAGATTTATGATGCAATATTAAGAAAATGCATTGGGAAAAGGACAGCCTTAACATTTTAATTTTGACACAGGCAGAAGAAATCATTTATTTTAGTAACAGTTACTGACACTCTTCACAGTAGTTAAAAAGTAGGAGTTCTGAAAATTAGAGAAATCTGTGCTGAAATTCCAAGTCTACTTGGAATTGTGGGACCTGTAGACAGTTACTTGAGATTTCTGAGCCTCAGGTTCCTCATGTACATAGTATTAGTAGATTTCTAATCAGTGGTTCAGGGGCTTCCCTGGTGGCTCAGTGGTAAACAATTCACTTGTGGTGCAGGAGATGCAGATCCAGTCCCTAGGTCAGGAAGGTCCTCCAAATAAGGAAATGGCAACCCACTCTAGTATTCCTGCCTGGGAAATCCCATGGATGCAGGAGCCTGGTGGGCTACAGTCCATGGGGTCGCAAAAGAGTTGGACACAACTTAGCAACTAAACAACAATAATATGTATCTCACAGAGTGTAAAAGATTAAATGAGTTAATAAACATAAAATATCAAACACATCCTGGAACATAGTTAAGTAGTATTCAGTAACGGTAAAAACTAACATTTCATTAGATTAATAGCTTTTGTGTCCCTGAAAGAAACAATACAGGACCACATTTAAAGTTACAGTTCTTCTGTTTTAGGTAAGTGCAAATGCAAAAAACACTCTTCCTTCAATTTAAAAAAATAACATATTTTATACGATTTTCTTGAATGTGGACACTTACCATGAGAACACCACCAACGTATTCAAAAGCACAATGAGCTATGCAGCCATACTGAACAGTATAGCCAACAAGTCGAAAGGTTTTTCCCAGAACACCACGAAGCATAGTTCTATGTAGTCTCTGCCACCATTGGCCTGATGGTAAATTTCAAAAAGTTTCATGATCAATACTACTTAAAAACACTTAAGAAATAACTCTACTGTAAAATATTTTACGATTACCCAAGGTGTAGTAAATGCCTAATATGATTTGTGCAGAAAATCAAAAGTTTACTTTCATTTTTGCTATAAAGATTTTTTTAAAAGGCAAATCATAGCCACTTAATATTCTGATCTACTGAACAGGTTATATTCAAATATTACTGGGTTTACATATATTTAGATAACTAGTAGACTCTGAACTTGTTTCTCCCCTTTCATGCCCTGGTTATTTCTTGATATTAAGGCAGATACCTAAGAAAAGAAATTAACTCTTTCAAGTATTAATAATAGTTCTTCATATTATTGCCAGTGATAGAACATCAGTTCTTATAACATTTCAGGGTATTTGTCCCTCTTTTGTATTTACCTGCTACAACTATGTTTCAAGCATTTCTGAACTAATGGCCTAATGCTTAGGCCTAGACTTCTAGGCACAGTTATCAGATTAAATTTACTAAAACACATTAACAATAACAACATTAATGTTTGCTCAGTGCTTGTTATATAAGTCAGGCTTTACAAATTAATCTGTGAGATAGATATTACTACTATTATTATCATTTTATAGATAAGGAACCTAAGAGTAGTCAGCTTACATGCTAAACATCACAAAACTAGAAACTCAAGAACTTAACCATTATGTTACACTGATTCCCATATTACTCCCTTGCTCTCATAATCTTTATAGTTCTCCATCACACATTACTCATTTTCAGGATTCTTTTTCAAATAGCTTCCATCCCATCTTCAGATTCCAACCTGATCTTGCTTGATGCTCCTACAGAAACTGACTACTCAACCATACTCCTGTTTACTTAAACTGCCCACCGAACACTTAGTAATGCCAATATACACGCCTGGAATATAACCATCGCGATACCCTTCACGTATCTAGTTTGTAACTCTTCTCCAAATGCTCTCAATAGGCAAGTGGCTGCTTCTCATTTGGGTTCCCAATGTTCATTTTCAATGGTTAAGAACACTGTCTCTAGAGCTGATCTCTCAAAGCAGATACCCTGGCTCCACCACATTTTAGCTCTGTGACATTCAGGTTATTTTACCTATGTAAATCTCAAGTTCCTTTACCTTTAAAATGACCTTTATCACTATCTCAAAGAGTTAATTCAGGATTACTTGTAATCAGATATGTAGTCTGTGTAGTGAAATAGATCAATAAATGCTAGCTACTGTGTCATATGCTTAGCAATTAACATGTACTATATAGCCTCATATAATTAAGTTGCATTTCCAAATGTCTAAGTTTCTGCCTATCTTATGTTTAAATAACATAGATTTCATTTTTTCTTTTGGATGCAGTGCGATTTGCAGGATCTCAGTTCCCTGACCAGAGTGAGCCCAAGCCCTAGGCAGGGAAAGCACAGAGTCCTAACCACTGGACCTCCAGGGAAGTTGCAGTAATAGAATTTTAGAACCCACAGGACAGGATTATTATTTATCAGTGTTTTATTAACTATTAGTGTTTAGTCATCTATTAAACGTACATTATGTCATCTGCCCTAACAACTCTTCACTGGCCCACCCGAACAAATGTTACCTATGCTTTGTATCACTTACCTACCTTCAGCATACACTGATTATACTTACCACACTATATTACTTATATCTTTTCCTTATTCTATATTTTATTACATACGATATGTGCTTATATGTTGGTGGACAGTGACTGTGCACTATTCATCTCTGAATCCTTGGGGCTTGACTGAATTAATGAATATATATTGAGCCCAAATCCCCTATTATTATCCACATCTTTAGTATGATAAAGTGGTTATAAGGTTCAAAATGATGATCAGAAGAACACTGAGACTTTTGGTCAACGAGAAGACAAGAGTAATGTCATACTCACTGAAAGAAAAACTATGAGTAACATTAAAAAGTGTTCTCGTTAAATTTTTTAAGTAACGTGAAATATCCCTTCTTAGGAATTTGGCTTACAGTAATAACTGAAATACTTTTAAAGCCTAATGATTTTTAGAATTTAGTAAGTTAATACAGTGATATTTACAAACCCTTCGTATCTAAAGCGAGGCGAAGGGGAGACTCCTGCCCGACAGGGACGCGGGTGGGGTCGGGGGGTGCGCCGGCGCTGTCCGGCGGTCTTTCCAGGGCAGGCGAGAAGGGGAGCGCGAAGGTGGGGGCGGTCGGGGGAAGCGCTCCCTGCCCGCCCCCGCCGCCCTCCAACCCCGCGGGCACCCCGCCCACCTCCCCCCGGTCGCCAGGGGGGCCCACCCCGCCCCACGCCCGCCGCGCGGCGTCCTCTGGCCTCTCTCTTCCGCCCCACCTCCCCGCCACGTCCCTCGAGGTTGGGTCCGAGGGTTCTGGGCCGAGGTTCCTCCCCCGCCCCCAAGGCGTCTTCGCCTCCGGCGCCGGCCGCGGCTGCCCCGGGTTTGCACGGCGCGGGGCCTCTGGCGCGTCTCGCGGGCTGCTCGGCACGGCGGCGCAGGGCTCCTGGGGGAGCCGGCCCTGGACCGGTCTGCCTGGCGGGTCGTCGGTCGTCCACTGCCCTGGACGCGGTGCCCTGTCGCCAGGCGCCTCTGCCCGCCTCCGAACCTCGGACCTTCCCATCTTTCCCCGGCTCCCCGTCCAGCGCTCGCTTGCTCTCTCTCTGACTGCAGTGCCGAAGCCCTCGGTTCGATTCCTGGGTCGGGAAGATCCCCTGGAGAAGGAAATGGCAACCCATTCCAGTATTGTTGTCTGGAAAATTAAATGGACAGAGGAGGCTGGCAGGCTACGGTCCATGGAGTCGCAAAAGTTAGACACGATTGAGCGACCAAACCACCACCACCACCACAACTAAAGCTCAATTAATTAAAAAAAGATTTAAGAGGAGTAACTAACAGAATATTGTTTGTAAAGTTAACTAGGTTGTGTAAATACTGCTTTGCTCCAATTATAACATTAGGGGGAAAAGTAGGGGCACGACTTAGCAACCGAGCAACAAGTGGTAAGTCTTAAGGCTTAGCTGTGAAAGTACGATCTATGAAACAAATCCTAAAAAGTAGTGAAATGGATATTATATTTAAAAAACAAAAACGAGCTTATCTAATGTTACAGAGGGAATATATTATCAAACAAAAGGAAACATGAGGCACTCAGGAAGAAGACATTGGTAATACAGAAATAAGGTGAAATTTAGAGAAGAAATTACTAGAAATCTACTAAAATTTAAATAATTTGAACTGTTCAGTAGATTTTGCTTTTGGCTAAAAAGCATACTAAAAGAATACAAAGATGCTATAACTATACAGTGGTTCTGATCTTCTGAGAAGTCCTGTAGTTAACTTCCATTCACAAGTAATTGGGGCCATAAAGCCTCTTTTTATTATTACTCAGTAAATGCCCAATTTCAAATACAATGTTTGAGAATAAACTATCTCATAAAATAATAAAATAGATCAGTGAATCAGAAGAAAACAGTTAACAGACATCATTTCTTCCTCACAGATACTAGCAACAGAATGGAGGCTGAAGTATCTAAAATTATTTTGGATCTTAGTCTCTTAAATAAAAAGAGATACGGAGCCTGTTTATAGAGGACTCTGAGGATCAAGACTAGTTGCTCTTATATTTTAAAAGAGGAGCACTGTTGAGAAATATTGAAACTGAGATTAAGAGCTCACAAATTTATTTAAGAGAAACATCAAGAGTAGAAAGTAACATTCATATAGTGTTAGTAGCTCAGTCACATCCAACTCTTTGCAACCCCACGGACTGTTAGCCCCCCAGGCTCCTCTGTCCAAGGGATTTCCCAGGTTAAGAATACTGGGGCTGGTAGCCCATTCCCTTCTCCAGGGGATCTTCTTGACCAGGGATCAAACCTGGGTCCTCTGCATTGCAGGCAGACTCTATACCATCTGAGCCACCAGGAAAGCCCAAATTCACGTAAGATATAAATAAATCACACACACTGCTAGGGTTCAATACCTCTACTAGCAAAAAGGATTAAGACACAGGTTTCAAACCACTGGTTAATACAGTGATTTCAAAGGGTGCAAAGCTCTATATGTGCATACATGTGCCAGATATCTTGCTTGTCACTTTGGATTTGCTCTCTACCTTTCTCCATACTGCTCTCTGCACTTGGAAAACTGACCTATATGAACTACATCAAGGCACTTCAGTCAGGCTTTGACTGAACCCCAGCAGGAAGTCAGAGACAGGAAGGGTTATTTATTTTCCTGGCTATTTCCTTGGCTGGCTATGTCTTTTGACCAAAGGCCACTGAATCCCCAAGGGCATAGGAGTCATTTGAGGGGTCTCCTACTAGCCAAGTTTGAGATTATTTTAAAAAGTAGTAACAGTAATAAATAATATAGTAGAATAAAAATGAAATCTAGTCAATACATTTTTTTTTAAAGTATGTGTTGGGGATAAAGAAAGTTCTTTATCAAAAAAATAACAGCTAATAAATACAGCAGGAGTAATGAAATTAACACCAATGTAATTCAGGCAAGGGCCATTAATAGATGTTTAAAATAACTGGATGATATCCTTGGATTAGAAGAATTAGCATTACTAAAATGGCCACATTACTCAGAGTAATCTATAGATTTAATGTTATCCCTATCAAATTATCCATAACATTTTCAAAGAACTAGAACAAATAATCCTAAAATTTATATGTAACCACAAAGACCCAGAATTGCCAAAGCAATCCTGAGAAAAAAAAACAATGCTGGAGGCACAACATCCCCAGACTTCAGACAACACTACAAAGATACAGTAACTAAAACAGCATGGAACTGGCACAAAAACAGATATACGGATTGATAGAATAGAGAGTCCAGAAATAAACCCACAAACCTACAGTCAATTAATTTTCAACAAAGGAAGCAAGAATATACAATAGAGAAAAAACAGTCTCTTAAGTAACTGATGCTGGGAAAACTGGACAACTATATTTAAAAGAAGGAAATTAGAATGGTCTTTAAACATACACGAAAAGAAACTCATAATGGATTAAAGATCTATATCTAAGACCAGATACTATAAAACTCCTAGAAGAAAATATAGGCAGAATACTCTGATATAAATCACAGCAATAATTTTTTAATCTGTCTCCTAGAATAATGAAAATAAAAGCAAAAATAAGCAAGTGGGATCTAATTAAACTTGAAGTTACTGCACAACAAAGAAAACCATAAAAAAAAACCTACAGAACGAGAGAAAATATTTGCAAATGATGTTACCTACAAGGGATTAATTTTCAAAATATATACAAAGAGCTCATATAGCTCAATATAAAAACAAACAAATAACCCAATCAAAAAACAGGCAGAAGACTTAAATAGACATTTCTCCAAAGAAGACATACAGATGGCCAACAGGCACATGCAAGTATGTTCAACATCGCTAATTATTAGAGAAATAAAAATCAAAACTACAATGACGTATCACCTCACACCAGTCAGAATGGCCATCATTACAAAGTCTACAAATAATAAATGCTGGAGAGGGTGTAGAAAAATGGGACCCTCCTACATTGTTGGTGGGAATGTAAGTTGGTACAGCCACTATGGAGAACAGTATGTAAGTTTCTTAAAAAACTAAAAACAGAGTCACCATATGGTTGGCTGAGTGCCGAGGAATAATGATTTTGAAATGTAGTGTTGGGTGAAAACTCTTGAAAGACCTGAAGACTGCATGATCAAACCAGTCAATCCTAAAGGAAATCAGTCCTGAATATTCACTGGGGGGACTGATGCTGAGGCTGAAGCTCCAGTACTCTGGCCACCTGATGCAAAGAGTCAGCTTCCTGGAAAAGACCCTGGTGCTGGGAAAGATTGAAGGCAGGAGGAAAAGGGGATGACAGAGGACGAGATGGTTGGATGGCAACACCGACTCAATGGACATGAGTTTGAGCAAGCTCCAGGAGATGGTGAAGGACATGGAAGTGTGGCATGCTGAAGTCCACGGGGTTGCAAAGAGTCAGATATGACCGAGTGACTCCAATTCCACTCCTGGGCATATATACGGAGTAAACTCTAATTCAGAAAGATACATGCACCCCAATGTTCATAGCAGCAATATTTACAATAACCAAGACATGGAAGCAACCTAAGTGTCCATCAACAGATGAATGGATAAAGATGTGGTACATATAGACAATGGAATCTTAGCCATAAAAAGGAATGAAACACTGCCATTTGCAGTAACAGAGATGGACCTCTATTATAAGTAAAGTAAGTCAGGAAGAGAAAGACAAATACCATATGATATCACTTATATGTGGAATCTTAAAAAAAGTGATAGAGATGAACTTATTTACAAAATAGAAATAGACTCACAGACATAGAAAACAAACTAATGGTTACCAAAGGGGAAAAGGTGGGAAGGATAAATTAGAAGCTTTGGACTAAAAGATACACACCACTTTATGTAAAACAGATGAAGAACAAGGCTCTACGTACAGCAAAGGGAACTATATTCAGTATCATATAATAAACCATAATGGAACAGAATCTGAATAGGAACAGATAGACAGATAACTGAATCACTTTGCTGTATACAAGGAACAAGCACATTATAAATCAGCTGTACTTTAATTTTAAAAATACTGATTAAGAAGTTGTTGTTAACAGGATAGGTACAAAATATTAAAGTAAATAATTTATTATTTACAAAGGGAACAGAATACCTTTACATGGAGAGATCAAGTAAATATTATCTTAATTATGTGATCCAATTTAGCTGCATACATAAAGGTAAAAACTGATATGGAGCCTCCTGACAATCGTCATCATTGTACTATTCTTGCCAAAAATGTATAACCTAAATCTAAACCTAAAACAATCAGACACATTCATGCCATAATTAGGTCGATTAGGACACTGATATCTCAGAGTAAGGGATTCAGTTATTCTATCTACCACATCAAAATACCAACACACTAAACTAGTAGTTATCAAAGTATAGTCCTCAGATCAGCAGGAGGGGCATCAAAGCAACTTGTCTGAACTGCAAATTCTTGCGCCAAACTCAAGATTAATGTAATCAGAAATTCTGGGAGTACTGTTCAGCAATTTGTGTTTTAACAAGTTTTTGTGTTTTAACAAGTTCTCCAGGTGATTCTGAAGCAAAATTTGAGAACTATTGCTGTAAGCTCCCAGGATGGCCAATGGGCACACTTATCCTTGAGCAGCTTTGCTCAGCTAGTCATTTATTACTGGGTGCTGCACAAATGGATAAATGTTGCCATATTTCATGTGTGCTGTGAAAAAAGTTGGGAAGCTTTGGCACACAGAATTTTACTCTCCTAGGAGATAAAATTTGTTGTTTTTTAATTCCCCATCATATTTACATTTAAAAAAAACTGAGTTAGATAAATCAGGAGTTTGGGATTGACATATACACACTACTATATAGAAAACAGGTAAACCAGAACCTATCATACAGCACAGATAACTATATGCAGTACCTCACAATAATCTATAACAGAAAAGAATCTGAGAAAGTATGTATGTATAAATGAATCACTTTGTTATACACTTGAAACTAACACATAGTAAATTAACTATACTTCAATTAAAAACTGAGTTATTAATGCAGAGAACCAATTTCTTTAATGGGGAGCCTATGTACTCTAACAGAGAATTAATAGAAAAGCTAGAGGAAAAAAAAGGGAAAATTTATAATTGTGACTGTGTCACATAATACAAGAAAAGATATTATGATACTTCTTTCAGAAAACCTTTAAGAGACTTCTGATTAAAATATAGCAAAACTCCACATAATGCTGGCATAAGAAAGCAGAGATGTTGTCTACTTTCAATAGATATCTGCATTATAGACTTAAAAATGTCTTCCTCCTATAACATAAAGTTAGAAAACATTATGTTAGATGTAGGTTACAATGGCTTCTTGCAATACACATAAAAATCCTCAAATACCAACCAAAATAAATAATAACAATAGCCACAAATACTTAAATAGTAGTTCTTACATGCCAAGGACATGCAAGAACATGTTCTGTTCTGAACAAGCACTGTTCTAATTACATATAACTCATTAATTCTTACAATAACTCTATGAGAACTTAAGTATCTGAGGGACAGAAAAGTGAACAAACTATTCAAAATCACATAGCTCATACACAGCAGAGCCAGAATTCAAAATGAGGAGGTTGGGTTCTAAAACCCACTACTACGCTATATGCCTCTCAATTAAAATCAAAGAAAATTTATTGGAAACTATTGTTCAGTCAGTAAAGAATCCGCCTGCAATGGAAGAGACACTGGTTCGATCCCTCGGTTGGGAAGATCCCCTGGAGAGGGAAATGACAACCCACTCCTGTATTCTTCCCTGGGAAATAAAGTACATATGCAAATATATATCTCAAACTAGCTAAAAAGATGGAGCAGAATGAACTCCAGAAGATGAAAAAGAAGTAGACATTTCTCCATCCTTAGAAGCTTCAGGGAATAGGGGTACAAGTCTAAGATCTTGATTTACGTCTAAGCATTGAAGAAGCCTTTTTGGGTATGTCAGAATACCCAAAGCCACAAAAAAACATATCCACCTGATTGTTCAGGTGTTGAATTCCTTTGAAAAGAGAAAGCATTCTGTTTCAGAAAAAGAAAAAAAAAAGTAGAGTGTCAGGGTTAACTGAGACTATCAGTTTATAGAAATTCATTCATTTTAAAGTATAACCAGTCAAAGAAGTGATTAATGTACTTTTTTTTGTTTTGATAAACAGAACAGTTAGTGAATATATTAGCATTTAAAAAGGATTCACATTAAGAAAAAGGTGAAAAGAGAGTAGATGTGAAGCAGAGACAAATCTCAACATTAAGAGTTTTGCTATATTTACCTTCATTTGGACAAGAAAAAACAGCAGACTTAAACATTCCTGACACTTCTATGATTTCTAAAGTTTAAAAGTATCTATGCAAAATACACTTTTAGCATGTAATTATACATATGTGTGTGTGTATATACAGTAGCTGAAAAGACACATGATCATTTCAGACTCTGAGTGGAAGTTACTGTGACAAGGAGAGATCAGAGAGCCATTAAGACACAGATGCTGAGTGGTGTACCCTGTTCAATAGCTAAATAATTCACTCTCACACAGCAGCCTCTCTATCAAAGTAACTCAAATTCCTGCCATTTCAAAAGCACCTTCAAGGCTGCTCATCAATTCTTCAAATCTATAATGTTAAATCTACTGTAAGACTTGTGCAGAGGGTATTTTTTATTTTTTAGAACTGCAAATTCAAGGAGCACTTATCCCCGTAATCAATGAAGATTTTATTTAAATCTATTTATTTTGATTCATTCTCAGAGGAAATAAGTGATATCACTTTAAGGTTTAAAGCAGTGAAAACTGCTTTAAATATGACTGCAGCACCAAAATAATTCAAGAACCTAATTTAAAACCCAAACTTAAAAAATCCAGACTTTCAGGTTCCCATCATGGAGCTAATGCATAACAATCTGTGGGAGCAAGGCTGAAAAATTAGTAGTTTTAATAAGCTCCCAGAAAATCCAGTAAAGGACTCTGTGCTTCATTTGAAACCACTGAGACATACTCACCATTTTAAGAAACTTGACAAAATTTAACCATTCATTATTTTTAAACTAAATGCTACCTTTGGGGTAATTCTATACATTTTCACCATCAAACTTTATAATGCTAACATTTCAATGATTTGAAAAATCCAATGTTATTTTCTGAAATTCACTCTTTATGTATGCACACACACAAAATCAAAACTAAGCATTAAGTAGCTGACACTTTTAATACAATCAAGTACCAGCCTCAAAACAGTTAAATATCAAAACCACCCCATTCAATCACCAATAATTCCCCAATGGCTATATAATTCATCTATTTCAGAACAATATACAAGTAGTATAAACAATAGTTGAAGGATATTCATTCAAATGGAAGAAATATCGTTTGCATTATTATAGGCTAACTGTTGTGTACCAGCCTACAGTTCATATGTGGTCCTTTGGAGAAAATACTAAGGCTCACACATTACCAATAAAGAAAAAACGTTCATCATCTCTTAAATAATCAAGAAGTCCTAAGATTACCCATCCTGTTCTTTTATTACAACTGACTTAATTTTTAAAATTTTCTTCATTTTTCCCATCCTACAGCCCTTTTTCTTATCTCCAAAATAACTCCCTTAACTTTCATTGACATCATTATGAGTTACTTGTGCTATAAATCATTAGTTGTAGCTTTTAACAATGAGTAAACTTTCTTATAATCAATAAGGTATTAAATTCAAGTAATCCATACTTGTTTGAAAAAATGTATATTACTGAAAAGATCCTATATGTTTACAATGAATTTAATTAAGTGAGGTTATTTGGGACTTTCCAAAGGAGATAATCATTTCTAATCAAGTAAGAATAATGTTTAGGATAGGGAAGTAAAAAACACTAACTCTCAAATGCCACTCAGTAAACGGCTGAATAAAAAGCAGAAAAGTAAACAGTGAAAATGTTTAATAAATTTTTTAGATAAATTTTATTTTGAAAGGAAAGCTATGCTTTTGAAATAATTATATAATACTATTAACTATGATAGAAAGTTACCCTAAGAAATACACTACCTGACAAAATAATTTGAAATTACACATAAGTCAAATATGGTATATTTAAAATACAAATAATTATATTATCATGATAAGAAAAAGATTTTAGTTCACTTATTTCATGAATAGGTCTTTTCCGTGTAATATAATTTTACATAAACAGATTTTCAAATTTGTAAAAATTTGTAAAAATACAAATAGAAGACTATAAAAGTCCTTTATAAACTACCACAATGCAGTTCAGTAGAAATATTATTAAGCTTTCTCATTCACTCATTTTAAATGTGAAAACAAATGAAGAAACACATTTTGGGATACAAGAGCTTAGAACCAGTTAAAATTCATTAGAATGATAAGTTTGCTAGGTAGGTTTGACCAATGATCGCTATATAAATTTATTAAAATTTGTTATTGATTTTTTAGACAAAGACCTCATATAGAGAAAAGTAAAGTGTACTATATGTAAACAGAGGCTATATGTATATCAATATTTTATGTAAAATGGATGACTATATTTCAGTTATTCTTACAATTTCAAGACATTTTAGTCACCTACATTTAGCTAAGACTTTAAGTTTGAAAACATTAAAATTAAGGTTTTATAATCCATTTTTTCAAATATAAAACCACTAAATCAAAAAACTACAGTAAGATAAAAATCTAGTGCTGTGAATAAATATTTTAAAAGTAAGTACTCCAGGATCATAACAATGACAACACTAATTATCTTTTCTAGTCTTGGCAGTTATGTTGCATACTGTTTGGGTGACTGATGGGATAATTTCACTTCATTTTCTCTCGGTTTATTCTGGACTGTGTAAGAGAAGAATATTAAAATAATTAACACCTCTAAACAAAGTACTTGATAAAGTTTTTGGTTGAAATAAAATGCTTTAAAAAAAAGTCAATTAACTAATACATGATTCTAAAGCAAGTAAATCCCCATCTGCCAAAGGAAAACACTGACTAAGAATTTCTGATTTTAAAAAATAGTCATTCAGTATTAACTAAGACCTTTACCTAAGATCATATACTTTCAAAAGAGCCCCTTTTCTATCAGCAAATTGAGCCAGCATTTCCTTAATTATCAAAAGTATGCTGATATATTTTGATATCATTAAACATTTTATTCACTAAAAATATTTAATTCAGCAGGATTTGAAGCAGTCACAAAAAAGGTAAAGCATATGACAAATTTTTCCCATTCGTTATACCTATGCACAGTTGGATTTATTAATAATGGCCTTGTAAAAGAACATCAACATATGTAAATTAATATTTAATCTCAAATATAAGTCTTTACCAATAGTAAATACATTATGTCACCAAACAGGAAAAAGCATAAAAGACAGTATGAATCAACTTTTCTATCTTAACATTTTAATAAAATTTAAGTCATATTTACTTTATAGTCTATATATGTCTTACATAATTTATGAGTCATATAGCTTATAATAAGGCAACATATTCTAAATGATAAAAAAACATATTCTTTGCCTTGATCACCTGATTTTTTTGCTGTTGTTGTTTATAAAATTAATCACAGTTAGCAGGAAAGAAATCGCTTTGAGCTTCATGAATGACATCCAAGAGATGGGAAAGGATTAGTTCTCAGTTGCTGCCAGTTATAGCGCCAGGTGGCTTTTTCTGCAGTGAAGGTGTTACCGATAATCCCATTACACTGGTACTAAATCTTGCAGACATCAAAATTATCACCAAGGTTCCTTTTCATCCCATCCTTTCCAAATGACTGGAAGTCGAATCACCTGAAAGAAGTCAAATCCACATGCAGCTGCTATTTTAGCAGGCAGCAAACTCCCTGAGAATGCCAGTTGTGATTCAATTTTGCTGTGCTGGTGGCCCCCTATTCCCTGTCCAATAATACATCTGTTAAAAAATCCTACAGCTACAAATCAAGTTTAATCCTACCAGGGACCTCATGTTGGTCTCGTCTTCCAAAAAGGCAGCAGGTTCTGTTGTCTATCTGCTGGCGTCCAGGGAATACCCTTCAAATCCCAGCCCTACTTAGAAGAATAAGCTAAGGATCACAAAACATGACCTCAAAAACCCTGATATGACTATATTCTGACCCAGAGGCATTCATTCTAGGTGAAGATTAGAACTTTGCATAATAAGATTACACAGCAAGTGAATGATATCAAGGGACTATCCATATGCAGCCGCCTGGTTTTCTATAGACAGCCTGTGCTCCGCAATATGCAGTGCAGAAGAAAAAAAGCTTGGTCTTTCTAGCTGAAATAAAATAGATTCACATAAATTAGTTGGCCATTTCCAGATTCCTAAATCCCCTATTACATCTTTTATTGACAGCTCCTGTGAGGATAGCACAAATGTTATTTCTTTTTATTCTGTGCTTCTATAACAATCATGCTCTGTAATTGAAATGTACATAGATTATGGCTAGAAATTAACATCTTGTTTGCTGTAATCTTGGATTACAATTGACTGTGTACATAATAAAATTAGGAAATCAATGGATGGATTTATCATCTCCAAGAAACTAGAGGTATTGTTTAAAGAACAGTTTAACATTTTATGCCAACATTTTAAATGCATAAGTCACAAAGAGAAGTCAATAAAAATTTAAGTGAGTAAAAGAATACAACAGGCACCAGCCAATATCTACAAGAAACTTAGATTACATAAAAATTAGCTCATTTCTTTAAAAATTTAGAAAATGTGAATTATTCAGAAGTTTCACAAACAGGATTTTCTCCCTAAACCATATATGAACAAGAAGGTCCACGACACATAATAAGGTCTCTACTTTGTTATAAAGTAGGTACAGTAGCAGCAGTATTTTATACAAATCATCTTGACTATTTTACACTTTAAAATATTTGAACCAATACAAATCAACTGTAATCGAGACTTTTAGAATTCCTAACTGTAGACCTTTAAAGTACTCAGTGAAATAACTTCTCTTTATATTTGCATATATACAGAGCATTTATTAATAGAATGCATGGAATCCTAGAACTATTTAAAAAACAGTACTTTTACGTTCAGCTTTTTTCTTCCAAGAAATTTAAAGCTATACTAACTTTAAGCAAACACACATGAAAAGAGAGATTCATATTTGTTCACACAAATACCTATCCAGAAAAATTAAGAATGTGAGGAGTTCTCAACTTTATTCAAAGGAAAAAAAAAAGTATCAAGATTTGTTATGGAATTCTTGTAAAATTAAGCTCCTCAGTATACTTGAAATATGACTTATTTGATAAATTTGATTTGCCCACAAGTGTTGAGGAACATATCACATCCACTCTGTTGGCCATTACCATTTCCTTATTATCTCAATACCTGTAAACATACCTACATCATATCTCATAAATACCCAGGTGGCGTAATTCTGGTTTTGTCTATGAATCATGCACCAATATCATCAGCACCAGAGCAACAAAAAAAAGTGTAAGTGACTTCAATTTTACAGCACGTGAATATTCTTTGATTACTTTTATTAGGATAGTACAGAAAAACAATGAAGAATGCAAAAAATACACATTTCTGTTATGATTTTTATATATAATACCATAGCGCTACAGTGTTCAACAAGGTAGCCACTAGCTACACTATCAAGTACTTGAGACATGACTAGTTCAAATTGAGATGAAAGTATAAAATATACACTGGACTGTGAAGATAGTACAAAAAAAGAATAAATATCTTGCATTAATTTACATGTTGAAAAGATAATATTTTGAATTTAATGGGTTAAATAATATATATATGACTTGCATTATATTTTTATTGAACAGCACTGCTTTAGCAGACCATTTCCAATAATATATTCCTAAACTGAAATTGCACTATTAATAAAAACACTAAAGCAGAGGATTATTTGGAAAAACAAACATTCCAGTATCAGATCTGATAGAAAAGCTTAGTAAAAAAAAAGCAATATGCTGTCATTTTAGCTTCTATCTCATATTTCTAGCTTAAGGGTAGCAAGGGAAAACAAAGGGTCAGCCAAATTGATAACCATCATGCACCAAAAATGAACGATGTTTTACAGTTACCAAAATGATTTAGTACAATAAACTTAGGTTTTTTAGAAAAACTACATCTTGGGCAATTTCCTAAAAGACTAGTAAGGTACGTGTGTTACCCTTAATTGAGTCCAACAGACAGAAACTTCAAAAGAGTCTGGATCTAGAATGGGCCATGATTTTTGCCTAAGGTGCTATTATTTATTTATATTCAAATTTTAAAACTATCCTTAAGAGTAATAACTATAATAGAGATATGAAGCATTTAGTGTGTTCAGACTTTCAGCAAAATTTAAAAGATCAATTTTATAAACCACTATAAAGCTGCTTTTACATTAGTCTTCTCATCATTTCACCAATGTAGGTAAAGAAAAAAAAAATCCATTAACAAAAAGGGTTTTACAGAAACAGGGTAAACTGTAAATAGCTGAAAATAAAACATATACCTAATTTAATTCAAGAAAGTAAATGGCTGATTTAGTATGACCACAGACAACTGATACAATAAAATTAAAATACAAAGTCTAAGTCTGTCACATATTGGAATATTATTTCAATATAAACACAGTATGTAAGGTATTAATTTAAAAGTTGCTTTTTCATAATTATTCCTTCATAATATATATTCAAAAGCACTAAGACGAAAGATGAAATGTGAGTATCAATTAATAAGATGGGTAAAATCTAAAGAAATTCCTCATGACCTAGCCAAGCCACTTTTTCCTATCCTTTAATTATTTAAGTTCTTTTATGGATACAAGTATCACAAAGACATAAACACACAAAGAAACCCAAAATAACAACAATAACAAACTTTCTAGTCATCAATACATGAGTGCAATGATATTCAGTCTAAGTTAATCCCTAGACATCCAAATTCATGAATAAAAATTCATCAGTTTTAAATACACTGAGCCTATTAAGCAAGAACAAAAGCATATGCACAAAAGAGCTTTTAATATATTTCAAAGCCCACAAGAGCCATGGTCTCATTAAAATTATAAATTACACAAACATGGAATGAAGATTCAAACTGCAGTGCAGCTAAGCAGATTACAGAAAACCCCGCGTTCCATATGATAACACACCATGGCCCTCCCAGATGGGGGCTTGGAACAAAAAGGCCATCACCACAGCTAGGGAAAACCTCCTTGTGATCTCTGGTTTCTGTTCAGCAGATGACAGCCAAATAATATGTTGATTATTCTGTTTGTGCTGCTAAGCTTGTAAGATGGAATAAAAGCGATATGATCTATTGTGAACCCAATGCTAATGTGTTGCTCCACTCATAAATAATATGCTGAATTTATTTTGAAAATATCTTTTATCTGAATTTCAGTTTTTAAATGCATGAATTAAAATAAAAGCCAGGATAAAATTATATTTAATGTGTTGCTTTAAAGTAAAAAATTTAGATGACAAGTGAAAAATATCTAAGTGCTTAGCTAAGAGTCAAGTATAATCACCTTTCTTTATTAATAATTTCAGCACTGTGATCAGAGACAAAATACATTTTCAAGTAGGCAATTATAGCTCATGAAATATAAATGTAAAATTAAATAATACAATAATCATTAAGCAAATAATAAACATTATTGACAAGATAAAAACTAAAATACCAGGGTATATAGAAACACTTTGCTGCAATGTAAATAACAGCACATAGAACAAACATCTAAAATATTTCTGATTAATAAAAATATCACTGAAGGCCTTGTGAATGCTCATAACTTATATACAAATGAATGCTCACAGAAAAATCTACTTAAGATCAAAATGATGAAAAAGAGTCCTATAAAAATAATTTTCAAATATAATAGTATTTATATTGCTTTAGTGACAAAAGTTAATACCTATTTTTTCTCAATTAAATATCCTAAACTTTAACAGAGTAAACTATACCCAAATGAGATAACTAGAATTATGTCTGTAAACACATCACAAAATTTCATGGATAAACATTTTTATGAAAGATAGACTTGTTAAAAGATATTAAAAATCATAACATTTTCCAACCTTAGAAATTCTTCGTTGAATTTTCTGTGAACATTACTTAAAGACAATGAAGTACATTACAGGTGTAGGTGAGGGGCTTCCTAGGCGGCTCAGTGGTAAAGAATCAGTTCAAATGCAGGAGATATGGGATCAATTCCTGGGTCAGGAAGATCCCCTGAGGAAGATATGGCAGCCCACTCCAGTATTCTTGCCTGGAAAATTCCATGGACAGAGGACCTGGCCAGCTACAGTCCATGGGGTCGCAAAGAGTCTGATGCGACTGACTATGCACACAAGGTAAACACACAGAGCACACACTACTTTCTTAAGGGAGTATTCTGTAGGAGGTACATAATCATGTTCATTTATAAAAGTGCACTTTGTTTTTCTGTCTAGAGACATAGACTGAGTTTACAAAGAGAAGCAAAACTGCCTAACATGAAAATATAGTCTGAAATTACAGATGCAAGTGATAAAATTACAACACCTTTAGAGAAAAACACAGAACATCCTCGACAATCACTTCTTAAGACGCAAAAAGCACTAAACATAAATGACAAACCAGATTACTTTAAAGTCATAAACTTGTTCATCAAAAGCACTATTAACAGATTGAAAAGGCAAATCTCAGGGTTGGGGAAATATTTGCAATACCTGTACAAAGAAGGTCTCATATTCTGAATATATAAAGAACTCCCCAAAATCAAAGGAAAAAAACAGATAGCTCAACAAAAAAGTGGGCAAAGAAGTGAACAGGCACTTCACAGAAGAGAATAATCCAACAGTCAATATACATAATGAAACAGTGCTCGGTTTCATTAATCATCAGGAAACTAGAAATTAAATAACGTAACTCTTAGTACTTTATATCCATCAGAATTGAAGGATGAAGAAGATGGGGAAAATGAGATGTGAGCAAAGACACAGAGCAAGTTAAACTCTTACATGAATGTAAACTAGCACAACCATTTCCAAGAACTGGCAATTTTGATTAAAGTTGGAAATAAATATAGTTATAATCCAGTAATTCTGCTGCTAGACATTTGCTCAAAAGAAACACGCAAATATATTAATCAAGAGATATGTATTAGAAAGTATATATTTAACACTATATGGAAATCACCCAAAAGTCCACTAACAGAATATATAAAAAAATAGTTGTGATATAGTCACAATGAATGCAGTAATGAAAGTGAACAGACTACAACTACATGCAACAATGTAGATGAATCTCAAGACACAATCTTTAGCAAACTAAACATAAAATATTATACTGTATAATTCTATATATAAAATACAAAACCAAAACTGTTATAAATATATGATGTGAAAAGTCAAGGTAGTGGTTATCCTTGTGCAGGGAGGGAAACAGAGGTTAGAAGAGAGCATGATGGTGTCTTCTAGAGTGCTGATAATGTTCCTTTTGGTATCTCAGTGCTTGTTACATGATTGTATTCATTGAGCCATCCACTTATAATATGTGCACTTTTCCATATATACTCCTTTCTTTAAAAAGGCCATTTTGCACATAAATACAGATACACAAAGGGAGTCAAAATCATTATCATAAGAAATTTAGGAACAAGGAATGTAGATAGAGGGGTTTCCCAGATGGCTCAGTGAGATTCTTCACTGCTGCTAATGTAGGCGACATGGTTCTATCTCTGAGTTGGGAAGACCACTGGAGAAGGAAATGACAACTCACTCCAGTATTCCTGTCTGGAAAATCCCATGGACAGAGGAGCCTGATGGGCTACAGTCCATGGGGTCACAAGAGTCAGACATAACTTAGGGACCAAACAACAATGACGTGTATATAATCTAAAGACTAAAGGAAAGGTTCATGTACTACTCACCTGAAAGATCAAATCTGCAAATCAATAGGTAAGTTCCTAAACTCATAAATGGAGGAGGAACAGCCATTTACCCTATTATCTTCCCTCAATTCCCAAACTAAAATACGATATTTTCAGAGATAACTGGCCCCTGTGTCAGGAGAAGCTACAGGTGCTGCTGCTATTATAATAGTGCTTCTAAAATTGTCTTAGGACTGAAAATTGCTCTCATGTGAGAAACTAAAGTATGACAGAAGATAAGGCAAGTATAAAGAATACGTAGGCCATTTTCCCCTGTGCTTTCAAATTTCATAAGCTTTTATTATGAAACCTTATTACCTAATTTAATGGGAATCTTTTGAAAACATTCATTTCAATTTTTAGTGAAATTAAAATTCTTTAATATCAATATCCTACAAGTTAAATGAAAATTCATGATAATTTGATAATAAATTAAGCTATCACTGTTGCTTATTCATTAGTATCTGACTCTGTGACCCTGTGGACTGCAGCATACCAGGCTTATTATTTCCCACTTAAATACTTCCCCTCACTTCTATACTGGAATTAACACATGACTCAGAGCACTGTTTTTCCCTTACTGAAAAGATACTTTAAGAAGAAGTCAGCTAAAAGAGATCCCCTAATTTCATTTGTATAATAAATATTTATTCAGTGCTAACTATATCCCAGGCTTCTTTGGGGCTCAAAGGGTAAAGAATCCACCTGCAATGCAGGAGAGGCATGCAGGAGATACGGGTTTGATCCCTGGGTCAGGAAGATCTCCTGAAGAATGAAATGGCAATGCACTCCACAATTCTTGCCTGGAAAATCCCATAGATAGTGGAGCCTGGTGGGCTACAGTCCATGGGGTCGCAAAAGAGTCAGACACAACTTAGCAACGAAACAACAAACAACTATATCCCAGACTCTGGGGAAAAAGGAATAAAACTCGCTAATTTTATGGAAAATACAACAGGTTTATCCCCTTCTCTCTCATTTGATTAACAAAATTATTTTTAACTAATAACATATTCACATATTCAAAAACAATCTAAAAGATAAATAATAAAAGACCCAACTAGTTTTGTTTTCCTTACTCATCAACATATAAGATTTAGAATTTGTATATATGTCCAGATTTTCTTTATGCAAATATAAGCAATTATGAATACTGATTTCATTCCTCACCTCCTTTATACAAAAAATAGTTTACTACACACTCTGATCATTTCTTCCCAGGTGGTGCAGTGGTAAAGAATCTGCCTGCCAATGCAAGAGACATGGGTTCAATCCCTGCGTCAGGAAGATCCTCTAGAGGAGGAAATGGCAACCCACTCCAGTATTCTTGCCCGGGAAATACCATGGACAAAGGAGCCCGGAAAGCTACGTGACCTGTCTATGGGGTCACAAAGAGTTGGACACGACTAAGCGACTGAGTATTGTTTGAGCACTGCTTTTTTCAAGTTAACAGGGTTAGAAACTGAATCTTCCTACAGATAGCATACTTTCTATTTTTAAAACTGTAGAGTATTTCACTGTACAGCTATGGCAGAGTTCATTTAACCACTGTGACCCCATGGACTGTACCTTCCTGACAGGCATTAGGCATGCTTCCATTGGTTGCTACTTCAAAGGAAGCTATAATGAAAACTGTTACGCATGTGTCATTTTATAAGTATTAATACATAAGTATATCTGTAACAAATTCCCAGAAATGGTTCTGAGACAAATGTGTAAATGCACAGGTCTTTCTCCACAAATTGCTAATTTTTCTTTTATGGGGGCTATGTCATTTTGCTTCCACCCATATACATCTCAGGTGTATCCCAGAAAAAGCTAGTCCTCAAAGATGTTCTCATTATAAAAACCTGTATGAAGCTCTTTGCTTCTTTTCTCCCAAATGCACATGTAAAATCTGGTGACTTAATTTTCAAATTGAAAAAAATCCTCATTGATGTAGGAAATCATCATATTAACACCTAACATGCTGGGACAGCAACTGTCCTACCTTTCTTCCTGATATTTCCTTTCATTTAAAAACAAATATTCCCGCCCCCCCCACTCCAAATTTTTCCTTTAAATTCACATTCAGTAATTTATAATTGGGAAAGCAGTCAAACATGCATTTCCCTTTTAAAAGAATGTTTTCCTGAAGCACTTCAAAGTTTTAGGAAACCAAATCTATGTTACTTCTATATTTTCATTTACAAAACTGTCATTTCAAAGGTGGTTTAATTTTTATGACTGCCATTTTCAAAGGGCAGTGTTACATAATACACTGTTTTTATTTCAAACCCTATCTTATCAAATATTTCATAATTAAAAACAGCCACTTGAATTCACTGGGCTTCCTATTTAAGGATTTCTTGAGAGGAGGGTTCAATTCCTGGATGGGGAAGATCCCCTGGAGTAGGAAATGGCAATCTGCTCCAGTATTCTTGCCTGACAAATTCCATGGACAGAGGAGCCTCATGGGCTATAGTCAACAGCGTTGCAAACAATCAGACACAACTGAGCACACACACGCACATAGGTAAACCCAGTTTCAGTATCACCGCTTTGTAAGAAAATATGTACATGATAATTCTTATTCCAGGAATAAGGATATAACAGTATTGACACACAGAAATCTATGTTGCATTTCAATTATCCATAAATCAGTTGTAAAATAATCTCAGTCCCCTGGAACCAAGTGGCAAGACTAGTTGCTGATCCCAAAGTGTATTTTAAAAAGCACACATTCTATGCCCTTAATCAGCACATGGGGCAGAACTACACTTAAGATCTCACCTAAACAATGTAAATGTAAATGCTGATTTTTACATTAGAGTTAGTATAATGCAGTGAGAGCAAAAAAACAAGAATTATCTAACAAAGGTAAAACAAAACAAACAAACAAAAAATGATATCATAAGTAGCACCCAGGACTACTTTATCACTCTAGGACAATTTAGGAGAACAGGCCTATACAGCATAATGATCTCTGCAGAAATCACATAAATTCTATGAAATGACTGTTGTTCACAACTCTGAGCCATTAAAACAAAACCAAAACAAGTTACATTATATTCAATTTGTCTTGTTTAAGAAAACAAAGGGTACATTTTATATTTCAAAAACATTTTAGAAAAAATATTCCTATGAAATAAATTTTGTCACATAAAAGGGTAAGATTCAATTATTCACAAATTAACAGATGAGTAGTAGTGTACCACCCGTTAATAAGAGCCCAGTGAATGAGGAATTATGTGAGTAAAATTCTCACTCAAAGTGATAACACACTATAGGTGTCTTTCAGAAGATGAACTGTGATAAGGTAAAATAACATTTCAGGGCCTTTATAATACAATTCCCTGTGCAAGGCCAGTTCTTGGTTAAGAGTCAAAAGAGTATCTGATAATTTCTAAAAGCTAGTCATGCAAATTTTCCACTTCAATGACTGGACACACTCAAGAAAATATCCTGCTTTAGCTTTTCACTTTGTTTTCTTTAAATTGTGACTGCCAAGTAGACAGGCTGGTCTGGTTTCTAGTTCCAACCTACTAAATAACCTTGTATAATTCACTCAACCTCTCTAGTTCTCCACAGTTTCTTCATCAGTAAAGTGAAATTATATAAAACATGATATGACAGTAAATGGAATAGTGTTAATAAAGTAAACAAAGAGTTACTACTACATTAGGTGCTGCATCTATATGTATACTATTTTTAAACTGTCACAAGTTATATGGCATTCTACCATATATTTAAGGCCTACAGTAAAGAAATTATGATCGGTTCAGAATCTTTTTCAATATTTAATATGTGTTACTCTCAGGATGTAACAACTTTCTCATGTACTCATTTACATTTATTTAAAATACCACTATAATCACTTATCTTTAACCTGAAAATGTATGACTTTTTCCACATGATACATAAAAATCAACATATGATATGTAAAAGAATGTTCATGGCAATGTTAATTTTAACAGTCAAACACTAGAAAGAACCCAAACATCCACCAACAACAGAATGAATAAATTCTGCCATATTCATTCCAAAGGAATAACACATGATAACGAAAATGAACAAAATAAAACTACATGCAACTATGTACGTGATCTTCAAAACACAATGCTAAGAAATGGAAGAAAGAATGCATATGATCCTAGACAATGGCACTCACCAGTAGGCCCACCTGTGTCCCATGCTACCCAAAACAGCACCCCACAGCTGCAGGCAGCAGTGTTACACTAGAGAAGTCTAGCACCAACCCAAAGAGAAGTACAGAGGTGATCACAGTCTCCAACTGCAAATCAAGATCCAGTCTGAACTGGGACTGGCTGTAGGGTCTGGGGGTGCTCACCAGCTCCACCACATCTTTCTGTGTCTGTGACCACAGTTACCACCCCTGCCAGCACTACTATACACAGCACTGGAGACCCTGTGGTTAACACTGGTGACAGAGGAGGGCAGAACCTTTGTGGACTGTGAGGACTTCTTCCAACTATTGGAAGAGGGTACATGCTTAACGATCCTGGAGTTCAAGCAAATTTAGAGTCCCAGCAGGAGTAGGTGCTGTCATATGGCCTAGGCCGGGGGAGAAGCCCAAACACAGCAAGGACGCTGCCCTCATTACCCGGTACACACACAAGCAAACTCTTCAGACCTCTTTGGCCTGAACATCTGCACCACATTCTACAGGATCGACTCCGTGAGTTGTGACTTTCAAGTACTTAGTCCAAAGAAAGCACTCAGAGAGCTCATCCGGTTGAACCTCCATGATGCTGCTACAAGGCTGGGCCACATATTGACGGGAATTTCCTCCACCCTTTGCCATGGAGTGGAGGGGGCTGAGCAGTGACAGTGACAGAAGCAGGGTCGCCTCCATCCCTACTGAGAAGGGGCTCTGAGCTTCTGCCCCAGACCCGTTCCGAGAGACACCCTGTGAGGACTGCGACAACGTCAGGTCTGGAAACCTGCGGGTAGTGCAGGCTAGATGACTCACCTCATTTTCCTTACAAATGTTGGCAGCATTACGATAGGCTCCGTTATCATAATGCTTTCCATGCCTAATTCAAGTACATTCCTCAAGAATGCTGTCCTTTCTTAGCCAACTTATTGGCCTTTCACTTCTCCTGAAAGACGACAAGCTTGTCCCTAGACATCCTGATCCCATCCTGACTGCCGCTACTTCTAAATTCCCTTCTAAATTCCCTTTCCCTAAGCTCTTCAGTACAGCGAAGACAGTCCTCTCTGACTTTACCTTACAATCTGTTTCTTCATACACTTCACCTTAAAAACAACAAAAACATTTCCAACAAAAATACAAAAATGTTTACCCAAAAAAAGAATACATATGATTCCAAAAAGATCAAAATGAGGAAAAAGTGAACATACTGCTGAGGAATACATATAGAAGGGATAAAATTATATAGAGAATTATCTAATTATCAGGAAACTGTTTACCTTAAAGAAAAGGAAGATTATACTAATGGCTTCTGGGATTTCAGTAGTGACCTATGGTTATTGAATATCTGCTTTATATTTATTCATTTTATTATACATTTATGTTTCTAAATAGTGTTATATTTTATAACAATAAGATTTAAAATGATATACTTTCTGAAATAATATAGTCTTAGAGGGAAGAAAGGGCTACTCTTTTTTACTAAAAATCTTGTGTTTTCTTGGTCTACATTTCAAATTTTTATTGCAATACTTTAAGAATAAATAAATCATTATGCCTAATTCTCCAAAATCCTAATTAAGAATAGATTTCACAGGCTTTCCAAATGGCCACAACAGCAACAAAAGAAAACAAGACCATTAAAGACTGTAAGGTTGGCTATCCTGCTAAATCTTTGCTTAGCTCAATGTTGTATCTGTCATATTTTCTCCTTTTCAAGAAAATGTATGCTTACTTAAAAAAAAAAATCTATGTTACATCCAGTTTATCCACTGGATAAATCTACGTTTATCCAATCTACATTGCATAAAATCCACATTACATTTTATGCAAACTACACTCCAAAAAGTATATAATAATTTAGTTCAAAATTAGGAAGACAAATATTTTTAACTCTCACAAGTTTAAAAACAATTTTAAGAATATCTATGTTTGTATTCACTGTGAGGGTTCATTATAGGATGGACACAGATATGACACTTCAGGTTCAATCCAATGTCACTCTGTGTGAGAATGGGTCACTGTGTGTACTAGAAAATATAATAGGTTACAGGATGGATATACAAAACAAGGTACACTTGAAGTTTACTGCATAAAATGTAATTAAGGGTGAAAGCGAAAGTTGCTCAGTCGTGTCTGACTCTTTGCAACCCCATATACTATATAGTCAATGGAATTCTCCAGGTCAGAATACTGAAATGGGGAGCCACTCCCTTCTACAGGGGGTCTTTCCAACCCAGGGATCAAACCCAGGTCTCCCACATTGCAGGGAGATTCTTTACCAGTTGAGCCACTAAGGAAGCCCAAGAATACTGGAGTGGGTAGTCTATTCCTTCTCCAGCAGATCTTTCCAACCCAGGAATCAAACCAGGGTCTCCTGCATTACAGGTGGGATTAAAGATAACTCACTCAAAATGGATCCAACAGTGTCTAATTTAAATTATACTGAAGCTGTTTTAAATACTACATTTGGAAAAACAAATATACAGGGCATTTAAATGATTATATGATTACAAAAGAGATAATACTAATAATAAACTGACAAATTACAAAAACATGCATATAAATATAATCTAGGAAATCCTAAAAGTTCCATCAACTACAAGAATCCTTTAACATATGTTTGTTACAACTTTTAGATGCCACTATCCAGGAAGTACACACAATAAAATTTAGAAACAAGACTGTAAGCAATTTCATTAGGCTCCAGATATCAATACAGTGGCAACAGTATCACCCAAAATGTAAACAGAGGTGCTTTGGTTATATACTGTTGTGTTTTGTGTGTGTGTGTAAATGCACTCAAGGATTTCCCACCAGACTGGGTCCAGCTAATCAGTTATTTGCCTACTTTAAAAAGTTACACTATGTCCAGCAGGGAGCAGTATTACAACATCCATAAGACTTAATGCCAACATGAAACGGACAGAAGAAAATGAAGGGGAAAAAAAAACCCACTTACCATAAGTCTTTACAACAATACACTGAATTTTTAGAGTATTTACAGAACTTCCAGAAAAAAACATCTAAAGCATATCTCAAAGCAAATATAGGTGATCCATAGTATCAGGATTCCTAAAACAGGAAATCAAAATTATATTAGGCAAAGGTGTCTTTCAGTCATATTTAGTTGAATTAGTACGCAATATGACTAAATGTCTCTCAGTTACTAAAGCGCCATCTTCCTTAGTGGATCAATGGGATTTTGAAGTCAGATATTCAAGGACACTTTGGGTGAAGTGATTTTAAAAAGGAGAATATTATTTTCCTTACCAGAGAATTTAAATAGAAGAAGATCAGTGGATGACATATGTCAATCAACCCAGGGAAAACTGTGGTCAAGGACTTACAGGAGTTGATAAACCAACCATATGCAGTGTTGATCTATCAAGCCCTTCTAAACAATTTGCAGGTTATAGAGAGAAAATGACATTCATTTCTACATGTCAGCGTGAATATCTAGGGTTCATTTTAAAAATAAAAAGTCAACAGTGAAGTAGCTTGTGATGCTGGTATGTTAAAATTGACTAGCCAGATATTTACTGAATACGAGGAATGCCCATGATACTGTAAAAAACGTCTATGACCAGTCACAACATGTTCAAGGCAAAACATAGTATGTCTGATATTCCAGATGTCAAAACCTGCCTCATAGTCAGTGATAATACCTCCACCTCAGCTCTTACGACAGAGGAAATAATGTCTCACCACTTTCTTTGTCTCTTTTTTCAGGCCACACCAGGCAGCATGCAGGGTCTTAGTTCCCAGACCAGAGGCTGAACCTGTGCCCCCTGCACTGAGCGTGTGGATCTTAACCCCTGAACCACCAGGGAGTCCTAATGTGTCACCACCATTACCTGAAACAATAGTTTGCCTTATGTGTGTTGACAGGAAAAATGTCATTGTTTACACTAAACACCAAATTTTTGCATTAGAAAAAGATAACATGAGCATTTACCTTGAAATAGATAAATAATAAAGTAGTTTATGTAATATAAATAACATTTACTTGAAATGTAATGAATAATCCTACTATTTTCTTCAGAGAAAATGACATGAGAGAAAATGACTTGATGGCTGGTAGAAACAGAGATATTAAGGAGATTCTACTGAATGTGCAGAAAGAAGTAAATAGGACAGATTCTCCGTCATCTTAGAGAATATATGAGTCAGGAACAGAATGATCCAGAAATAGGAACTTTGAAGGGGCTTCTGGTGAAGTCTCAAAAATGGAGTGAGACATTACTGAACAGGACAGGAAAGAAACCTTTGTTACAATGTAGCAAAACTGAAATGTGTTCTAATATTGTGAGAAAAGGAGAACTTAGATAAACCTGGATATTTGGTTGAGATTTCCAAGCAAAATATTGAAGGCATGCATGGCTTTCTCCTTGCTGCTTATGGTAAAATGTGAAAGAGAGGATAATAAACTGAGGAAGGATAGAGAAGAAAAGGAGATAAATTGAGGAAGTTAAGCAAAAAGAAATCATTACTTAATGATTTAGGAAATTTTTAGTGTGTCTAGATTGCAAAAAATGTTATCACAAATTATTAGGAAAATGCAAATCAAAACCACAAATGAGATACATCTTCAAACTCATTAGAATGGCTATCACCCAATAAAGAACCAAAGTTGGTAGGACATAAGAGAAATGGGAACCTCTGTGTATTGCTAGAAGGAATGCAAAATGATTAAGTCATTGTGGAAAACACATTGGCAGTTCTTCACAAAGAGTTAAACATATAATTCAGCAATTCTACTCCTAGGTACATACCTAAACAAACTCTAACAGATACTCAACTCCAACATTCGTTACATTATCCACAACAGGCAAAAAGATGGAAACTGGACAAGTGCCTGCCAACAGCTATATGGATAAACAAAATGTGCTATATACACACAATGAAATATTATACAGCCACAAAAAGGAATGAAGTTCTGATACATGACATAACACGGATGAACTTTGAAAAACATTATGCAAATGTTAACAAAGAACAAATATTACATGATTCCTTATGTGAGGTATGTAGACAAGCAAACTCACAGAGACAGGAAATAATATAAAGCTACCAGAGACTGCAGTGATGAAGTGGAAGTTACTGTTCAATGAGTACAGTGTTTTCATTTAGGATAATGAAAAAGTTCTAGAAAAAGATAGTGACGGTGTTTACACATCATAAATATAGCTAATACCACTGAACCGCACACTTAAAAAATGATAATAACTCTTGTATTACGTATATTTTGGGGCTTCCTTGGTGGCTCAGATGGTAAAGAATCCACCTGCAATGTGCAAGACCCAGGTTCAGTCCCTGGGTTGGGAAGATCCCCTGGAGGAGGGCGTGGCAACCTACTTCAGTTATTCCTGCCTGGAGAATCCCCGTGGACAGAGGAGCCCGGCAGGCTACGGTCCATGGGGTCGCAAAATGTTGGACACGACTGAGCGACTAAGCAACTAAGCACGCATGCATATTTTTATCACAAACAGCTTTTTTCCTATGGAAAAAGGGACCAAGATCTTGAGTCAGCTGAGAAGGTTACCATAATGACTTCAATTAGAGAATTAAGACTGGGCTACTGATAAGCTCTAAACTGAACAATTCTCAAGTTCAGTGAGGGAAAATGATCATCATATATGATAGTAATTCATTAATTCCATTAAGAGTTTATTTAGGAAATGTTAATAGAAAGAGGAGCCTGGTGTGCTACAGTCCATGGAGTCACAGTCGAATACAACTCAGCAACTAAACTAAATAAAATAAAGGAAGCATGACCATTTCTTCAAATTTTTAAAAAATAATCACAGAATATCAAACAGACTACAATATTAATTTCAAATCTTTCATTCTAGAGAATAATAAAACTAATACAACACAGACTTTAACTTGTTTTTAACATTCCATTTTGGCGAAAGAAAAAATACAAAAGGTAAGAACATGCCCTTAAAATCCAAAAGATTTTTAAAAGAAAATATTTTTTAATGATAAAAAATCCTGTTTCAGTGCTGGACAAGTCTGATAGAAAGTTCTTTAATCTGAGTTGAAAATGAAATCTCTATGCTCTGGAGAAACAAAGGGGTCTAATTTCTCTGTCACAAGGTTAAAATAGGTCTTCTGAAACTCAAAATCATTCGTCTCTGAGTTAAATATGTCCCACTTACTATCCGTTGTTTCATATCACAGTCTCTAACCATACTGCTTTCTCTGAATTTACTCATTTTAGCAAGACAAATATGCCTCATTGCTTAGGCAAATATCCAACCATAAATTGGCTAAATAAAGGGCTAATTTAGAAGAATATGAATGCTGAGTTTGGACCCAGGTACAAACAGTAAGTAAAAGCCTGAATTTTGTCATGAGACAGTTCATCACTGTTGTGAAACTGAGCTCTATCATTTACTAGCTATGCGACAGTGATGGTTAATTTTACGTGTCAACTTGACTGGGCCATGTAGCTTCAAGATATTTCAGTTCAGTTCAATTCAATCACTCAGTCATGTCTGACTCTTTGCAACCCCATAGACTGCAGCACGCCAGGCCTCCCTGTCCATCACCAACTTTAGGGGTTTGCTCAAACTCATGTCCACCAAGTCAGTGATGCCATTCAGCCATCTCATCCTCTGTCATCCCCTTCTCCCTGTGCCTTCAATCTTTCCCAGCATCAGGGTCTTTTCCAATGAGTCAGTTCTTTGCATCAGGTGGTCAAGATATTTGATCAAACATTATTCTGGATGTTACCATGAGGGTTTATTTGGATGACATTAACATTTGAATCCTATGACTAAGTAGACTATCCTCCCTAATGTGGGCAGACCTCATCCAATTCATTGACCTTCTGAGTAGAATGAAAGGCTGAGCCTTAGACCACTAAGAGGCAGTGAAAAGCATCAACATATTAGAGATTCTGAAAACTTTCTAAAAGAGCATAATAGCGATAGGTAGAACATAACAAAAAGAGCAACAGTCTAGCATAGTGTTTAGTAAACTATGGTTCACAGGGCAAAACTTCCAGGCTACCCCTGCTGTTGTATACCCTGCAAACTAAGACTGGTGTTTATACTTTCAAAGGGTTCAAAGAAAAGAATATTTTATGACATGTTAAAACTATATGAAATTCAAATTTTAATTTTCATAAGCAAAGCATAATTAAGACACAGCTGTACTCATTTTTTAATATAAAATTGCATTTTAAGGGTAGTGGTAAAAAGGGATGAAAGAGGACATGTGGCCTGCAAAACCTAAAATACTTACCATTTGGTTTCCTAAAAAGAATGCTGATACCTAGCCAACTATACACACAGGATATTCAGGGAAGATGGAACTTTTCTTCCTGTGGCAAGGGCTGAATCAACATTTGAAGAGGATACAAATGGTTTAACCTGCCTGAGAGGAAGTTAGGTGAATGAAAGTATGGTGGTTGAAAATCTAGGATAGGAGACTCCTTATCAGGCTATCCAATACTTTGGCCACCTATGTGAAGAGCTGACTCACTGGCAAAAACCCTGATGCTGGGAAAGATCGAGGGCAGGAGGAGAAGGGAACAACAGAAGAGGAGATGGCTGGATGGCATCACCAACTCAATGGACATGGGTTTGGGTGGACACAGGGAGTTGGTGATGGACCGGGAGGCCTGGCATGCTGCGGTTCATGGAGTCGCAAAGAGTCAGACACGACTGAGAGACCGAACTGAACTATCAGGCTATTAGAAAAAGGCCTGTCCTATCTGTTTGTTCTCTGTTTATCCACCTTGATGAAAACACATCAATAAGTAAGTCCTACCTATACCTAAAGCAATCTACAGATTTAGTGCAATCCCTATCAAACACTCATGACATTTTTCACAAAACTGGGACAAAGAACTCCATAATTTATATGGAACCACAAAAGACCCTAAACAGCCACGGCAATCTCAGCAAAAAAAGAACAGATGAAGGTATCACAGTCACTGACTTCAGACTATACTACACAGCTACAGTAATCAAAACAGTATGGTACTGGCACAAAAACAGAACTATATATCAATGGAACATAACAGAGAGCCCAGAAATAAACCTGCATATCTATGGTTAACTATAACAAAGGAGGTAAGAACATAGAATGGAGAAGAAAACAGTCTCTTATATAGAGTGATGCTGGGAAAACAGGAACAGCTACATGTAAAAGAATGAAATTAGAACATTTTCCCATATGATATACAGAAATAAAATCAAAATAAATTAAAGACCTAAATCTAAGACCAAAACCACAAAACTCCTAGAAGAAAACAGCAATACACTATTTGACATAAATTGCAGCAATATTTTTTAGACCTGTCTCCTAAAGCAAATGGAACTATAGCAAAAATAAACAAATTGGATATAATTAAACTTAAAAGCTTTTACAGAGCAAAGGTAATCATTGACAAAATTAAAAGAAAATCTACTAAACTGGAGAAAATATTTGCAAATGATATGATTGATAAGGGGTTAATATCCAAACTATATAAACAGCTTAAACAATTCAAAATAAAAGCAACAAACCCCTAAATAACCCAATTTTTTAAATGTGCAGAAGATTTGAATAGCTATTTTTTGAAAGAAGACATACAGATGACCAACAGGAACAAGAAAAGATGCTCAATGTTAGTAATTATAAGAAAAATGTCAACCAAAACCACAACGAGAGATCACCTCACAACTGTCAGAAAGGCCATCACCAAAAAGACCACAAACAACAAAGGAGCTTGAGAAAAGGGAACTCTTATACGCTGGTGGTGAGAATGTAAACTGCTACAGTCACTATGAAAAACAGTATGGAGATGCCTCAAAAAACTTAGAACTAGAAGATCCAGCAATTCCACTCCTGAATATATATTCAAAGAAACTAAAAACACACAATTTGAAAACATATATGCACCCCATTGCTCATCAGTCAGTTTAGTCGCTCAGTCGTGTCCATCTCTTTGCGACACCATGGACTGCAGCATGCCAGGACGCGTTGTCCATCAACTCCCAAAGCTTGCTCAAACTCATTTCCATTGAGTCAGTGATGCCATCCAACCATCTCAGCCTCTGTCATCTGCTTCTCCTCCTGCCTTCAATCTTTCCCAGCATCAGGGTCTTTTCCAGTGAGTCAGTTCTTCCCATCAGGTGGCCAAAGTACTTGAGCTTCAGCCTCAGGATCAGTCCTTCCAATGAATATTCAGGACTGATTTCCTTTAGGATGGACTAGCTGGATCTCCTTGCTGTCCAAGGGACTCTCGAGAGTCTTCTCCAACACCACAGTTCAAAAGCATCAACTTTTCTGCACTCAGCTTTCTTTACAGTCCAACTGTCACATCCATACATGACTACTAGAAAAACCATCACTTTGACTAGACAGACCTTTGTTGGCAAAGTAATGTCTCTGCTTTTTAATATGCTGTCTAGGTTGGTTATAGCTTTTCTTCCAAGGAGCAAGCATCTGTTAATTTCATGGCTGCAGTCACTATCTGCAGTGATTTTGGAGCCCAAGAAAATAAAGTCTGTTATTGTTTCCATTTTCCATTGCTCATAGCAGCATTATTTACAATAGTCAAGATAAGAAAGCAATGTGTCAATCAACAGATGAATGATAAGGAAGATACAAAAATGCAATTTTGCCATTTGCAACAACATAAATGGTCCAGGAGTATATTTAACTTAATGAAATAAGTCAGACAGAGAAAGATAAATACTGTACGTTATCAATTAATGTGAAATCTAAAAGTAAAGTGAATGAATACAACAGAATGGAAACAGACTGACAGACATAGAGAATAAACTAGTTACTAGTGTGGAGGGGCTGGGAGAAGGGAAAACAGAGATACGGGATTAAGAGGTATAAACTACTGTGTATAAAATAGAGAAGCTACAAGGATATATTGAACGGTAAGGAAATGTAGTCAATATTTTATAATAAATTTAAATAGAGTATAATCTATAAAAACATTGAGTCACTATATTACACACTGAAACTAATACATTACTATAAATCAACATGCTTTAACAACAAAAAAAATACTAAGTTCTACCTACCCACAAGGAATTTCCATCAGGATTCTTTCCAGTTAGGGTAAAGATTTGCTGGAAAAACAAAATAACAACAAGTCCATTCCAGCTATCTGTCTTATTCAACTGGTCATATATCAACACAAATGAACAACTAAAGATCGCCAACATTTAAGAAAATCACAAGAGGAAAACAACAGAATGGGCAAAACTAGATATCTCTTCAAGAAAACTGGAGAAATCAAGGGGACATTTCATGCAAAGATGGGCATCATAAAGGACCATCTTACCACCTTACCAAAGAAATGGTAAGGACCTAAAAGAAGCAGAAGAGATTAAGAACAGATGGCAAGAATACACAGTAGAACTACCCCAAAAAGGTCTCAATGACCTGGATAACCATGGCGGTGTGGTCACTCACCTAGAGCTGGACATCCTGGAGTGTGAAGTCAAGTGGGCCTTAGGAAGCATTACTACAAACAAAGCTAGCGGAAGTGATGGAATTCCAGCTGAGTTATTTAAAACCATAAAAGATGATGCTGTAAAAGCGCTGCACTCAACAAGTCAAGATTGGAAAAGGTCAGTTTTCATTTCAATTTCAAAAAAAGGTAACGCCAAAGACTGTTTAAACTACCCTACAGTTGCCCTTATTTCACATGCTAGAAGGTTATGCTCAAAATCCTTCAAGTGACACTGCAGTAGTACATGAACTGAGACCTTTCAGAGGTACAAGCTGGATTTGGAAAAGGCAGAGGAAGAAGAGATCAAATTGCAACATTCCTTGGATCATGGAGAAAGAAAGAATTTCAGAAAAATATCTACTTCTGCTACACTGACTATGCTAAAGCCTTTGACTGTGTAGATCACAATAAACTGAGGAAAGTTCTAAAAGATGGCAATACCAGGACACCTTACCTGTCTCCTAAGAAACCTGTGATTGGGTCAAGAAGCAACAGTTAAAACCAGACATGGAACAGTCGACTGGTTCAAAACTAGGAAAGGAATACAACAAGGCTGTATATTGTCACCCTGCTTATTTAATTTCCATGAAGGGTGTATCATGCAAAATGCTAGGCTATATGAATCCCAAGCCAGAACCAAGACTGCTAGGAGAAATATCAATAACCTCAGATATACAGATGATACCACTCTAACGGCAGAAAATGAAGAGGAACGAAAGAGCTTCTTTAAAACTCAACATATACATATACACAATGGAATGTTACTCAGCCATTAAAAAGAATACATTTGAATCAGTTCTAATGAGGTGGATGAAACTGGAGCCTATTAAATAGAGTGAACACCAATACAGTATACTAACACATATATACGGAATCTAGAAAAATGGTAACAATAAACTTATATGTGAAACAGTAAAAGAGACACAGATGTATAGAACAGTCTTTTAGACTCTGTGGGAGAAGGCGCGGGTGGGATGATTTGGGAGAATGGCATTGAAACATGTATATTATCATATGTGAAACGGATTGCCAGTCCAGGTTTGATGCATGAGACAGGGTGCTCGGGGCTGGTGCACTGGGATGACCCAGAGGGATGGGATGGGGAGGGAGGTGGGAGGGAGGTTCAGGATAGGGAACACATTTATACCCATGGCAGAGCCATGGCAATAAATGGAAAAACCATTACAATATTGTAAAGTAATTAGCCTCCAATTAAAATAAATTTATATTAAAAATAAATAAATAAACTCAACATTCAAAAAATTAAGAACATGGCATCTGGTCCCATCACTTTATGGCAAATAGATGGGGAAACAGTGGAAACAGTGGCAGACTTCATTTCTGGGGGTTCCAAAATCATCGCAGATGGTGACTGCAGCCATGAAATTAAAAGACATCCACTCCTTGGGAGAAAAGCTATGACCAATCTAGAGAGCATATTAAAAAGCAGAGACATTACTTTGCCAACAAAGGCCTGTCTAGTCAAGGCTATGGTTTTTCCAGTAGTCATGTATGGATGTGAGAGTTGGACTATAAAGAAAGCTGAGTGCTGAAGAATTAAAGCTTTTGAATTGTGGTGTTGGAGACTCTTGAAAGTCCCCTGGACTGGAAGGAGATCAAACCAATCAATCCTAAAGGAAACCAGTTCTGAATATTCATAGGAAGGGCTGATGCTGAAGCTCCAATACTTGTAGTACCTGATACAAAAAGCTGACTAACTGGAAAAGTCCTTGATGGTAGGGAAAACTGAAGGCAAAAGAAGGAGGGGGCAGCAGAGGATGAGACGGTTAGATGGCATCACAGACTAAAAGGACATGAATTTGAGCAAACTCTGGGACACAGTGGAGGACTGAAGCTTGGCATGCTGCAGTCCATGGGGTCTCAAAGAGCTGGACAGGACTGAGCAACTGACAAACCACAACAAATGGTAAGAGTATGAGTTTTGTATATTTTGGATAACAGTCCTTTATCACGTGTGTCTTTGCAATTATCTTCTCCCAGTCTGTGGCATGTCTTCTCATTCTCTTGACTGTCTTTCACACAGCAGAAGTTCTTAATTTTAGTGAAGTCCAACCTGTCTATTCTTTCTTTTACATATGAAAAAGAAAAGTGCATTTAAAGTGTCATTGCCATTCCCAAGGTAAGCTACATTTTCTCTGATGTTATCCTACACAAGTTTTATAGTTCTGTTTTACACTTATGTATGTGATTCATTTGGAGTTAATTTTACTGACGTCTGTGTCAAGATTTACTTACTTATTTATTTTTGCATGTATATGACTGACTGTTCCAAAGCAAAGACTATCTTTGCTCCACTGTATTTCTTTTTGCTCCTTTTGTCTAAGATCAGTTCACTATATTCATGTGAGTCTATTTCTGGATTCTGTATACTGCTCCACTAATAATTTACAGTAAATCTTCAAGTCAGGTAGTGTCAGTATTACAACTCTGTTTTTCAATATTGTGTTTGCTATTCTAGATCGTTAGCCTTTCCATATAAACTATAGAACCAGACTGTTAATATCCATGAAATAACATTCTGGGATTTTAACTGGGAGTGCATGAAATCTACGGATCAATTTGGGAAGAACTGACATTGAAAATATTGAGTCACCTATCCATGAACATTATCCATCAGAGGGCAGACAGAATGGAAACCACAACTTCAGAAAACTAATCAAACTGCTCACTTGGATCACAGCCTTGTCTAAGTCAATGAAAGTATGAGTCATGTCATGCAGGGCCATGCAAGACAGACAGATCATGGTACAGAGTTCTCACAAAACGTGGTCCACTGGAGAAGGGAATGGAAAACCACTTCAGTATTCTTGCCTTGAGAATCCCATGAGCAGTATGAAAAGGTAAAAAGGTAGGACACTGAAAAATGAACTCCCCAGGTGCACAATATGCTAAGGGAGAACAGTAGAGAAATATCTACAGAAAGAATAAAGAGACGGACCCAAAGCAAAAATAACGCACAGTTATGTATATGGCTGCTAATAGAAGTCAAGTCCAATGCTGTAAAGAATAATATTGCATAGGAACCTGGAATAATTTAGGTTCATAAATCAAAGTAAGTTGGAAGTGGTCAAACAGGAGATGGCAAGAGTGAATATTGACATTTTAGGGATCAGTGAACTAAAATGAACTGAAATGGGCGAATTTAACTCAGATGACCATTTTATCTACTACTCTGGGCAAGAATCCCTTAGAAGAAATGGAGCAGCCCTCATAGTCAACAAGAGAGTACAAACTGCAATACTTGGATGCAGTCTCAAAAATGACAGAATCATCTGTTCATTTCCAAAGCAAATCATTCAATATCACAGTAATCCAAGTCTAGGCCCCAACCACTAACGCTGAAGAAGCTGAAGTTGAATGCTTCTGTGAGGACCTATAAGACCTTCTACATCTAACACCAAAAATAGATATCCTTTTCATCACAGGGGACTGGAATGCAAACATAGGAAGTCAAGAGATACCTGGAGTAACAGGCGAATTTGGCTTTGGAGCAGAAAATGAAACAGGAAAAAGGCTAACAGAGTTTTGCCAAGAGGATGCACAGGTCATAGCAAACACCCTTTTGAAACAACACAAGAGACAACTCTACACATGGATATCACCAGATGGTCAACACCAAAATCAGACTGATTACATTCTTTGTAGCCAAAGATGGAGAAGCTTTATACAGTCAGCAAAAATAAGACTAGGAGCTGCCGGTAGCTTAGATCATGAACTCCTTATTGCCAAATTCAGACTTAAATTGAAGAATGTGGAAAAAACCACAAGACCATTCAGGTATGACCTAAATCAAATCCCTTATGATGATACAGTGCAAGTGACAAATAGATTCAAGGGATTAGATCTGATAGACAGAATGCCTGAAGAACTATGGACAGAGGTTCATGACATTGTACAGGAGGCGATGATCAAGACCATCCCCAAGAAGAAATGCATAAAGGAAAAACGGTTGTCTGAGAGGCCTTACAAATAGCTGAGAAAAGAAGAGACATGAAAGGCAAATGATAAAAGGAGAGATATATCCACCTGATTGAGGAGTTCCAAAAAGAGCAAGGAGAGGTAAGTAAGCCTTCCTCAGCAATTAATGCAAAGAAATATAGGATAACAATAGAATGGGAAAGACTAGAGATCTCATGAAAAAAATAAAGAGATACCAAGGGAACATTTCATGCAAAAATGGGCACCATAAAGGATGGAAATGGTATGGACATAACAGAAGCAGAAGATATTAAGAAGAGGTGGCAAGACACACAAAAGAACTACACAAAAAAGATCATCATGACCCAGATAACCATGATGGTGTGGTCACTCACCTAGATAGAGCCAGACATCCTGGAATGATAAGTCAACTGGCCTTAGGATGCATCATTATGAACAAAGCTAGTGGAGGTGATGGAATTCCAGTTGAGCTATTTCAAATTCTAAAAGATGAGGCTGTGAAAGTGCTGCACTCAATATGCCAATAAATTTGGAAAACTCAGCAGTGACCACAGGACTGGAAAAGGTCAGTCTTCATTCCAATTCCAAAGAAAGGCAATGCCAAAGAATGCTGAAACTACCGTGTAATTGCACTCATCTTACACGCTAGCAAAGTAATGTTCAAAATTCTCTAAGCCAAGATTCAACAGTATGTGATCAGAGAACTTCCAGGTGTTCAAGCTGGATTTAGAGAAGGCAAAAGAACCAGAGATCAAATTGCCAACAACCACTGGATCACTGAAAAGCAAGAGAGTTCAAGAAAAACATCTACTTCTGCTTTATTGATGATGCCAAAGCCTTTGACTGTGTGGATCACCTGTGGAAAATTCTTCAAGAGATGGAATACCAGATCACCTGACCTGCCTCCTGAGAAATCTGTATGCAGGTTAAGAAGCAACAGTTAGAATTGGACAGGAAACAACAGACTGGTTCCAAATCGGAAAAGGAGTATGTCAAGGATGTATACTGTCACTCTGCTTATTTAATTTATATGCAGAGTACATCATGAGAAATGCTGGAATGGATGAAGCACAAGCTGGAATCAAGACTGCCCGGAGAAATATCAGTGGCAGAAAGCAAAGAGGAACTCAAGAGCCTCTTGATGAAAGTGAAAGAGGAGAGTGAAAAAGTTGGCTTAAAGCTCAACATTCAGAAAACTAAGATCATGGCATCCAGTCCCATCACTTCATGGAAAATAGATGGGGAAACAGTGGAAACAGTAGCTGACTTTATTTCCTTGGGCTCCAAAATCACTGCAGATGGTGATTGCAGCCATGAAACTAAAAGACCCTTACTCTTTGGTAGAAAAGTTATGACCAACCTAGACAGCATATTAAAAAGCAGAGACATTACTCTGCCAACAATGGTCTGTCTAGTCAAAGCTATGGATGTTCCAGTATTCGTGTATGGATGTGAGAGTTGGACTATAAAGAAATCAAAGCATCCAAGAACTGATGCTTTTGAACTGTGGTATTGGAGAAGACTTGAGAGTCCCTTGGACTGCAAGGCGATCCAGCCAGTCCATCCTTAAGGAAATCAGTCCTAAATATTCATTGGAAGGACAGATGCTGAAGCTGAAACTCCAGTACTTTGGCCATCTGATGCAAGGAACTGACTCATTAGAAAAGACTCTGATGCTGGGAAAGATTGAAGGCGAGAGAAGAGGACGACAGAGGAAGAGATGGTTGGATGGCATCACTGACTCAATGGATGTGAGTTAGAATAAATTCCAGGAGTTGGGTGATGGACAGGGAGGCCTGGCATGCTGAAGTCCATTGGGTCGCAAAGAGTCAAACAGGACTGAGCAACTGAACTGAACTGATGATAATGTTGTACCAAAGATTATATGTTAACTTCAGGAATGCATTGGTGCACATCCTCTTGGATTGTAGTTAAAGCTGAAAAACGATTTTTCACTTTAGAAAACTAAAGGCTGAAGTAAGTAAGAGTAGAAAACCAGTGAATATGTAGTAAATAAATTCATAGAAATTCAGTATTGCGTACTTCAAAGTTTTCAGAGCAGCAAAACTGTCTTTAAGAAGTTCCTATTTGTTACTGGAGTGCTTTGTCACTTTCTGTTTTGGTCTTCTTAAGTACTTACTTATTACAGGGCACTATTAAGGTATATTATTGTTCACTGTGATCATTTTAACTGATATGTTGCTATCTATGTGTTAATCTTATCTCCCCCAAATGAGAACAGTTTTTTTTTTACTTTGTCCTCAAATGACAAGTTTAGGTCCAAGCAGATAGTAAACACTCAACAACTACTTACTGAATGATTGACATCACAGAATTATACTGGTGAGACTCTAAATGAAATCACCTAACCCTTGATCAAGCTTTCTGGTTGATATATTGTTAAACTGCAATGCTTTTTTTTTCTGAACACTTTTCTTTAAAAAACAAAAAGCTACCCAAATGAAAAACTGGAGTCACTATGTAGCAATATAATCTCAAAGAGAATTAGCCAAAAAGTTTTTACAAGTCACTGAGATTTAAAACAAATCAATGGCAAGGGTTTCCATCAAGTTTTGATGTATTTTAGAAGTATCACAGATCACTGTCAAAACCAACAATAAGTATTAGTGCAAGCATAATTCATTTGTCAATCATGAACGCCTTCAAAGATTACTTACTCCAGCCTCCTACCCCATGCCCAGCTCAAAATTTTGAAGACAAAATTTAAATCCAAGGATTCACGGTTTGGGGTTTTTTTTTCCCCAAAATCTAGGTTACTATGGCTTTTTTCATCATGTAAAATTCCCATTCTACTAAACTCTGCTCTGGATTCAGAGTTCACAGATCACTTGAAAAAGAAAGCACATACACATCTAATTCTTACCAGTTTTTCTGGTAAAAAAAAAAAAAACTAAACTAAAAATATTGTGTTATTTGCAGCTGCCTTAACAGCAAACGACAATTAAATGTGTGAACAAGGTTGTCAGAATAACACTTTTCATTCACACGACTTATGGAAAGGCGCTCTAAGACTTCCAGAAGCACTAATTAAAATTAACGAAAGCAACTTACGGGGACTTGTCAAGAGAGGTACAGTTTCATCTGCTGTTTGAAACAGAGGAAAACCAAACCGCCTCAAAGCTCAAGAGTTTTTACTCTAATGTCTAAATCCAACCCAGCTGCCACCGGCACTGAGGAACCGAGCCCAGGGGCTCAACAAGCTACTCACTAAGGTAAGAGTTTCAACCCCTTCTCTGTTACCCAGCTACTCAGAAAAAGACCTGAAGAGGAGGCCGGGGAGCATTTTCTTTCAGAAATCAGAAAAGGCCTAGGGTGGGGAGTTGGGGGGTTGGGGGAGCGGTATCCTGTCTACTACAGAGAGGAGGAAAGTGCAGGGTCCTACTGAAAGTTGCTTGATATACTCCACCACCAGCCTTTTTTTTTTTTAACTCTACGTGAATGAAGACACTCAAATAGAGAAGAACGTTAATGATATTACCCACCTCTAGCCCCAAAGAACCCAAGAAGACTCTCATCCAGGACTCAGGTGGCTCTTTCTCACCTGGGCCTTGCAGAAATTGGCCGTCCTGACGTAAACGCACTTTTCAGCAATACGCCTTCCGATTGGTTGACTCGGGAACCCTCAGTCCTATTGGCTTCAAGAGTCGAGGAGGCGGGAGTTTGGGGCTGACTGTGACAGGCCCGCGGCTTAAGCTCCCAGAGTTCTCATTGGGTCAACGCGGGAAGCCCCAAGATGGCGGCAGCAGGGACCTCCGGCACCGGCACCCGGAGTACTGGGTCTGAGGTGGCGGCGGCCAGCACGAACAACGTCACGAGCTTCCAGCGGAGGGGTCCCAGAGCCAGCGGTGCAGACAGCGGCTGCTCTCGACTGGTGTCCATCGCGGGGACACGGCCGTCGGTGCGGAATGGACAGCTGCTGGTATCAACCGGGCTGCCAGCCCTGGACCAGCTCCTAGGTCGGTTCAGAACGGAGATCTGGGCTCAGCAGAGGGAAAACAGGGAGGGGACCTGCCGGGGTAGACACCCTGACCCCACATCTCTCTCACCTCTCAGCATTCGGACTTGGAGGGGATGGCCCAGTCCGATGGAGGGGAGGAAGGGTTGCATGGAGACTTTAAATGCTGTTAATCAGATCTGGTTTTGTGCTCCCACCTTCTGCTTTGGTGCCCACTAGCCTTTTTCTCGATTACGGCAGGAAATCTACATGCTTTTGCCCTTACGTGTATTCCTAGTCAAGGGGAATCATTGATGATTGGGGACGAGTTGGCATTCATCTAGGATCCCGTCCCGGTCTTTGAATGCACCCTTCTGTGAATCCCAGATAGCCCATGGTTTGGGCTAGCCTACAGGAGTTTGTATCACTTGAGACAGATGGGAATCAATAGAAAATGCTGAAAAAAAATAACTTCCCCTCTTTTGCTGGCTGGCTGCTTATCTCCTGGTTCTGAATCTTTAAACTAATCATATTGACTTTAAAAGAACGTATGCTAAAAGCTTAGATGGATCCAAGTAATGAAAGCCTGTCTTTGACCTTAACAGACATACCCACCACCTGCGTTAAATATATGTATATTTGTTTTTGTTATTTTTTCTCTATAATTTCGCTTCCCAGAGTTACATCTCAAACGATGTTTAAAATTAATTCACATTTTAACGAGAAAAAGAAGTCCAGTTTTTAGGCTTTCCAAAATCTCAGGAATTTTTCTTAAGAAGGCTGCCAAAGAGTATGTTTGATTAATAACCATTATGTTGAAAAGACTGAACAGATTAGATAGGTAGGACAAAGCTGCTTTGTTAATAAAGCTTGTAAAGTAGTTAACTCCTCTCAGAATGCTACTTTACTAAAATTGGTCCATGTTTGTATTTCATAATTTTGTTATTATAGGATAAGATGTGTTAAGCCTTATACACTTTCATAAAATATTACAAATGCCATTGTTCTTGTACTTCCCTTGTCATTTTCACTCTGTAATTTTTTTCCCCCGCAGGTAGACTTTTGAGATAGGTTTAGCAATAGAAAGGCCAATGAGAAAGTGTATGTCTTCTTACTTCTGTTACTTTATGACCATAATTGGATCCTGGTTATTTCTACGTAAATTTAAATAATAAATTTGAATATTTTTCCTTAATTGTTTCAACTGTTTACCTTCCTAAATTGCATGATACTATAAAGAGGAATGATTCAAAATATCTAGTTGGCAAATATTTATCTTACTTTTTTCCCTTGTGAGTTTAACTTGGTGTCATCCCCTATTTAAATGTAAAGCATGGAGGCTGTTCTCGTCCTTAATTTTTTTTGGTAACTCAGTGGAGATATGTAACTTCATTCACTGATTATGAAACTCTCCAAACAAAAAGGTCACATTTCTAATATTACATCTTCAGTTCCTCATTAGAATAACAAAATAGCACAGTATCTGGTACTTATAGATTCTAAATAAGTTCTTAGTTTAAAGAAAAATAATGTGTAGGAAAAAGTGTACAGATTATGAAACATGTAGGATGGAATTATGTGTTTGAGCTCTAAAATCAAACTTGGAGATTAACTGACATAAATAGAGTCACAAAACTGTGACAGTCTGGCTGATTTTCAGGCTCCACATTTAATGCTCTGCACTAGGCTGCAATTGCTTCAAATTTTTGAAAACTTTTCAGGTGTTTTTAACAATTTATTGAATCTAAGCCTAAAGATTTAACTGTATAGTCTCTTTAAGCACCCACCAGAAAGGTGACCCAAAGCACCTTTCTTGTGTGTTTTTTTACAGTGATATAAATTTGAACTGTAATTTTAAATTTCTCCAGATCTGCTTGAAGTTGGGGAATCTATTTATTTGACTCTAACAAGCTTATGTCAAAAATTAGTGTTCATTAAAATTATTGAAATAAGTATCAGTTTTTAGATATTTTGAAATATACTTTGCATGTATATAGTTAATTCTCAAATTGCACGGAAGTTGAAGACATTCTTATAATAGGAATTACTACATTTGGAATAATAAAATATCTAGAAATATTTTAGTTGTTAACTTCCTAATGGCGTTTTTATATTTTGATTTGCTATTTTCTGTGGCCCTTTGGAGCAAACCCTATACATGTGTTATTCATTAAACCATTGTTTGAAAGTGAAACATTTGGCTACTAATGTATATACACAAAAGTAAAAACAATTCAGATTATACTGTGGTTCTGAAATGTTATCTGACTGGATTGTGACAAGTCTAATATAATCTTATAGTGACAAAGTGTAATGATAGTAGGATGCTATGACATCAGAATGATGAAACTGTAATATGACGTTGTTGCCTAAATATATTCTGTAGTTACTGCGTAACAAGTAAATATTGTATTGTCACTGACACACTGCAGTGATATTTTACTACTGCCTTTGTGACATTATTGTAATTTTAAGTGTAGATGCAAAATATATTTGAAAGGCATTAAATAGACTAATTGAATGTTAGTTATTTGATGATATACTAATATTTCCATTGCTTATTCTGAAGTGTTTTATAAATTTGAGACTTTTTTATTACTGTATCTTAATTTTCATGATCTAATTGTATTAAATATTTTTATTCTTTATTTTATTGTTAGATATCAATTTATATTTCCCAAGTTGACTAATTTACATTCTGGGATTTCCTAACCCAGTTTCTCAACCCTCCCTTTCCAGAACATTTATGTTGTTATTTGAGGACACTGTGTTTAAATATTTCATTTTTCTTCTTCCAGGAATTTCAAAGATTATCTAGTAGGTAAAGGATTCTGGCAGAATTTCTCTTTTCCTTGAATATAAAATAGTCCATTTTAGGACCATATTGACTACCATAGAGAAATTACCTCCCAGCTTATCTTTCAAAAAGATATTTGAAGGATGGATGACTTCTCAGTTTTAACTGCATTAAACTCTGTGGTGTTCAGAATTTATTAAATTTTGACAGACAAGTGAGTGGAAATAAGAATTGGGATAAATAATAATCCAGGAAGATTGCCCAGAAGAAGCTTGAGGGTAGCTACCATTTTCAACATTGCCATGAAAAAATAATAGTGGGCATAGTTCTTTGCTCCACCTGGCTTCCATGATAGCTCAACCTGTAAAGTATCCGCCTACCATGCCAGAGACATGGGAGAAGCATGTTTGATCCCTGGGTTGAGAAGATCCCCTGGAGAATGAAATGGCAACCCACACCATTATTCTTGCCAGGAAAATCCCATGGATAGAAGAACGGAGTTGAACACCACTGAGCACACACACATCTTAATCTGGAGTATGGGATCATATACATTAAGCTTGGGCTGTTTACTTAGTATAAACCCCGTTATGATATTTTAATGATTGATACCTGTACATTTAAAGCAAATGCCACTCATTCCTTTGTAAAATTTTTTAATGCAAATTAATCAACAGAACCATTCTCATTGTTTATGGCTTTTCTGTTTTGATTCCCATATTTGCCCAGCCAATAATTGTAATAACCAAGAGTTGTTAGGATGTTTCATACCTAGAAAAAGTAGACTTGTTAATCATATAACTGCAATTTAATTTGAAGTGTGGCATTAATTCGGTAGTTAAGGATGTTGCTGTGAACGAAGGATATGGATTTTTATGTTGCATTTTCCCTACAATACCTTTAAGATGCCTGTTTTGCTTCTATAATTTTAAGCAAAACTACTGATTTATAGAGAACAATGGAAAGGACTAGTATGAAAGACTTCTCCTTCCTAATTTTTATTTCTCTTCCCTTAAACTTTTAACTTTGAAAAAAGAATTGCCTTTATTGTAAAACAAATTATCACTTATGGACTTTCATATTCTAATATATTAATTTGACCTCATTTACCCTAAATGAATAGCTTAATTAGAGATTTGTTTTGGGAACTGTGTAGGAATTGAATTTTCTCCCTTTAAAATATCATTTTCCAACTATTCACATGAATATTTTTTAACTCCTTCCTTCGTATTTAAAAAAAATTAAAAAATAGATATTGACACTTAAAATCTTAAATTTTCTAATGTTTCTTAAGCTTTTATATTTTTTCTAGTTTTAAGACAAAGTACTGTCACTTTTTTAAAATGTAAAAGCTTGATGAATTTTATACTTTAAGATATCAGACTTGAAAAGTGTTTTCAAGCTTTCAAACTTCTGTAAACTTATAAGTTGATAAAATATTCTCCCATTTTTTTTTAGTAAGCTTGAGATGAGCTTAAACATACTTCTTAAAGTGGTCTAGAGGTAATCAGAAGTTTATTTTTTTAGTGACTTAGGATATTGGTGATTTATCTGAGATGATTAAAGGGAAGAGGAGGCATTGAACAAGACCATTTTTTACTTCTTTGTGTGTGTACACCTGAGCAATGTATCATATTTAATTGGGAAACTATTTCTTGATCTCATTATTTCACTATGAATATTATTCACAAAAAGCATTTATTTCTCTGAATGTTCCACTTGGAAGCCTTATATGAATTCCTAATACAAGTGCTTGCTTACCCTTTTACTTACCTCTCAGGCATTTTAATGTACTATTGGGAAAAGATATTTCTGTTTTAATTAGGAACTATTAGTGTGAAATCTGTGCTGCTTTTGAAATTGCTAATGAATTGCTGAATTTAAAGACGTATTGAAAGCTAACTTTTGTTGAATATACCATGATAAGCATCTTGTGTTAAGCTTTTCAATTTTGGGTGGGGAGAATGACTTTTAACTTATTAAAATTTCCTCTAGTTTAAAATAAAACTAGATTCTCAGTATATTAAGTGAGATATTTCAAAATGCCTTATACAGAGTATTTGGGGGAAATGTTGCCTTATCACACACTAAAATGAAGTTCGAAGACTACAGAAACTACAGCTACATGCTTGTGTATATGGTCATGTCAAAATCACTTTGCCTCATATGCATGGAATAAAAGCTTGATTTATAAGTAATAAGGTAGCTTCTTCTTATTTCCCATGACCAACTTTCCAAATGACCAGCTTTACTAGGACCAATTCAAATCTGAGTCTAGTGAATTTATGTAGCATAGCCCATTAGAAAAAAGGTAAGTTGCCTTTTTGTAAGAAAAGCCCAGTAGAGTATTAATTTGGCTGATAAAAATTATTAAAACATCCTCATATTATCTTGTTTTAAGTAATGTTTACATTTTCCAAACATAAAAATTTTCCATATATAATTTTAGTATATGTGAGATTTAAAATTTTTGTTCCCTGAATTAGCAGAAACAGTGGCTTGTTCAACTCAGGCAGAAAACTACCTTCGTAGTATAGTCTGATTTGCTGTATACTGTTAAGGTGATCACCATTTATCAAATAATATATTTAGTGTATCATGTATTGATTGTTTCTAATCAGAAAATAATTGCCAGAATGTAAGAGTAGCTCTTACTGCACTTCAGACAAGACACCTGAGCAAGCTATATCATTCAGTCAGAGAACTGTTTCTTGATCAGTTCCCGTTATTTCACTGTGAATATCATTCACAAAAAATATCTACTTCTCTAAATATTCCACTTGGAGGCCTTATATAAATTCCTAATTTGAGAAGACATGAATATAGACCCAAAGAAGTTTAAATAACAAATCTAAATCCTTCCTGTAAGGATTAAGTTATGGGAAAAAGGCAGCTAATTTTTTTATAGTAGACTAGACTAGACACTTGGAGTATCTGTTTGGTGCCTGTATTATTGCATCTCAAATACACAAAATGATAATTACTAGCTAAATATTTTTACATGTGAGGAAAAAATAGTGAGTTGAAAAGTGTGATTTAAAATATTTAAAAGGGTTAAAAAAATAATATTGTTCTGTATGTAGCACAAACTGTAAAACTAAATATTTACTCTTCTCCCAAAGAGAACCTTTTTGCTCTCATCTTTTATGGTTGTTATCATCATATATATTTCAGTTTATGTTAAACTTTTAGTTTGACCAACATTTAAAGTTATCCTGTGTAATCTAGTATGGCTTTAAGTGCTAAAATGAAGGAACTTATCTCAATGTGAAGTTAAAATACATATTTAATTCTACAACATATCCACTTAAAACATGTAAATCTATTTGTTCCTTTTTAAAATTGTTTTCTAACAATTTTGAATGCTCTGTTTATAGTCATAAAGTCCTCAAATGTTGGATTGTATTAAGTGGCATGCAGCTTACCAAATTCTTTGAAACATAACAGTTATTTATTTTATTTGCAAGGCAAAAAATAAACACTATCATGAATTTTTCATGCTAAGTTTTTCTGTGTATAGTTTGTCACTACAAAACTTTTTGGGAAAAGATTCTCTATTACAGTCTAAATGTTTCACAATCACAATTTTGTGAACAAAAACCCTAGTAATATTGTCTTCAGTTGTCCAACTTTTCTTTTTAAATTAATTATACTTTAAGTTCATTTGATTCTTTGTGTATACATGTTTAAATTTTTAAGTGAATTTGTTAGCATTTACAACAATAACACATAGTAATGCTTTCACAAATAGTTTTACAAACAAAATATCAGTCATCAAATGGTTGAATGTCTATCTTTCTGATGTTCTAGTTTCTTAAAACTTTATTTTAAATTTATTTTTAATAAACCTCTATTTCAGTTATGTATTTATGATCCTATTACCCTAATTCAAATATGGTTAAAATAGCATTTTCTAGTAAAATTGAAAATGTGTTTTGTGATTGTGGTGATTGTGCCTCTCTTGTTTGACAAAAATGTTCATCTTACATTCTAAATATATTTAGAATGTGTTCAGATTTTGTGTGTGTTATTAATAATCGGAAAAGAATTTGTTTTAACTATCAGGTTTTTTTCTCCAAGGTTTGTTAAATTTGAGAATAAAAATTAAAGTGGAATTTATATTGTAATAACCTTTCTTTCTGTGTTGTACTTCTGTTGTAGTTAAGTTACTGTGCATATTTAGGTCTCAGCTATTGAGCTAATTTATTAATAAGTGCTAAATATAACATTAAAGGAATGCTTAGCCGCCTGTGTTGAATGCTGCATGGCCCTATCACAGGAGAAAGGAGGATAGTACAGTATATTATGAAAGTAATTGTAATGTGTAGCGTATAATTATATATAGTGTGTAATTATTTCATAATAGCACCTTAAGCCAAGTATTGCAAAGGTAATTAAAATGTTGTTCTCAACTACAATTTTGAAGTTATTGAAGTACCTGTCCTTGATAATGCCTAACTTTTATGCTAAAGATAATATGAAAAGGTAGATTAATTTGTTCTTCATTTTGTTTCATTTCCAGGTGGAGGTTTGGCCGTTGGAACAGTTCTTCTAATTGGTTAGTATAGCATACATACCTTGCTATTCCCAATCACAGTTTTCTGTTGTGCATAATGATTTTATGGGTTTGCCTGTTCCGAAATTCATTATATAACACTCTACAAGAGTTAAGGTAAATTAAAGAGGAATTGCCTTATGTTTAATTTAAATTAAAATATTAATCTAAACTTGAACTGATTTGGAAAAATATTTGTGAAAATGTAGCTCTTATAATTAAAAAGTGTTCACAGTTCCTTGTCTTCCATTTGTTTTAAAAAGAGGAAAATAATGCCAATAGATTTTTTGGAGAATCTCAGTATTTAAAGCAGGATTGTTACAATGATTTATTTGATAATTTGATGCACATAAGCCCATTGTATATATCACAGATTTTTACCATGCTTGTCTTCTTATTCAAAGAAAAATGACAACAAAAATTTTTGTTCATCTTTATAGCTTCCATAGCTCTTACTTAAATATACATGCTGCTGCTGCTAAGTCACTTCAGTCATGTCTGACTCTGTGCAGCGGCATACACGGCAGCCCACCAGGCTCTGCTGTCCCTGGGATTCTCCAGGAAAGAACACTGGAGTGGGTTGCCATTTCCCTCTCCAATGCAGGAAAGTGAGAAGTGAAAGTGAAGTCGCTCAGTCATGTCCAACTCTTTGCAACCCCATGGACTGCAGCCCACCAGGCTCCTCCGTCCATGAGATTTTCCAGGCAAGAGTACTGAAATGGGTTGCCATTGCCTTCTCCATAAATATACATACATAACCCAATTTACCTTTGTTTTAAATTTAGATCATAGAATGTTGTAATTGAAATAAATCTTGACAGTTACATAATCCAAGCTCCCACCTGGCCATGGAACACTTTTCAGATACCAAACACCATTTGAGTACAGATGATCTAGTTTAACAGGCTTCCCTGGTGGTTCAGATGGTAAAGAATCTCCCTGCAGTGCGGGAGACTTGGATTGGATCCCTGGGTCGGGCAGATTCCCTGGAGAAGGAAATGGCAACCCACTCCAGTCTGGAAAATCCCAAGGATGGAGGACCCTGGCCGGCTACAGACCATTGCGTCTCAAAAGAGTTGGACACAACTGAACGTCTTCACTTTGACCTTATCTACTTTAAAGGGTTCACTACTTCACCAAGCAAACGTTTGTTATTTGAAAATGTGTGATTTACTAGAAAGTTCTTTAGGTTAATATTTAATTTGTATGCCGGTGATGAGTTTGTTGTTCCTAGTTTTTTGTCCTCAGATACTCTTTCACCTGACACTCTTAAAATATTTTAAAATAACAATTTAATCACCTCAAATCTTCTCAAGACTAAGTAGACATGGTTTCTTAAACTGATTTTTCTGCATCATGGTTGTCACACTCCTCATTCTCCTGATTATTCTCTTGTCACACCTTCTGCTCTAGCGTTGTCTTTTTGTGCACAGAACTGAATATACTCCAGATTTAGTATACATGCAATGTGTCTTCAGTCGTGTCCAACTCTTTGTGACCTCCATTGACTGTAGCCCACCAGGCTAGGTTGTCCGTGGGATTATCCTGGCAAGAATACTGGGGTGGGTTCCTGTTTCCTCCAGGGTATCTTCATGACCCAGGGATCAAACCTGCATCTGCTGTGGCTTCTGCATGGGAAGGCAGGTTCTTTACCACTGAGCCTCCTGGGAAGGCTGAATTTATTATGACCTATGCTTAATTCTAGAAATGGTGGAAACTCAAATATTTCTACCTAAGTAATATACATGGAGCCATTCAGCACCTTTTTCTACTAAATATATGTTAGGGAGGAAAAAAAAAAACATTATCCACTGGAGAAGGGAAAGACAAACCACTTCAGTATTCTTGCCTTGGGAACCCCATGAACAGTATGAAAAGGCAAAAAGATATGACACTGAAAAATGAACTCCCCAGGTCAGTAGGTGCTCAATATGCTACTGGAGAAAAGTAGAGAAGTAACTCCAGAAAGAATGAAGAGGTAGAGCCAAGGCAGAAAAAATACACTATTGTGGAGTGACTGGTGATGGAAGTAAAGTTCAATGCTGTAAAGAACAATATTGCATAGGAATCTGGAATGATAGGTCCATGAATCAAGGTAAATTGGAAGTGATCAAACAGGAGATGGCAAGAGTGAACATCGACGTTTTAGAAATTAGTGAACTAAAATGGACTGGAATGGGTGAATTTAGTTCAGATAGTGGTTATATCTACTACTGTGGGCAAGAATGCCTTAGAAGAAATGGAGTAGCCCTCATAGTCAACAAGAGAGTCCAATATGTAGTACTTGAGTGCAGTCTCAAAAATGACAGAATGATCTCAGTCCTTTTCCAAGGCAGATCATTCAGTATCACAGTAATCCAAGAGTGTGCCCCAACCACTAATGCTGAAGAAGCTGAAGCTGACAGTTCTATGAGGACATACAAGACCTTCTAGACCTAATGTCAAAAACAGATATCCTTTTCATCATAGGGAACAGCAATGCAAATGTAGGAAGTCAGGAGATACCTGGAGTAACAGGCAAGTTTGTCCTTAGAGTAGAAAATGAAGAAGGACAAAGGCTAATAGAGTTTTGCCAAGAGAACGCATTGGTTATAGCAAATACCCTCTTCCACCAACACAAGGGATGACATCATGATGACACATGTACATCACCAGATGGTCAATACCCGAATCAGATTGATTATATTCTTTGTAGCTGAAGATGGAGAAGCTCTATTCACTCAGCAAAAACAAGACTAGGAGCTGACTGTGGCTCATATCTTGAACTCCTTATTGCAAAATTCAGACTGAAATTGAAGAAAGTAGGGAAAACCGTTAGACCATTCAGATATTACCTAAATCAAATCCCTTATGATGATACAGTGCAAGTGACAAATAGATTCAAGGGATCAGTTTGAGAGTGCCTGAAGAACTACGGACAGAGTTTCGTGACATTGTACAGGAGGCAGGGATCAAGACCATCCCCAGGAAAAAGAAATACAAAAAGGCGAAATGGTTGTCTGAGGAGGCCTTACAAATAGCTGAGAAAAGAAGAGAAGCGAAAGGGAAAGGAGAAAAGGAAAGATATACCCATCTGAATGCAGAGTTCCAAAGAATAACAAAGAAAGATGAGAAAGTCTTCCTCAGCAATCAATGCAAAGACATAGAGGAAAACAATAGAATGGGAAAGACTAGAGATCTCTTGAAGAAAGTTAAAGATACCAAGGGAACATTTTAGACCTTTAGAATGCAACAAAATAAATGAATATGAATAAGTAAAAGGCCATTCTCTGAGGAACAAATAGGCCATTCTCTGAAGAACTGAGGGACTCCTTCCTGTACTTTGAAAATCCAATATAGTTTTCTTAAAACATGTTTCATTCTTTAGCACTGGAAAAGGTTTTAAGATGTTTTATGTTTAGATAGCTTTCTGACAGTCTAGTTCACATGTAAATTTGGCGCCCCCCCCCCCCGTAAAGTATCAAAAGTGAAAGCATAGCGTAAATATTTAAAGTTCACACAGGTTCTTTTTACATAAAGGATCTTGAGCTATATGTGGAGATATCAAGCATCAAAGAGATTTAATAGAAATTAGTAATTAAGATACAAGTTTTATGTGACATTTAAGAACGCATTATTTTTAATCTCTTAAATTATGTAATTCTCATTCTAGAAATAAGAGATGAGTGATATGCTTTTAAACAATGAATTACAGCTACCTATGTGTGTACTTCTGTATTAGTTACCTATTTCTGTGTAACCATATTAACAGAAACGTACTAGCTTGAAAAGAACACACTTATTATCTCACAATTTCTGCGTCCTCTGCAAGCAGACAGTCTAGGAGTGAGTCAGGGCTGGGTTCTCACTGGAGGTTTGGCAGGGGATGGACCTGCTTCAGTCTCCCAGGGTGATCGGCTGCATTCGGTTCCTTGCTGTCAGCCAGAGGCACTTTCTCACAACAGGGCATCTTATTTCTTCAAGACCAGTAAGGGAGACAGTCTCTCAGTGTGACAGATGTTACAGTTTTATGTAACAGAAGTGATGTACCATCACCTTTGCCATATTCTTTGGGTTCAAAGCAAGTTAGAGGTTCCACCCACATTCAAAAAGAAAGCTTACACAAAGGCACATACCAGGAAAGAAGATCATGGGGGTCACCTTAGAATCTGTCATACTTTTCCTAGTTTCAATTTGTTATTATTTCATACAATAGCAAAAACTAAGCAGTCCCAATATATCTCTCACAGGATAATATAGTATTTTCTCATCAGTTGTCTTCAAGCTCTTTGAATTTGATGAGCTGTTTTCCTTTTACATCATGCAATTCTGAGCACTTTCCTTATGGTACACAAGTTGGTTAACTACAACCTGTTGCCTGGTGCCTTATAAAGATTTATTGAAACATAATCATACTCTATTTACACACTCTAACTTTCTTTTTTTTTTCCTGCACTTACAAGGGCAGAGCTAAGTAGATTCAACAGATACTGTATAGTTCTCAAGCCTGAAATATTTATCCTTCTGACTCAAGAAAAAGCTTGCCAATTCCTGTTTTGTATGATTATATATTGTGTTCTCCTTAATTTATTTTATAGTAGTAAAACTTGTTAGAAGACTAAAATAAGACAAACTGAACTATTATCAGTAGAGTTCCTTGGGAATAAAACTACCCAACCTTTGTCCTAAAGCATTTGAACGACAACTGTATGTTCAACACTGTTAGATAATATCCATCTTGGTTTTTACCCTTGATGAACTTAAACTGGTTGTTGGTTGAATGTGGAATAACTATGAAGAATACATATAGAATGTGCAGATATTTGTGCAGGCCCAAGAGATACGTTGTTTAGTTGCAAAGTCATGACTGAGTCTACAACCCCAGGCTCCTTTGTCCATGGAATTTTCTGGGCTAAGATACTGAAGTGCATCACCATTTCCTTCTCCAAGGAATGTTCCCGACCTAGGGATAGAACCCAAATGTCCTGCATTAGCAGGTGGATTATTTACCTTTTAGCCACTGAAGAAGCCCTGCAAGGGATATGAAAAAGTTTGAATTGTTTCATACAAAACACACTCTTAATATCTTTAAATCTAATCATTAAATATAAAACATTTAACATTAAGTGAGGACTTACTGTGTGCTGGCATCATACTAAGTCTTTAATGTGTATTTTATCATTTGATTTAACAATAGTCAGATGAGGTGTCTGTATGTTACAGAAGACGAAATTTTGAGGGAAGCCAAGTAACTTATCCAAGGTCATGCACCTATTAGCTGAGATGCACAATCAAGTTTTTCTGACATTAAATCATCATTTTATACTAAAACCTGATAACTCATCTTAAAAATTCTTCCTGGAGTGTGTTATAAATCTTCAGTTATTCTTTTTCTGTACCATCTGATTGCTGTCATGTACTGACTTCCTAGTTATTTCCATCATTTATTAGAGATGATCATAATCTTCAACCTCAAGAAGGCATTGAACCCTTGGCCAGCAACTTTTTGTGTACGCTAATCACCTCCTTTTCATTCGCATTAACCTCAGTGGCCTTTTAAAACTCTTTCGTCCTCAAACATGAGATAGTACCACTTTTCCCCTCATTTCCTGTAATGACTTATTTCACGCAGAAGTGAGTCTGTTTCATCATAAACAACTTCCCACCGTCAATCCTCCAAGCTTAGCTCTATTCACAGATAAAAAGATGATATGTATCTTCTCCTGTTAGAGAATCATCCTTGCACCTGTACTTTAGATCTTTTCTCCTCCTGCCTTTCCAAGTACCTGACAATATAAATTTTCATTTCTTATCACTGCTACTTTTAAGTTCTTTTCTGTGTGCACTTGTTTTTCTTGTTAGGAGATTCATCCCCCTTAACCCTGACTCTCTAATTACTGCTTTTTCTCTTCCCTCTTATAGCCAAGCCTGTTGAATAGTCTGTAACATTCCTTGTGTGTTTTAGTAATAGTTCAGTCATTGCTCAGTTTATTTTAGGCACTACCACTTCACTAAAACTACCTTAGCTAGGGACGCTGAAGACTTTCTCACAGCTAAACCCAGAGGATGCCTCTTAGTCCTAATCCTTCTTTCTTTTAAATATAGTACCCTGTGCTATTCACTAGGACCTTGTTGTTTCCTGTTTTATATATAGTAATTTGTATCTCCTATTCCCAAACTCTTAATTTATTCCTGCCCCCTCTTTCTCCTTTGACAGCTGTGTTTGTTTCTATGTCTGTGAGTCTGTTTCTACTTTGTTAAGTTTGTGTCATATTTTAGATTTCACATATAAGTAGACTAATCATATATTTATTTTTCTCTTTCTGACTTACTTGACTGTATGATAACCTCTAGGTCCTTCTCTCTTGCAAATGGCACTGTTTCGTTCTTTGTTATGGCTAAGTATTATTCCATTGTGTATATGTACCACATCGTCTTTATCCATTCATCTGTTGATGGATACTTAGGTTGCTTCAATGTCTTGGCTATTGTAAATAGTGCTGCTGTCAACTGTGGGGTGCATGTGTCTTTCCAAATTAAGAATTTTCTCTAAAACATATGTGCAGGAGTGGAATTGCTATATTATATGACAGCTCTATTTTTAGTTTTTTAAGGAAACTCCATACTGTTTGCTATAGTGGCTGTACCAATTTATGTTCCCACCAGTAGTGGAGGAGGGTCCCCTTTTCTCCACACCCTCTCCTGTATTTATTATTTATAGGGTTTTTAATGATGACCATTCTGACCAGTGTGAGATATTATGTTACTGTATTTTTGATTTACATTTTTCTAATGATCGGCAAAGTTGAGCATCTTTTCACGTGGCTTTTGACCATCTGTATGTCTTTAGAAAAAATATCTATTTAGGTCTTCTGCCCATTTTCCAATTGGGTTGTTTGGTTTTTTGTATGTGCTGTTTATATATCTTGGAAATTAAGTCCTTGTCAGGCACATTGTTTGCAAATATTTTCTCCCATTTCATAGGTTGTCTTTTCATTTTGTTTATGGTTTTCTTTGCTGTGCAAAAGCTTCTAAGTTTAATTAGGTCCCATTTGTTTATTTTTGCTTTTATTTCTACTGCTTTGGAGACCTAAGAAACCATTGCTATGATTTATGTCAAGGAATGTTTTTCTTGTGTTCTCTTTTAGAAGTTTTTTAGGGTCATGTCTTATATTTAAATCTTTACACCATTTTGAATTTATTTTGGTGTGCAGGGCGAGGGACCGTTCTAACTTCAGTGATTTACATGCAGCCACCCAACTTTCTTAACACCACTTTCTGAAGTGACTGTGTTTTCTCCATTATGCGATATATTCTTGCCTCCTTTGTTGAAGGTTAATTGACTATAGGGATGGGTTTATGTCTGGGCTCTCTGTTCTATTCCATTGATCCACATGTCTGTTTCTGGGCCAGAGTCACATGATTCTGATTACTTTAGCTTTGTAGTATTGTCTGAAGTCCGAGAGGGCTATGCCTTGAGCTTTGTTCTTTTTCTCAGGATTCCTTTGGAAATTCAGGGTCTTTTATGGTTCCATATATATTGGAGAATTATTTAGTCTCTTTCTGTGGAAAATGTCATGGGTAATTTGATAAGGATTGCATTAAATCTATAGATTGTTTTGGATAATATAACCAATTTAACAGTATTAATAATTCTGATTCAAGAGTATGGGTTATCTTTCCATTTTGAATTATCCTCAGTTTCCTTTATCAATATTTTATAGTTCTCATTATATAGATTTTTCACCTCCTTAGTCAGGCTTATTCCTAGATTTGTTTTGGTTTTGTTTCTTTGTTTTTGATGTGATTTTTAAAAGGGCTTTTTCTTTTTGATTTTCCCTTTCTGATTTTTTTGTTGTTGGTGTAAAGAAATGCAACAGATTTCTATATGTTGATCTTGTATCCTGCTACCTTCTCAGTCCTCTTCCTCCTTGATCTCTGCAACAGTTGATATTGTTAATCAGTCTTCCCTTGAAGTACTTACTTCCTTTGGATTCTATTAAAATATTCTGTTCTGGTTTTCCTTCTATCCCTCTGATCATGTTTTTTAGACTCCCTCTGCTCTCCTCAAAATATAGACATGATATTCCCTCTTTTAGTGCTACATGCTCTTCCCTGAAGGTTAGTCCCTGCCATAACTAAGATGACCATGAAAAACCCCATCTAGTAAAAGTAATCGGTAATATCCAGGCATAGCTACAGATATTCAGTTGTTCAATCGTGTCCGACTCTTTGTGACCCCGTGGACTGCAACACGCCAGGCTTCCCTGTCTTTCACAATCTCCCAGAGTTTGCGCAAACTCATATCCATTGAGTCAGTGATACTGTCCAACCATCTCATCCTCTGTCATCCCCTTCTCCAGCCTTCAGTATTTCCCAGCGTCAGGGTCTTTTCAAATGAGTCAGTTCTTCACATCAAGTGGCCAAAGTATTGGAGCTTCAGCTTCAGCATCAGTCCTTCCAATGAATATTCAGGGCTGATTTCCTTTAGGATTGACTGGTTTGAGCTCCTTGCAGTCCAAAGAACTCTCAAGAGTCTTTTCCAACACCACAGTTCAAAAGCATCAATTCTTTGGCACTCAGCCTTCTTTATGGACCCACTCTCATATCCATACATTATTGGAAAAACCATAGCTTTGACTAAGATGGTCCTTTGTCGGCAAAGTAATGTCTCTGCTTTTTAATATGCTGTCTAGGTTTTTCATAGTTTTTCTTCCAAGGAGTAAGCATCTTTAAATTTCATAGCTGCAGTCACCATTCACAGTGATTTTTGGAGCCCAAGAAAGTAATGTCTGTCACTGTTGCCATTGTTTCCCCATCTATGTGCCATGAAATGATGGGACCAGATGCCATGATTTTTGTTTTTTGAATGCTGAGTTTAAGCCAGCTTTTTCACTCCCTTCTTTCACCTTCTTCAAGAGGCTGTTCAGTTCCTCTTCTCTTTCTGCCATAGGGTGGTGTCATCTGCATATCTGAGGTTATTGATATTTCTCCCGGCAGTCTTGATTCCAGTTTGTGCTTCATCCACCCCAGCATTTTGCATCATATATCCTGCATATTAGTTAAATAAGGAAGGTGACAATATACGGCCTTGATGTACTCCTTTTCCTATTTGGAACCAGTCCGTTGTTCCATGTTCAGTTCTAACTGTTGCTTCCTGACCTGCATATAGATTTCTCAGGAGGCAGATAAGGTGGTCTGGTATTCCCATCTCTTTAAGACTTTTCCACAATTTGTTGTGATCCATGCAAGGCTTTAACGTAGTCAGTAAAGCAGAAGTAGATGGATTTCTGGAATTCTCCTGCTTTTTCTATGATCCATAGAGATGTAGGATACATTTAGAAACGCAGAGATCATATCCAACTTCCTATTTAACATTTTCTCTGGAATATCTTGCATGCACTTCAAAATCAATGTGTCTAGAACTAAACTCACAGTCTTCCCTTACCTTCCGATTCTACTCCATTCCAAATCTCTTTCTCTTCGTCTCATCCATCTGTGGATTATTATTCAACCTACCAAGTGACACATGCCAGAGGCTGAGTGATGAACTTCTCTCTCACATTCTACATACCCATTAATTATTAAATGTTGAAAGTTTTCAGCCTTTTTGTGTTTATGAACTCTGTCAATGTCTCTTCATTCTTGCTGCCACACTCTGATTCAAACCATAATACCTCTCACTGAGATTATTATTATGGTAGCTTTGTAGGTTGTCCCAGGTGTTCTCTTGTGCAGTCAGTTTTTATACTATAGCCTGAGTGAACTTTCTGATATGAAAATCTGATCATGATCCTTGCTTAGGACCTTTTGTGTTCTCTGTGGATCTTAACATAAGGTCCAGAGACCTTTAATGATCTGCCTCTTCTGACTCACTTTAGCCTTTTCTCTTCTCATCTTCTTACCTCCTTCCTCAAGCTTTGTATTTATTTTCCTAAGCTTTTAATTCCATCAAAGTGCCATTCTCTCACCTCTCTTCAGGCCTTTGCTTAAGTTCTTTCTTGCTGCCTCTTTTTTCCTAACCCTTAATCATCTTTTAGTGAAAAAAAACTCCACTGAAGTATTTCTTCCAGAAAGTCATCCTTAACTGTTGCTTTCCTTCTTCTCGTCTCCAATGAGTAGTATTCCTCCTATATAAATACTCCTGTAGTGTTCTTTATTTACTTTCTCATGACACTTTTAATTTATTGAGAAAACCTGATCATGTATTTTATTCAGGAGACTGACGTTAAACACTGTGATCAATGGGACTATATACGGGGCACAGTGAATGAACGAATGCATGAATAAATGAATGATATGACAGGCTGGCTAAAATAATTTATAATGGTTAGAAATGTGTAATCATTGAGTGTTTTGAGTAATTAAGATAGATTATGAAAGATGCACTGCAGGAATAAAGTAAAAGAAACTTGAAGTGATAAAAATACTCATTGCCCTAATCTAAAGATGAGGTGAGGCTTGTTACTATGCTTTTAAGACTTTAATTATAAATTTACTATCACATTTTAATGGGATAACAACAAAAACTAACTTTTCTATTTCTGCATTTCATTATGTATATGAATCTAAATGTTAAACTAGCTTTGCTTACTGTGTGATGTGAATTATCATTTCCCTGTTTTTGTTCTTTTAATAGGACCCTCAAAAGAGTGTTGATGTCTGCTTCTGTGTTATATAAATGTGTGGGAGATATCAGGGAGAGAGGAGGTAGGATGATTGCAAAATTTTTGGCAGAGAAAGTTTGGAGTTAATACCATTAGATAAAGTGAGGAAAGGAGGAATGAGCAAATACTGAGGTAAAGTAATGAATTGAGTTTAAACACAGTGAATTTTATGTTCCAAGTAGTTCTACCTAGTAGACAGTTGGATACTGGGTATTAAATTTAGGCTAGAGAAAAATATTTGGGATTTCTCAACGTTATTAACTTCCCTGGTGGCTCAGATGATAAAATGTCTGCCTTCAATGCAAGAGACCTGGGTTTGAGCCCTGGGTTGAGAATATCACCTGGAGAAGGAAATGGCAACTCACTCCAGTACTCTTGCCTGGAAAATCCCGTGGATGGAGGAGCCTGGTAGGCTACAGTCCATGGGATCATAAAAAATCAGACAAGACTGAGCAGTGTCGCTTTCACTTCCAACGTTATTTAACTAATATTTTATTCAGTGTATGTTTTAGTTGAAATCATAGGCATGCACTAGAATGCTCAAGATTATGGACTCTTGTGGATCCAGAGATAGAATTTTAGGTTCTCTCAATTCAATCCAACTACATGCAAATTTGTGTATGACTGTTTATATTTTTAAAGCAGCATAGAAAATTTACATCAGTTTCTTAGAGTGGCCTGAAACTCCAAAAAAGACTCAGAACGACTAGAGTAAAAAGAAAGGCAGATCAAAATCGAAACCCTAAACACATCAGTATTTAAGAGAGAAATAAAGGAAAATAAGCCCAGGAAAGAAAGTAAGAAGTTAACAGCATAATTTCTGGAATCAGACTTCATAGATTCAAACAATGGCTCTGCTGTTTCCTATTAGTATCACCATAGGCAAGCGGTTTACATTCTCCTTACCTTTAAGATAGAAATTAATAATATTTATGAGGTTATCATAAGGGTTAAGTGAACTAATGCATGAGATTTGTGTTGCACCATGTATAACATATAGTTAATGTGGGTCACATAGACTCAGATATGTCTGAGCAACTAAGCACAGCACAGCACAATGGCCAATAAGTCACTTATTTACTATTTTTAATGTAATGTTGACTTACTGATCAGCCCTCTCAACACGAGATTCTACCTCTTTGGAGAGTTTTCTAGGGACAGATGAGGCCAGAATGAAGCAGAGCACTACCCGCAAAAACCATGCTTACCACCTGCATGGAAACCACCATATCTCCTAGGCTTCAAGCAGCTGACTTGAATAGAGCAGATCCGAGTGAGAATACAGACAACTCTCTTCCTAAACTAGACAGACAGTTCTGTAAATTGATCTCTGCCACTTGCATTTTGACTTCCTTTCCCAGTAATAGAATGAGAACTTGGAGGCAAGATGGGGAGAAAGAACTGTTTTAGAACTATTCCTTTATTGTAGATCCCTCTACCCTGCTGAGACCTTCAAGCTGCAACTTTTAGTCTGCATTGAAGGAGGGGGAAAACTTTGCATTGAAAGTTAACGTTTTAAAGTTAACTCAAATTTTAATCACTGATACTGATGAGAAGGTCATGGAATCCACTCTGGATATCATTAAGAGATACAAAAAGGAAGTTTTGACATAGCATAGTTGAAAGCAGTGACTAAACAAAATTGCTTCATATTTGTGTACCAAAGAATTGAGACCTCTATATAAGCTGCTTACATATGTAGAGAATGGCTAAGGAAACAGGAAAAGTGGAAACAAAGAGTGTCTTTAAAAAATGAGGAAGGGAGACCAGTTGTTTCTATCATTAGACTGCATTCTATCCCTGGAGGGCATTAATCAGTCAGTTCAGTCACTCAGTCGTGTCCAACTCTTTGCGACCTCATGAATCTCAGCACACTTCCCTGTCCATCACCAACTCTTGGAGTTTACCTAAACTCATATCCATTGCCTCGGTGATGCCATCCAGCCATCTCATCCTCTGGCACCCCCTTCTCCTCCCGCCTTCAATCTTTCCCAGCATCAGGGTCTTTCCAAATGAGTCAGCTCTTTGCATCAAGTGGCCAAAGTATTGGAGTTTCAGCTTCAACATCAGTCCCTCCAGTGAACACCCAGGACTGATGTCCTTTAGGATGGATCTGTTAGATCTCCTTACAGTCCAAGGGACTCTCAAGAGTCTTCAACACCACAGTTCAAAAGCATCAATTCTTCAGCACTCAGCTTTCCTTATAGTCCAACTCTCACATCCATATATGAATACTGGAAAAGCCATAGATTTGATTAGATGGACCTTTGTTAAAGTAGTGTCTCTGCTTTTTAATATACTGTCTAGGTTGGTCATAACTTTCCTTCCAAGGAGTAAGCGTCTTTTAATTTTATGTCTACAGTCACCATCTGCAGTGATTTTGGAGCCCCCCAAAATAGTCAGCCACTGTTTCCACTGTTTCCCCATCTATTTGCCATGAAGTGATGGGACTGGATGCCATGATCTTAGTTTTCTGAATATTGAGCTTTAAGCCAACTTTTTCACTCTCCTCTTTCACTTTCATCAAGAGGCTTTTTAGTCCTTCTTCACTTTCTGCCATAAGGGTGGTGTCATCTGCATATCTGAGGTTATATTTCTCCTGGCAATCTTGATTCCAGGTTCTGCTTCTTCCAGCCCAGTGTTTCTCATGAAATACTCAGAATATAAGTTAAATAAGCAGGGTACAGTATACAGCCTTGACATACTCCTTTTCCTATTTGGAACCATTCTGTTGTTCCATGTCCAGTTCTAAATGTTGCATCCTCACCTGCATACAGGTTTCTCAAGAGACAAGTCAGGTGGTCTGGTATTCCCATCTCTTTCAGAATTTTCCACAGTTTATTGTGATCCACACAGTGAAAGGCTTTGGCATAGTCAGTAAAGCAGAAATAGATGTTTTTCTGAAACTCTCTTGCTTTATGATGATCCAGCAGATGTTGACAATTTGATCTCTGGTTCCTCTGCCTTTTCTAAAACCAGCTTGAACATCTGGAAGTTTACAGTTCACGTATTGCTGAAGCCTGGCTTGGAGAATTTTACTCATCACTTCATGGCAAATAGATGGGGAAACAGTGACTGAGTTTTATTTTTCTGGACTGAAAAATCACTGCAGATGGTGACTGCAGCCATGAAATTAAAAGACGCTTACTCCTTGGAAGGAAAGTTATGACCAACCTAGACAGCACATTAAAAAGCAGAGACATTCCTTTGCTAACAAAGATTCCTCTAGTCAAGGCTATGGCTTTTCCAGTGGTCATGTATGAATGTGAGAGTTGGACTATAAAGAAAGCTGAGTGTCAAAGAATTGATGCTTTTGAACTATGGTGTTGGAGAAAACTCGACACTCCCTTGGACTGCAAGGAGATCCAACCAATCCATCCTAAAGGAGATCAGTCATGAGTGTTCTTTGGAGGGACTGATGTTGTAGCTGAAGCTTCAATACATCGGCCACCTGATGCAAAGAGCTGACTCACTGGAAGAGACCATGATAATGGAAAGATTGAGGGCAGGAGGAGAAGGGGACAACAGAGGATGAAATGGTTGTATCGCATCACCAACTCGATGGACATGGGTTTGGGTGTTGGTAATGGACAGAGAGTTGGTAATAGACAGGGAGGCCTGGCGTGCTGCAGTTCATGAGGTCACAGAGTCTGACATGTCTTAGTGACTGAACTGAACTGAACTGGATTGAACCACCGCAACAATCATGATATAAACCATTTCGAACATTCCCCCTACACTTTCTCAGACCCAAATACTTCCTGGTCCCCAAATACCCAACATCTTTCTAGCACTAGAATTTAGTTTTGATTTCTCCAGACTATCACATTAAGGCAGTCATTTCATATATACTTTTTACATCTGACTTTTTTCACTTAATGTCTCTGAGATTCATGTTGTTGCCTATCTATCAACAGTCCATTTCTTTTGTTGCTGAGTATTATCTCATTTGTGGACATACCATCTGTTTTTCCATTCACTGGTTGATGGACATTTGTGCCATTTCCAGTTTTTTGCTTCTTAGGGAAAAACTGTCATAAATGTGTACATCTCTTTGTGTACATGTCTTGTCATCTCTTATGGATAATAAGAGTGGAGTTGCTGATTCTTATTAGTGTTATGTTTAACTTTATAAGAAGCTGCCAAACTGTTTTCCAAATTTTACCATTTTATGCTGCCTCTAACAATGTAGGAATGTCTTATTTGTTCCACATTTTTTCAATACTTGGTATTGTATTTTTATTTCAGCTATGTTAGCAGTTATGTAGTGGTTTTTCAGTGTTTCACTTTGCATTTTTTTGATGTTTAGTGCCATTGAACATCTTTTCACGAGCTTCTTGACCATCCATATATCTTCTTTGGAAGACATAGTTATTGTTCTATCTCATATGCTTGTTTTAAGGAGAAAAAATATAAAAGCATTTGAGTATGCTTACTATATGGTAGAATTCTGACTATAATTTTTTTTCTTTCTTATAGAAGAGGATAAATACAACATTTATTCTCCTTTGCTCTTCAAGTATTTCATGGCAGAAGGAATTGTCAGTGGCCATGCTTTGTTGGTTGCATCTGCAAAAGAAGACCCTGCTGACATTTTACAGGTACAGAATATATTGATTCAATATTACATTTTGAACATTTCATGACAAAATATTGCTTATGTATATGTAAACAAGATATATATTTGTGTATTTGCAAACTGTATTTAAATATATTTATGGGACCTCACAAGTCTTTTTTTCTCTTAAAGAAATGTATCAGATTTATTTGAACATATGGTCTGATTTTTAGAGTCTTGAACAATTTTTTAACTTAAAATTTTTATTGGAGTATGGAAATTTTAATAAGCTATTTAAAACTGAGAGTAAACAAAATTATTATTAAGTGATGATATGAGAACTTAATAAACTAGCTAGGTAAAGAAAAACAACTGCATAATGTTGTCAGATTTTATGTTAACCAGTATTCCAAAGGTATAAGTCGGAAGAATGATACAGAAATTAGAAGTACTCATTTATTAAAATTGTTTTGAGAAGGCTAGAAATTATTTTCTTCTAAGAAATAAACAATAATACTAAATTATGTGATTAAAATATTGAGTTGGCCAAAAACTTCCTTTGGATTTTTCCCTAAGATCTTAAGGAATTTTTTGGCCATCCCAGTACTATATCTTTTTAAGTCAAAGCATACTTTTGACCTCAGAGAAAGCAAAATCATGACTTTTAGAATTCGTAATTTCTTTGTACAGAATAGGATCTCAGTTTTAAGCCATCCTTTGATTAGAGTTCATAATCTAAAGTTGTTTTTTTCCTCAGAGGATGTTTTAATTTCACTGTATAATTTGCAAAATGGCAAATGAATAAGTCATTTATAAAAAATCTGTAAGATGACAAATACTAATTTATAATAACTATCAAGAGACACCAACAAATTTCTACTCTCAAACATAAAAATTATTGTAATACTGAGGTCAAAACTAACATGGTTCTTTCATATGGGTCAGACTTTGTTTATCTAATTAAAATAAATCCAAAGAGAAATGGAGGAGGGCATGACAACCCACTCCAGTATTGTTGCCTGGAGAATCCTCATGGACAGAGATGCCTGGAGGGCTACAGCCCTTGAGGTTGCAAAGAGTTGGACACCACTGAGCAACTAACCACCAAAGAGAAAACCTTTATATAATTTTCCAAATGATTCCTTTCTGGTTGAAGAGCCTGTTTTCCTTCATTCTTATTTTTACTATTAATCCTTTGTCATATTTTTTTTCTTATTTTCTGTTTTTGTTTCTTCCTTTGGTCCTTTTCCCTTTGACCTTAATCATTTTGGTCAGTTTCCTAACAGTACTCTGCTTGTGAGAAGCAATGAAGTAAAGGCCAAAATCACTGTTGTAAAGAAGCTATTATAGGTTCTTCACAGCCCATTTCACAATATACTGAGCCTAAGATTTTATATCAGACATAGCTGATATATAGGATTTATAGCTATATAGGAATTTTTTGCCAAGCCATAGGCAAGGCCTATTTCTATGTTGTTTTTAAAATGTTTGAATTTTTTTTACTTCTTCCCTCTTCCAACCTGTGTAACTGATGTTAAAGCCTATATTGTACTTCTACATTTTGCCTTAGAGAACTACCTTATTTTATTTGAAAGCTAATTTGTGACACCTTTTTAAGGTACGTTGATTTGTACAGTTTAGTTCAGTCACCCATTTTTGTCTGACTCTTTGTGACCCCATAGACTGCAGCACCCCAGGCCTCCCTGTCTATCACCAACCCCCAGAGTTTACTCAAATTCATGTCAATTGAATTGGTGATGACATCTCATTCTCTGTCATCCCCTTCTCTTCCCGCCTTCAATCTTTCCCAGCATAAGGGTCTTTTCCAGGCAGTCCATTCTTTGCATCAGGTGGCCAAAGTATTAGAGTTTCAGCTTCAACATCAATCCTTCCAGTGAATATTCAGGACTGATTTCCTTTGGAATGGACAGACTGGATCTCCTTGCAGTCCAAGGGACTCTTAAGAGTCTCCTCCAACACCGCAGTTCAAAAGCATCAATTCTTCGGCACTCAGCTTTCTTTATAGTCCAACTCTCACATCCATACATGACTACTGGATAAATCATAGCCTTGACTAGACAGACCTTTGTTGGCAAAATAATGTCTCTGCTTTTTAATATGCTGTCTAGGTTGGCCATAACTTTTCTTCCAAGGAGTAAGCATCTTAAATTTCATGACTGCAGTCACCATCTGCAGTGATTTTGGAGCCCAAAAAGATAAAATTAGCCACTGTTTCCACTGTTTCCCCATCTATTTGCCATGAAGTGATGGGACCGGATACCATGATCTTAGTTTTCTGAATGTTGAGCTTTAAGCCAACTTTTTCACTCCCCTCTTTCACTTTCATCAAGAGGCGCGTTCTGCCATAAGGATGGTGTTATCTGCATATCTGAAGTTATTGATATTTCTCCTGGCAATCTTGATTATAGCTTGTGCTTCTTCCAGCCCAGCGTTTCTCATGATGTACTCTGCATTTAAGTTAAATAAGCAGGTTGATGATATACAGCCCTGATGTACTCTTTTCCCATTTGGAACCAGTCTGTTGTTCCATGTCCATTGCTAACTGTTGCTTCCTGACCTGCATACAGATTTCTCAAGAGGCAGGTCAGGTGGTCTGGTATTCCCATCTCTTTAGAATTTGTACAAGTTATTATTAAAAAATTTCTGTGTACTTCACATGTCCTTATTTGGAGTATGTGAATTCTTTTGAAATTAAAAAACAATTCATCAAGGTTTCTTAAGCTATCTAGTGTTACATGTAAGTAATTAAATTCTGCAAATCTTTTTTCATAGAGTTTATGATGTACTAGAAAAAAGTACAAAGCTGGAGTCAAAAAACATAGACTCTTATTAATGTTGCCCTTGTGACCAAAATAGGTTAATAAGGACCAGACTTGTCATCATACCTGAAACAACTAAAACACAGGACAAAATATTATGAAACATCACGTAATGGACATATCACTTACCTTTGAGCATCACGTAATAAAGGACAGCGATTCCTGAGTTATACAAAGTAAGCAAAGTAAACCTTATAATTTCCCTAGCTTACTGCATGTGAAGTATCCAGACCATAGTGCAGGTAGGAAAGACCGAGAGACATAGCTAGGAATGTAGACTTGTTACCTCCTTATTGTCTTTATCTGGAGCCAGTTATCATTTAAGGAGATATGTATGGGTGCCAAGTAAGCAAAGGGAGGGGAGGACTTGTAATCTTAAATTCTGTATGTCAACTTGACCAGGCTACAGGGTACCCAGATACTTGATCAGATATTGTTCTGAATGTTTTCTGTGAAAATATTTTTGGATGAGATTAACAGTTAAATTGGTAGACTGAGTAAAGCAGTTTGCCCTACCTAATGTGGGTGGACCTCATCCAGTCAGTCGTGAAGGCCTAAATAGAACAAAACAGCTAACCCTCCCCTGTGTAAGAAAGAATTCTTCCTGGACTGCCTTTGAAGTTGAACATCAACTTTTACTTGCTCTCACGTTCAATCTGAAATATCAGCTTTTCCTGAGTCTGCTGTCCTTTGAATTAAAATTACACCATTGCTTCTCCTGGTTCAGAAGCCTTCAGATTTGGACAGAAATTACATCATCAGCTATTCTGTATCTCCAGCTTGCTCTGTGTAATTGGGGACTTGTCATTCTCCATAATCATATGAGCCAGTTCCCTCATAATAAATTTTATTAGAGAGAGAGATGTATATGTATATATTCATGTATGTATGTGTGTATACACACACACACACACACACACACACACACATCCTATGTGTAGTGTTTCTCTGGAGAACTCTAATGCAGTTTTACTGGAAATACAAGATTACGTTTAAAACCAAAGAAGGCATTTCACATTTATTACCCTACACTGAATGATTATCACCTCACATCCTATATCTTGGCCAGTTTTCCCGATAGTACACTGATCTCTTCCCACTTTTTGCACTCATATTTCTAAAAATATTTTTTTAAACTATGTATCTTGTATAATAAGGTATGAAAATAGTTATAATATTAGTTGCAATGGATGTTATTGTGAATACTGCCTTTTTACTCAAAACTTTTATATCAGTCTTATACATGTATTCAACTGAATCTAAATAATAGTAATTTGATATCAGTACTATTATATTTAGAAGTATACACATAAGGAAACTCTTTTTTAACAACTGGAAATTTTATATCAATCAGTTTTTCCTTGAATTCATATTTTTTTCACTCATTCATCATAGAGTTTTGTCAGAATGTTCTATGTTTTCTATTCAGCACATTTATTAATACCCTTATGATAGTTTTTCTATAACAAAACTTTATATTTAAATTTATTTTAATCTTCTTGTCTCAAAAGAATCTAAGTTTTAAACACATTTCTTCTTGTTTCAATCACCATTGCATGCAATATATCAACAGACATAAAAATGTTTGCACTAAATTGCTTCGTTAAGACATATTAGCGCATGAATATTGCTAGAATTTCATGGACAGAATTTGGCATCAACTCTGTTCATATTTTTCACTTTTGCAGATGTGAGCAGTTCCTAGTTAAATAAAGAATAGAGTTATGTTGTTGTCTTGTTATTTGGTCATTGTGTCCCCATTTCTTTGCAATCCCTGTGGACTGAAGCTTGCCATGCTTCTCTGTCCATGGGATTTTCCAGGAAGAATACTAGAGTGGGTCACCATTTCCTTCTCCAAGGGATCTTCCTATCCCAGGGATCAAACCCACATCTTCTACACTGCAGGTGGATTCTTTACCACTGAGCCACCCTGTCCCTCAAATTATCCTTTTACTTTTTCTGAGTAACACACAAAAAAGAAATCACATGATGTCCATCAACTATACTATTTTAAGTTCTTTGTCTAATTTATTAGGTCCACATAAAATTTTGCTGAAAACAAATGAAGAAAGGGTTGTTTCTCCAGTCATTAGAACATTGAAATTTTCTGTACCAAGTAAATATTTTAAATTTTCTTTTTGTTTGGTGGTGTGGAGATGCCCCAAGTGCTCTACGGCAATGAGAAGTAAACCTTTCACTTTTTAAGTGAGAAAGGTAAATAGGGAAAGGGGAACTTGCACATCTATCATTGGCATATTCTCTATGAGGTCATTTTTAAGTTGAAAATTTAGGAATCGATCCTTTAAAATTCTCGTGATCAGGAACCTCTTCCAAAGTCTTCAAGTACCCCAGGTTTAAAGACTCCCAATTTTTGACAATTAAAAGGAGTTGAAACAAGTCATCTTACCTGATCCAGATTAATTTTTCTAAGTTTAAACTACTGCATGCCCAATATGATTAAGTCCAAATATTGATGTAGCCCAATGAACCTGTATTTAGTCATCCCTAAAGCACACTAATCTATATTCTACTTAGGGTGATACTAATTATTATTCATTTCACATGAGTTTGGGAAAAAGCATATTAAATTTGGGTTTCAAAACTGCAGGAATAACATGAGTTATTGCTACTTTTTCGAAAAACTAGATGAAGTTTATCTCAGGCAAAAGAGGTAAATTAGCATATTGAATTTAAAATTTCTTATATGAAAATTTTGCATATGTAATGTCACATTCCATGTACATGCAGACTGTCTTATTAGAAGAAAAGAAACCATTAGTGATATTTTCTGTTATATTAAATATTATTTTAAAGATGATTATTTGAGATAAATTCCCATTGATTGATATATCTCTGAATTTTTTTCTTTATAAGAAGTACTGTTGGTTTCAATGTTGAGAAATATTTTACTTGACTTTCCAATATTTGAATTTTACTGTTGGTTTCAATGTTGAGAAATATTTTACTTGACTTTCCAATATTTGAATTTTCACTGTTACTGAGATGTAATTTATAACAGCATGCTAATTAACATATTAGAACTTAAATTTAGCTTATATTTCAAGAGAAATAAATGTTAAAATGGTATGATCATTTATTTTTAATGTCTTAAGTTTCTTTTGCTGTAGCCTACCATTCAGTTCAGTTGTATCCGACTCTTTGCAACCCCATGAACCGCAGCATGCCAGGCCTCCCTGTCCATCACAAACTCCCAGAGTCCACCCAAACCCATGTCCATCGAGTTGGAGATGCCATCCAACCATCTCATCCTCTGTTGTCCCATTCTCCTCCTACCCTCAATCCTTCTCAGCATCAGGGTCTTTCCCAATGAGTCAGCTCTTCGTGTCAGGTGGCGAAAGTATTGGAGCTTCAGCTTCATCATCAGTTCCTCTAAAGAACACCCAGGACTGATCTCCTTTAGGATGGACTGGTTGGATCTCCTTGCAGTCCAAGGGACTCTCAAGAGTCTTCTCCAACACCACAGTTCAAAAGCATCAATTCTTCAGCGCTCAGCTTTCTTTATAGCCCAACTCTCAAATTTATACACAACCACTGGAAAAACCATAGCCTTGACTAATCGGACCTTTGTTGGCAAAGGAATGTCTCTGCTTTTTAATGTGCTGTCTAGGTTGGTCGTAACTTTCCTTCCAAGGAATAAGCGTCTTTTAATTTCATGGCTGCAGTCACCATCTGCAGTGATTTTGCAGCCCTGAAAAATAAAGTCAACCACTGTTTCCCCATCTATTTGCTATGAAGTGATGGGACTGGATGCCATGATCTTAGTTTTCTGAATGTTGAGCTTTAAGCCAACTTTTTCACTCTCCTCTTTCACTTTCATCAAGAGGCTCTTTAGTTCTTCACTTTCTGCCATAAGGATGACATCATCTGCATATCTGAGGTTATTGATATAGGTGTTTTTAAATGAAGAGAATTTTCTAATGTGATCAAATCTATTTTACTTTATCACATGCACTTAGAATATATTATCAAAGGTAATATAAATACTCTACAAAAACCTAATGGTCTTAGACATTAGATTTACATAATGTAACACTGCAGATTCGACACTGCATTTTCAAAGCTTGTTTCATTCTTCTGTTTAGAAGTAGCCTAGAACAAGTTGTTTTTATGTGAATAGTGTTTGCTTTACATGACAATTTAGTATTTATCAATAATGTATTCAATGACGTTAAATAGTAAATTAATCATAAAGTTGAGTATGTAATCTTCAGGGAAAATTTATCTTCTCTGATTCCATTATTTGCTTTTAATTAAAATCACTTGTATAGATGAGTAATGAAATTACTTGAAGGCTGTAAATGCTAAATAACATGTACACATAACATTCCCATACATTAAGAAAGTATTTAGTGATTCCTTTTTAAGCTATTTACTTTTGATTATGTTCTGTATTTCATGAAGCTCTACTCTGAAGGTATGTCTAGTTTTTGAGTTAATAGAATCTTCACGCATTAGTAACATTTCTTCTCTTTTTTTATAATTTAAAAAAAATGGTCATTTGATGGGGAAATATTGCTTTGTTGCATGTTTCTTTGTTTACAGTGAAGCAGAGTATTTTCCCCTATGGTCATTAGTCTTCTGCATGTCTTTCTTTTTTTATAATTGGTTTTTTTCCTCATTGCTCTATATGAGCTCTTTACATATTACAGTTAATATCCCTGGATTGTATAAAGGGTCCTTGTTTTGCACATTCTCAGGGTCTAAGTCCCTGATGTTATAAGGTTGCACAGGAATATCAAGTTTGCCAGAACACAAAGATAGCCACTCCCGGGCTGCCTTTCTCTAAACTCTGTCCCTCATCCCACATTCCTCACACATACCTCTATCGTATTTTTTCACCCTTCATCATTAGATTTGTGGTCTGGTCTGTTTCTGTTAGCCATATGTTAACCATTCTTGATTATAATCCAAACAATTTCTAATGTGGCTGAAGATTCAAAATTCCCTGAGTTTGATCACTGTGATCAGGGAGAATTATTTGAATTCCATGCAAGTCTACTGGCTAATGAGAATATAGAAGAATTCAGCCAGTTAACAAAGTCATGTTTTTTAAATTTTCAAATTTGTCATCTTCTCTTTCTTATGTGTTTGATATATAATAGTAAAACAGTATTTGACTTAAAGAGTAAAATGTCATTCTCATGTTTTTGTAAGAAATTACAGAAAGTCTTGTTTTTAACATACATATGTTAAATGTGGTCCCATTAGTGTTCAGACATTTAAAATAAGACTGGATGAGAAAATTATGGTTAATAAAAATTTCAGTTATGTATATTCTTCATAATACTAATACATAGACAACGTTTTAACATCTCTGAGAAAAATAAAATTCTTCTGTAATTTAAAGTGAAATGTTAAATACTAATATAGATTAGTAATACTTTCTCCCCTATAAGAGTAGGTATAGATACTATGTATTTTTTACATCACATTCAGTTGGGATTTCATGTTAAATACTAATATAGATTAGTAATACTTTCTCCCCTATAAGAGTAGGTATAGATACTATGTATTTTTTACATCACATTCAGTTGGGATTTCAGTGCCGAACTCAGAGTTATACTGAAAACTTTCTTGCATCAAATAACCCAAAACTGAATGATCAAAACCTAAGGCATTAACAATGTTTAGAGATACGACATGGAGGGGGAGGATGCTATAATTGTTTAGTTTTAATTTTGTGATGTATGATTGGGGATTTCTAGAACCTATAACCAAGGCAAATATTGCTGGTACAAGAAAAGGGAAAAGACAGCCTTATAGACCATAATTAACTTAAAACTGTGTATAACTGAAAGACAAGTAAAGGATAAAAAGCCGCCATCAGCTGCCTAAGATATGTTATATAACCACCCAGCAATTTATCCATCATCCTTTGAAAACATATTCATGCCTATTGTAGTCAAAGCTTCAGGAAGTTGGCAGTAAGATGTAATGCTGAAAAATTACACCCCTTAGAAAAACCTATAGAACAATATACATGATGTTGTTAAAGCTTTTAAATACAGATATGGTAAGTATTTTGCAGTTAACTTTTTTATCTATAAGAATCTTCTTGATCATCTCAAATATAGTGATGAGTATTCTCTATGAAAACTTCCTATGGAATGTTTTCTAATATCACAAGATTACATTTTTATGCCAAAATAGCTGATTGTTATATGAAATAAAAAATTATAAACATACTTGTGCAGCCAAACATTTCTTAATAACTTGCAAATGCTAAAATTTCTCTGTTATATTCTTTTCATAATATTTAACAATATGATGGTATGTGTTAATACTTAAGGAATTAAAGAAAGTAAAATTTCAGAAGTAAATTCAAAATGCTGTTTCATAATATACTAAAGTCAGTTTTAAAACTTAATTTGAATGTTTCTAGTGATAACATGCCAGAGAGGTAAGGAAGAGATATCTCGTATCTAGAGCAAAGACTTGTTGCATTAACTTTTTGAGTTATCTATTCCATACATTATGCACTGTCTGATATCAGCCACAGTTAGAACAGAGTGGGAGGCTAGAATGCTTGTAAGAAGCTTCAGAGTTGTATGTTTTAGTGTGTACCCAAGAAAAGTACATGCTTTCCAGCAGGAGTGCCCCACCTACCTTAATATTTAGAAAAGGCCCATGGGATATGATATTTTTTTAACACCAAACATGTCGGTCAATAAATATTTCAAATTTAATATCAAATATGATGAAACTTCCCGTATTTGCTATTGAGAAAGTCTTTCATAATTGAAAATGATTATTTACAATAATCATAAGTCATGGAGTGAGTGTCAAATTATTTAAAATTAACTTTATTCATATTTGATGAGTTAATATAATAAAATACTTTGGTCACTTTTTCACTTGGTAACAAAGTAATGAAGTGTGAAATTTTAGTTTAACATCTTCAGAATTCTCTTTTATGGTCTTTTAATCCATAAGTAAAAGTTAAACTTGTATCTTGATCATTTAAAAGCATTATTTTAAGCCTCAAAATATCAGCCCTTTACTCAAATATTGAACTGATTTGTTAAGATCTTATTATACCTTGTGTCTTTTCCTTTATTTGATTCCTTCGTTTTAATTGAGATCAGAGGCATTGATTTCCAGTTAGAAAAAGCAGTATTGGGCTTCCCTAGTGGCCCAGCTGGTAAAGAATCTGCCTGCAGTGTGGGAGACCTGGGTTCAATCCGTAGATTGGAAAGATCCCCTGGAGAAGGGAATGGCTACCCACTTCAGTATTGTGCCCTGGAGAATTACCATGTACTGTATAGTCCATGGGGTTGCAAAGAGTTGGACATGACTGAACGACTTTAACTTTCACAAAGCAGTATTATTCTCTAAACAATTTAATGTTTGAGTTACTGATAGAAAGATTTCTTTTCCTTCTCTCAGTTTGGTGTCATGATTAGTTCTGTTTCCCATCCATCTGTTATTTACTGATCATGGAACAAAAATTAGAAATCTAGTGAGCAGTCAGTTTGCTCTTTATACATTGTAGTACTATTGGTCTTTCTGAGTATGGAGAATACAAAAATGTCTTGGATCCAGCCTGTGCTTTTTTTCAGTGCCGAAAATTGAAACAGGTATTAAAAATTAAGCTAAAGAAACATCCTTTGGTTGACCAAATTTATCATTGAGCATTTTTTTAAATTATGCTTATCTCCAAGTTGTAGTTTTATGATTCAGAACAGAAGTAACATATAATGTTATAAATAATTTAAAAGTTTTTTCTAGCCCTTCTATATTCTACTTTGCAAGCTTTATGCATGCTCAGCACCTTATACATTACACACTTTCCCCCCCTTTTTTTACTTTTTCTAGCCTATATAATATTTAATGTCTGTCCTACCTTTGTTCATAATATAAAGACAAATATTAAAAGATCTTTGATGGCAGAGCTATAATCAGAATATGTTCCCTTCTCTTCTTTGTCAGCATTTTATTCGTTAAGAAAATTATCAGACTATCTGATTTTCAGTGCTTACAACTCTGAAGTGCTAGTAGAGCCGGAAATTTGCTGTTTGACCCTAGGGCTTCACTCTTTTTTAATCCCTCCCTAGCTACTTGTGAGAGCTTATTTAAAATTCTGAGTTCTCCCCTGGCAGCCACAGTTACAGCTTCTTTGGCAAATTAAAAAGACTAAGAAAAAACATGCAAAGGCTCAGTACTGCTTCCAGTGACCTACATTTGTAGCCAGCTTTTAAAAGATGGCATGTGCCTTATTTCCCAACGAGGAAATCGAAGATAAGATAAAAATATAAAAGAAAATAAACCCACCTCTCTGTCACTAGCTCATGAGAACATTTTTGATATAACATTGAAATGAACACACAGTTGGCCTTGATGTTTGTACATCAGTCAACAAAAGAAAGGAATTTTGCATTCAGAAAAGTGGCCTAAATTATATAGCAAAATGCCACACTCTGTACTAGGTTATTTACCCTCAAGAAGATGAAACATACTTGAAATCTGAGCTTACATTTTTAATTTCTGTGTGGCTACTTAACTAGCTTCAGGACCTTGCACAAGTCACTTAACCTTTCATATTAAAATAGTAATAATATCTGCCTACCATATTCTGGAGTTCCAAATCAGAAATGAAATATCTGAAGTGTTTGCTTTCTGAATCTTAAAGCATCTATTCCAGGCTTCACATTTACTTTCAAAAATTTTATTTTGAACCCATAAAAAATGGATGATTGTGAATACTTGATGGTTTTGCGATACTCAAAGAAATGTTTAAATCTTGTAACTGTAATATAGAAGTTTTATTATTCTTGAGAAAGAAGTCATACAAAGTCAAAATTGAGAATATTGGAAAGTGGGTTCACTTTTCTTCTGATTACTTTTTCTGAAAAAGTATTCAGAAGGGGAAGGATTCAGTTCTTTTGAGGGGGATAAATGACTTGAAAACCGGAGCCATTCAAACTAAGAGAAAATCAGCCTCCCAAATTAACATGCTGTCGCATTTAATGAAACATTAAAGGACACTATAGGAGTAGAAAGGCATCAAGGACCATAAATTAAATAGATAGTCTGTGAAGATTTATTATGTATAAAAGGATAACTCTACTGTTGAAAATGCCCCCCTAAAATAGGGCTATTTCTCCAGCTAGTGTTGGGGTGATTCTTTCAGTATTGCTCTTCTGATTTAAGTTTTGTTTATCAGAAACTGACAGACAATTGCAGAAAACCTTAGTTCCTCACATCCATCTTTTCACATTATGGTATATATTAATGAAATCACAGACATTTGAAATGTGCCAACTGTGGGGGCATACATTGAGTCTAAAAGTCTGCTAGATTTCAAAAACAGGGTAGAGAGTATTAAAATGAAAACTTAAAATGGAAGTAGGAAACAAATCCGAAAACTATGAAGTGTACTTCTCTCATTTATCTTTTAAAATAGACTATAACATACAGGGTGCTATAGAATTTTAAAAAACCTATTTTATGCTCTTACTCAGTTACCTCTACTTCTCAGTAGTCAATGAACAAAAGGAGAATGAGTTCTGTTCTACTAAAACCAAATATACTACAGAAAATAATTTTCACATTTAATAAAAATAAAATTATAGCCAGTTTCATTTAGTGCCCACAGTACCCTAAGGAATTTTGTCTGTGACATTTTCCATAAGTTTTGTTTATTCTGAAAAAAATTAAAAATATATAATATCAAATAAATAAAACTAGTCACTGTGTGCTTCTGAGTTTTGAATTTAACTGATCAGGACCCTTTAAATGAAGATAATGCCTGATTCTGTTCCTATCTGACATTTCTTTGACAATAGATATCCATAAAACTTTGAAGTATTTCTTTTAACAAAAGAAATACTTGATTTAACAAATAACTATAAGATTATTGTCGCTTTCTTAACTTTTAAAATAGCTATATTTAGAAATGTTTTAGTTACACTAACAGTTTTTAGGATTTCGTTTATATTCAGTAAAGACATTTAGTACTTAAAGGAAAAGAAAGTAACTTACTATTATATAACTTGTTTGCTCAATGTAGATTTTCATGTCATGTTTTCTTAAAATGGGTTAATATACACTCATACAGTAAACATTTACTGAAAGGAGTTACTACGTATGATCTCACTAACTAAACCTGTTAATACTAGTGATTAAGTGGAGCATTTAGTCTACTTTTTAAAACAATTTGCAAAATGTATTGTAATTAAGATATGTCCTATTGTAAGGACTACATTGTTCACCGTTCACTATTCTTTCTCTAAGTAGGAACATATATAGATAAATATACATATGCGCACTTACGTATACACGCATCATAACACATATACACACACACAGAAGTTCACATTTTTAACAATAGTAGTTACCTAATTAGGAACTCTTTGCTTAACTTATATCTCTGGGTCTGAGTTTTATTGGTTGTACAGTCATAACTAGATTAAACACTGACAACTTTGAGTATGTAAACTTGACTTTGTAAAAAAATTTAGAATGGAAAACTCCAATTTTTATGAATAAAAATATTAATAGATTCCAGCAGTGCAATCTTCCTTCTCTATAAGTAAAAGCATGAAATTTTTATTTTAAGCTTTCTTCTTAAGAAGTCTGAAGTAAAGAGACTGTTTTGAAGGAGTATGTAATGCAGATCTTACATTTTGATTTATAAAATCATAAATTCTGCATTTAAGTTGACGTATTAGGGAAAGTTGATAAAACTAATACAGACCTCATAGATACTTGTTCTTAACAGCTTGGCAGTTATTTTTTTATATATATGTGAGAAAATCATTATGGAAGCTAATATGAGAATGCCAAGAAACTCAGTGCATTTCCCTTTAAACTCCTTTTGGTCAATAACATCAATAGACAGTGTTGAAACCTGCAACTGCTTTAGTTAAGACTAGAAGTACGGTTTATGTATCACCAGGCATACTACTAGAGCCTAGATAAGGAGTTTAAATTTATGTGTACCTCATCTTCCCATTCTGACTACTCGATTGCAGTAGGAACTGAGGGGTTAATGTATGTCTAAATGCTTTGAGGTTCTTCTATGACTGGTGCTCCTAAAAATGTGATGATTTAGAATGTAATATTTCTAAATGTTTACATTTGCATTTAATTGAAATTATTTTCACTTAGTGCAACCCTTTCTCTTCACTTCTGAATACTTGTAGTGCAGACTTCCATTTTCTGTTCTTCATGTATCCTTCGCCTCCCCTCTCTCTTAGTCAAGAAAATTGAGATTTTTCCAGTCTTCTCAGCACATTTCTGGATCACATGTTAAAAAGAAACAAGACAAGGATAAGGATGATAGCGTGATAAGGATCAGTGGAAGAGTATCAAGAACACTTCTCTGATCCCAGTGGTTTCATTTTCTATTTTTCAGATTCATATAATTAATGTAGTTTCCAAATCACAGGCATCAGTTTTGTCCTCTTACCTTGGGAGTTTAGTATGCTGATATGAAAGTGTTTTTCACCATTCTTCTTGTACTATCAGTAGTTTTGCTAAATTTATATCCAAGAAATAATATCTGAAATTGCACCAAGATGTTCCCTAATAGGTCCTGCATTTAGTTTGGTACGAAATAATTCACTAGTTGCTAATCTTAAAATCTGTGAGTTTTAAAAACTTTTCAGTGTAGCGTCAACTACACCCCAAGATCTTCTGACTTACTCCTCCATTCATCTACATTTCTGAATGCTTTTAACAATTAAAGTCACTCCTCCCCCCATAGTTTTGAGTAGTTGAATGAAGATAATGTGGAGAACATACCTTTAATTTGTAAATATTCAGTTTGATATTTAGATTATGTTTTCATTTAGATTATGATAATCAGTAATATCTCTGGATTTGTGTCCTTTTCAAACTTTTAGAAAATAAATATTTCCTCCAAACCCCCCCATAAATCAACAAAGTAATATACTTACTGATACATGGATAATGCTTAAGTAGTATTAATTATACAGTTACCAAAACCTGCAAGGATCAAAAGATTTTATTTTTAAGAAGGATTTCTCATGCTGCATGGATTATGTTGCTACATAATAGCTCAGTAGTACTTCTGCTGAATTGTAAAATAGCTTAGAGAGGAGTATGATGCCCATGGTTGGTGTAATGCATTGGTAATTAAGAGGGTGGGAGGTTAAGCTTCATTAACTGCTGAGGGATTGTATCTTGGGTTTTATTATGCCCTAGAGAACATAAAAAGTGAGAAGGGTCAAACTGTTGGAATCAGATTTTGCTTGTGCATCTGCCAAAACAAAGACCACAAAATAATAAAGCAGTAAGCACAAAATGACATGAATTGAAAAGGGAAGAAATATATTTACAGCATCTTATGGATAAGGATAAATGTTTCTGGTAAAAAAATAAAATATAAACTACTGGAGTATACCTTGGTATTGCAATAATTTCATTTCTTATAGCTTTTTTTTTAAAAGTAGAATAAATAGTTCCTTTTGTCTGAAAGTATTGCCAATTTCTATATTCTTGTTAATTTTCTAACTTAATATATTTGATTAAAAGATATATTTTATACTTTCCATACTATCTTCTGTGTGGAACTTATGATGCCTGCTTTTTATTTGTATTCATTGATGTTTATGATCCTCATTACCAAATATATAGGAACTGTAAGTACCACATTGTAAAAAAGAACCAAAAATGTGATATTCTTTCTCTTAGGAAGCAAAGATATAACAGCCATACATTGTGTTCTGTTGGTGCACTGGGTTAGAAATTAAGACTGGGGATTTTCAAAAATAATGAGGGTGGATGCTGATCTGTGATTGACGGCTATAATATTTGATTATTAAAGAGCTTATTCTTAGCATTCTCTCAAAATAGACATTTTATCAAAACATCAATCACATTTTTTGTTTGATTAGATACAGGCATTACAACAAATGGTAGAGATACAGTGATCATCTCTGTTAGGGTCAATGATTTGAGCAGGGTAGATCGATGATGGCACACTACAAAAATGTTAGGGCTTACAAATAAAACAACATATTGAATGCAAACTCTTACAGAAATTTCTGAATAATAGAAAACAAAAAGACCAGGGTATTTCTTTTTTTCCAAAAATATCATTTTATGTATATCTTTAAATCACTCATTTTTCACTTAAGAGAACAGGAAAATGGATTTCATGTTTTATATTCCTTCAGTTGCTCAGTATCATGTCATATTTTTAGTTCCTTTCATTTCTTCATGTTTAGTCCTTTGCTTTCTTGTTCTACTTTTTATTCCCTTCCCAGCAGTTCTTTTTTCCTAATAGTCTTATTGAGATGTAATTGACATGTAACTATTATTTTAAGGTGTACAATATAAAGATTGGATATATGTATGTATTGTAGCATAATAACACAATAAGTTAATGTCCATTACCTCACATTTAGAATTTTTTCTTGTGATGAGAACTTGTAAGATCTACATTCTCAGCAGCTTTCAATTATACACCTTTGTTAACTATAGTTACCATGCTATACATTTATCACATACAAAATTATTTATCTTATAACTAGAAATTTGTACCTTTTGATCACCATCGCCCATTTCCCTGCTTCTGACAACCACCAGTCTATTCTCTGTTATAAGATCAGATATTTTAGATCCTTCATCTATATCAGTGTATGTAGGATTTATCTTTCTCCATCTGACTTATTTCACTTAGGATGCCCTCAAGTCCACCACATTGTCACCAATGGTAGAATTTCCTTTTATTTTTTTTTAATGGCTGAATAATGTTATATATATATATAAAATATTTTCTTCATTCATCTGTTGATAGATACTTAGGTGGTTTCTATGCCTTGACTATTGTAAAAAATGCTGCAGTGAACATGGAGGTATAGGTATCTCTGATATATGATTTCATCTCCTTCAGATATATATCTAGAAGTGTCATTGCCGGCTCATATGATAGTCCTATATTTAATTCTTTGAGGAACTTCCATACCGTTTTCCATAGTGGCTGCACCAATTTACATTTCCCACCAGAAGTTCACAAGGGTTCCCTTTTCTCCATTCCCTTTTCTCCACATCCTTCCCAGAACCTGTTATCTCTTATCTTTTTTATAACAGCCATTCTAAAAGGTACATTAAATAAAATATATTTTTAAAAATTTTATGTTTAATGAAAAATGTCTAACAATATGTCTAATAAGGGCATCATTAAAAGGTGTTACCAGTTTTTAATTTTTACACTTTCTACCTCTTCATTCCTTTTTTATACTGCTGAATTGTATCTTCAGATTATTTTCTTCAGAAAAGTTGGTGACGGGTAAGCTTTTGAGACACTGTATGCGTTTTTAAAACATATTTTGTACTTAGAGCTAATAAATAATTACCCTGGATGGAAAATTCTAGGTTTAATATCAGATTTCCTCATATTTTGAAAACATTTTTTTCCTTGTCTTTTAAAATCCAGTGTTACTAAAATACCTAATGTAGTCTATTTCTTGACCGCTAGTAACCTCTAGTCTGCTTACCATCTTCATAGTTTGCTTTGTCTAGAATTTCACATGTGTGGAATCATGTGGTATATGTTTTGTATCTGGCTTCTTTCATTTAACAAAATGATTTTTAGATCAATCGTATTCTTATATGTATCAGTAGAGTTTCACCTTCTAACTAACTTTTTTAGCCATTTAGCAGTTGATGGACATTGGGTTTCCCCTGTTGATTGTTAAATGAAGTCGTGACCGTCCATGAACGTGTCTTTGTATGGACATGTTTTCGTTTCTCTTTGGCAGACACCTAAGAAGATAATTGCTGGATCATATTGAAAGTGAATGTTCACTTTTTAGAGGAATTTCCAGACTCTTCTCTAAAGTAGCTGTGCAGTTTATCATTCTTACCAGTGGTGTGTAAGAATTCCAGTCTCCTGCTTTCTTTTTAACAATTGGCGTTACCATTTTTTAAATTTTATTTTAAGAACTCCAGTGTACATATAGTGATAACTCATTGTGGTTTTAATTTGCATGTTCCTAATCACTAAAGGTTGAGGGCATGAGGAGAAAGGGGTGACAGAGGATGAGATGGTTGGATGGCATCATCAACTCAACGGACATGAGTTTGAGCAAGCTCCAGGAGATAGTGAAGGACAGGCAAACCTGGCGTGCTGCAGTCCACGGGGTCACAGATCCGGACACGACTGAGCAACTGAAAGCAATAACAATCATTAATACTACCAAGCGTCTTTTCTTGTGTTTGCCATCCATATATCTTTTGGTAGAGTGTCTCTTCAACTCTTTTGTCCACCTATTGTAGGACTGTTTGCATTTTTGTCATTGAGTTATGTGTTCTTTTATATTCTGGATATAAATTCTTTATCAGATAAGCGTTTAGCAAATATCTACTTCCAATCTATAGCTTGCTGCTTTGTTTTCTTAACAGTGTCATTTGACAAATATTTTTAAAGTTCAATATATTTCATGCTATGTTTTTGTCCTGTTTAAGAAAAATCTGAATCACTCAGAGGTCAGCAAACTTTTCTTTAAAGGACTAGCTAAAAATCTTTCTGGCTTTGCAGACCATGTGGTCTCTGTTACAACTACTCAGTTCTGCTATTGTATCACTAAGGTAGACAGTTCTTAAATAAAGGAGGATGACTGTGTTATAATAAAACTTTGTTTACAAAAACAGGTGACTGGTTGGATTTGGCCCAGTTTGCTGATTGCTGGAATACCTAAAAACCACTGTTTTCCCCTCTGTTGTTTTCTAAGAATTTGTTGTTATCCTGTCTCTATTAAATTGCCTTGGCATCTGTGTAGAAAATCAATTAAAAAAGTATCTGAGTCTCTTCCCTAACTTTCTTTTCTGTTCTATTTAATCATACATCTATCTTAAAGGAACTTCATCTTTCTGTTTTTATGTCTTGAAATTAGATATTTTAAGTCCTAACTTTCTTCTTTTTAAAGTTGTTTTGGCTACTATAGGGCTTTTGCATTTCTGAATAAATTTTAGATTCAACTCAGCAGTTCATATGAAAAAACTTGTTAGAATTATTCTTTTTCTTCTTACTTTCTTCCCTCTGTCCTTTGTTGTTGATAATTTCCCTTACTATCTTCAAGTTCATTGATTTGCGGCCAACTCATGGCATTTCCTTTCTATATTATTTTGAACTAATTCCCTTAATTTTACTGTTAGTTTAATGAAATTGTTGTTTTTAATGAGTTGACTTATGATTCCTGCTATTATAAATTATGCTTTTCTTTTATATCAAGTGAGTTTTTATTGGATATCCAAATATACAGATTACTACATTAAGCAAACCCCTAAACAACAACATTAAGCAAAGGAAACAGCAATAATAAAGACTCAGAAGTAGAGAAGCTCAGGACTTACTGGGTTAGCACACACTGTCCACTTTGTAAGAGAACAGTATGAAAGAAGGTGCAAACTACAACCATATCTTCTTTCTGAGATACTTAAGAGTCAACTGAGAGCTCTATTGCTACATGCTGCCCTGGGCCAAGAGAGGGAATGAACTAAGGAAATAATTGTAGAGAAAGTAAGGAGGAGGAAGAGCTGACAGAAAGGGAGGAGAGAAGGATGAAAGACAATAACCTGACTTCTTATATACTTTGAGTTTGACATGTAGTTGAACATTCAGGTAGAATATCCAAAAGGCCATTAAAAATCTAAGTCCAGAAATTGCAGAATGATTGGAAACAGATTTGTTAGCCATCATTTATTACACCCTCAAACATTTATTTTGAATGCTTACTGTGTGCCAGACACTGTGTTATAGCCTGAATGGTTGTGTTCCCCAACCCTCCCCCCTGGGGAATACATGTCCTTCTCTCATGCCAAATGCAATTAGTCCAACCCCATAACCAGTACTGACTGAACATGTGAAACCAGGCAAGTTAGGTGGTTCCATAGGAAAGACATTTCAAATCCAAGGGAGAAATCAGAAAGAAGGAATGGATGATATATCCCAAGCAGGTCTTAAATTTAAGAAAGCAAGTTTCAAAAGATTTTCAGGCCCAAGAATACACCTCTTTGGTTCAATCCTCTGGCTCCTAGACCCTCTGGGGTGGTAATTTCATGCCCTTTCAGCTGGTCAGTCAGTTCAGTCACTAAGTCGTGTCTGACTCTTTGTGACCCCATGGATTTCAGTGCACCAGGCTTCTGTGTCCATCACCAACTCCCAGAGCTTGCTCAAACTCATGTCCATCAAGTCGGTGATGCCATCCAACCATATCATCATCTTCTGTCATCCCCTTCTTCTCCCTCCTTCAATCTTTCCCAGCGTCAGGGTCTTTTCCAATGAATCCTTTCAAGTCAGGTGGCCAAAGTATTGGAGCTTCAGCTTCAGTATCACTCCTTCCAGTGAATATTCAGGACTGATTTCCTTAAGGATTGACTGGTTGGATCTCCTTGCTGTCCAATGGACTCTCAAGAGTATCCTCCAATACCACAGTTCAAAAGCATCGATTCTTCAGCACTCAGCTTTCTGTATAGTCCAGCTCTCACATCCATACATGACTACTGGAAAAAACATAGCTTTGCTAGATGGACCTTTGTTGGCAAAGTAATGTCCCTGCTTTTTAATATGCTGTCTAGATTGGTCATGTCTTTTCTTCCAAGGAGCAAGCAACTTTTAATATCATGGTTGCAGTGACCATCTGCAGTGATTTTGGAGCCCAAGAAAATAAAGCCTCCCACTGTTTCCACTGTTTCCCTATCTATTTGCCATAAAGTGATGGGACCAGATGCCGTGATCTTCATTTATTGAATGTTGAGCTTTAAGCCAGCTTTTTCACTCTCCTCTTTCACTTTCATCAAGAGGCTCTTCAGTTCCTCATCACTTTCTGCCATAAGGGTGATGTCATCTGCATACCTGAGGTTATTGATATTTCTCCCGGCAATCTTGATTCCAGCTTGTGCTTCATCCAGCCTGGCATTTCGCATGATGTACTTTGCATATAAGTTAAATAAGCAGCGTCACAATATACAACCTTGATGTACTCCTTTCCCAATTTTGAACCAGTCTATTGTTTCATGTCTGGTTTTAATTGTTGCTTCTTGACCTACCTGCAGGTTTCATAGGAGGCAGGTAAGGTGATCTGATATTCCCATCTCTTGAAGGATTTTCCACAGTTTGTTGTGATCCATGCAGTCAAAGGCTTTGGCACAGTCAATGAAGCAGAAGTAGATGTTTTTCCTGCAATTCTCTAGCTTTGCTTTCTCTGAGCATTACTTTGCTAGCATGTGAGATGAGTGCAATTGTGTGGTAGTTGGAACATTCTTTGGCATGGTAGTTTGCCTTTCTTTGGGATTGGAATGAAAACTGACCTTTTCCACTCCTGTGGCACTGCTGTGTTTCCCAAGTTTGCTGGCATATACAGTGCAGCACTTTCCCAGCATCATCCTTTAGGATTTGAAGTGGCTCACCTGGAATTATATGGCATCACTGACTCGATGGACATGAGTTTGAGTAAGCTCTGGGAGTTGCTGATGGACAGGGAAGCCCGGCGTGCTGCATTCCATGGGGTCACAAAGAGTTGGACATGACTGAGTGACTTAAGTGAACTGAACTGAGCTTTGTTCGTACCGATGCTTCCTAAGGCCCTTTTGACTTTGAACTCCAGGATGTCTGGCTCTAGGTGAGTGATCACACCATCATGGTTATCTGGGTCATGAAGGTCTTTTTTGTGTAGTTCTTCTGTGTGTTCCATCTTAGTATCTTCTTCTTCTTTTAGGTCCATACAGTTTCTGTTCTTTATTGTGCCCATATTTGCATGAAATAATCCCTTGGAATCTCTGATTTTCTTAAGAGATCTCTGGTCTTTCCCATTCTATTGTTTTCCTCTATTTCTTTGCATTCATCACTGAGGAAGGCTTTCACGTCTCTCCTTGTTATTCTTTGGAACTCTGCATTCAGACGGTTGTGTCTTTCCTTTTTCTCCTTTGCCTTTCATTTCTCTTCTTTTCTCAGCTACTTGTAAGGCCTCCTCAGACAACCATTTTACCTTTTTGTCTTTACTTTTCTTGGGGATGGTTTTGATCACCACCTCCTGTACAATTTTATTAACCTCTGTCCATAGTTCTTCAGGCACTCTATCAGATCTAATCCCTTGAATCTATATATCACTTCCACTGTATAATTGTAAGGGATTTGATTTAGGTCATACCTGAATGGTCTAGTGGTTTTTCTGACTTTCTTCGATTTAAATCTGAATTTTGCAATAAGGAGTTCATGATCTGAGCCACAGTCAGCTCCCGGTCTTGTTTTTGCTGACTGTATAGAGCTTCTTCATGTTCAGCTGTAAATAATATAATCAACCTGATTTTAGTATTGACCTTCTGGTGATGTCCATGTGTAGAGTTGTCTGTTGTATTTTTGGAAGAGGGTGTTTGCTAGGACTAGTGCGTTCTCTTGGCAAAACTCTTGTTAGTCTTTGACCTGCTTCATTTTATACTCCGAGGCCAAACTTGCCTGTTACTCCAGGTCTCTCTTGACTTCCTACGTTTGAATTCCAGTCCTCTGTGATGAAAAGGATATCTATTTTTGGTGTTAGTTCTAGAAGGTCTTATAGGTCCTCACAGAAGCATTCAACTTCAGCTTCTTCAGCATTAGTGGTTGGGGCCTAGACTTGGATTACTGTGATATTGAATAAATTGCCTTGGAAACACACAGAAATCATTCTGTCATTTTAAGGATTGCACTCAAGTACTGCATTTCAGACCCTTTTGTTGACTGTTAAGGCTACTCCATTTCTTCTAAGGGATTCTTGCCCACAGTAGTAGATGTATTGGTCATCTGAGTTAAATTCACGCATTCCAGCCCATTGTAGTTCACTGATTCCTAAAATGTCAATGTTCACTCTTGCCATATCCTGTTTGACCACTTCCAATTTACCTTAATTCATGGACCTAACATTATAGGTTCCTATGCAGCATTGTTATTTACAGCATCAGACTTTACTTCCATCACCAGTCATGTCCACAACTGTGCGTTGTTTTCGCTTTGGCTCCGTCTCTTCATTCTTTCTGTAGTTATTTCTCTACTCTTCTTCAGTAGCATATTGAGCACCTACCAATATGGGGAGTTCATCTCTTAGTGTCATATCTTTTTGCCTTTTCATAATGTTCATGGGCTTCTCTGGGCAAGAATACTGAAGTGGTTTGCCATTCCCTTCTCCAGTGGACCTCGTTTTGTCAGAACTTTCCACCATGACCTGTCCATCTTGGGTGCCCCTATATGGCATGGCTCATAGTTTCATTGAGTTAGACAAGGCTGTGATTGGTGTAATCAATTTGGTTAGTTTTCTGTGATCGTGGTTTTCATTCTTTCTGCCCTCTGATGGATGAGAATAAGAAGTTTGTGGAAGCTTCCTGGTGGGAAGGACAGACTGTAAAACTGGGTCTTCCTCTGGTGGGTGGGGCTATGTTCAGTAAATCTTTAATCCAGTTTTCTGCTGCTGGTTGGAGCAATGTCCCCTCCCTGTAGTTTGGCCTCAGGGGTAATGGTGGTAATGGGTCCTCCTTCAGAAGAACTTATGCCAGCACACTGGGCTCCCAGGACCTTTGTAATCAGTGCCCCTGACCCCGCAGCGGGCCACTGTTGACACACACCTCCACCGGAGACTCCCAGACACTCACAGGCAAGTCTGGCTCAGTCTCTTTTGGGGTCACTGCTCCTTTCTCCTGGGTCCTGGTGCGCACAAGGTTTTGTTGTGCTCTCTAATAGTCTGTTTCCCTGGGGTTCTCAGCCCTTTTGCTGGATCCCTGAGTCAGAAAATCTGTTGTGGCCCTAGAACTTTTGCAACATTGCAAGAACTTCTTTGGTATAATTGTTCTCCAGTGTGTGGGTCGTGTATTGGCGGTTCTATAGTGGCACTAATGGTGAGCTCCTCCAAGAGGACTTATGCCACATGCTGTGCCTCCCAGGTCTGCTGCGCCAGAGCTCCTGTCCTTGAGTCAGGTCCCTGCTGACCCATGCCTCTGCAGGAGACACTCAAACACTCAAAGGCAGTTCTGACTCAATCCCTTGTGGGGGTCAGTGCTGCTTTCTCAAGGTCCTAGTGTGTACAAGGTTTTGTTTGTGTCCTCTACGCATCTCTGGCAGTTCTGAGGTTTGATTCTAAAAGTGATTTCTCCCCTCCTACACTCTTGTGAGGTTTCTCCTTTGCTCTTAGAAGCACGGTTTTTTGTTTTTTTTTTTTTTTTGGTGTGATTCAGCGTTCTCCTGTTGATGGTCATTCAGCAGCTAGTTGCGATCTTAGTGTTCTTGCAGGAGAAGATGAGCGCACGTCCTTCTCCTCTGCCGTCTTGTCCACAGATCCTAAATCTAAAACTTCAGAAAAAACGAAAGGAATAAATCTTTATGACTGGGTTAGGCAATAGTTTCTTAAATACAACAACAGAAGTACAAGCAACAAAAGAAAAAAATATAAACTGGACTTCATCAAAATTAAAAATATTTTTGCATCAAAACACACTGGTGAGAAAGTGAAAAGGCAAAACTGCCGAATGTGAGAACATATCATATATATGATAAGGGTCTAATACCCAGAATAAATAAAGAATTGTCATAACTCAACACTGTAAAGAACCCAGTTAAAAAGTAGGCAAAGGATATATAGATATATTTCCAAAGAAGATATACAAGTGTCCTCAGCTAACGCATGAAAAGAAACTCAACATCATTAGTCATCTGTGAGATGCAAATTGAAACTGCAATGAGATACCACATCACACCGACTAGGATAGCTATTTCTTCAATAAAGAAAGAAAAATGTCAGGATGTGGAAAAATTGGAACCCTCAAACATTGTTGGTAAGAATAGAAAATGGTGCGGCCACTATGGAAAACATTTTTATAGTTCCTGAAGAAGTTGAACAGATTTACTCTATGACCTAGCAGTTTCTCTCTTAGGTATATATACTGTATATACCAGAGAATTGGATATATATCTTCACCTTAAAACTCATGCATGAATATTCATAGCTGCTTTGTCATAACAGCCAAAAAAGTAGAAACAATCCAGATGTCTGCCAAGTGATGAATGGATAAACAAACGTGACATGTATCCAATCAGTGAAATATTATTCAGTCATAAAATGAAATACATAAAGCAACAGGGATGAACCTTGAAAACACCACACTAAGTGAAATATACCAGATCCAAAAGGTCGTGTGTTATATAACTCTATTTAAATTAACTGTCTAGACTAGACTAATCCATAGGACTGAAAATAGATTAATGATTGCCAGGACTAGAAGGGGGAATGGGTAGTGACTGCTTAATCAGTGTACTGTTTCTTTTGGGAGTATTGAAAATGTTCTGAAAGTAAATGGTGGTAATGGTTGCACAACTCTTAATATACTAAAATTCACTCAACTGCACTTTAAAATACTTAAAATAATAAATTTTGTTTTATGTGAATTTTATTTCAATTGAAAGTACTTAATATATGCACATATTAATATATGTATATTTATTATTTGTGTATATGAAAACATAACCTTTAGATGAATGTTACTAATTAGAGTGTACATATTTTGAACATTTTCCTCTTTAGAAAATGAGCATCTATTTTATTAATACTGAAATTAGAATCATTGTAATTTTCATCTTATAAAAGTTTTTGAAATGATGAAATGTTCACTGTAGGAATAGATGCATATTTAATAAGATATATAAGAAAATGCTCACCTATTTTTATACTCTCATCTTGTTTACATGTCATAGCCATATTAATAAGAGGTCTCTAATACTGTAGGTCTAGTTTTTTAATACTATATACCTTAATATTAGGACATTTCTACTCCAGGTTGATAAATTTTAACTAATGAGAGAGAGTGTGGTATGCATTTTAAAAATATACACTGTCTCTTTTGAAAAAATTTTTTAATGTTTTTGTTGTTATGACCTTTGTCATAACTGTTATTAAATGTTCCTGAGATTGAAAAAAATACAAATATTTACACTAAATGTTGCCTAACATTGACAATACGAAATGTATGGCTCTCAGTAAAAGTTAGGACAGTGATCTGACTGAATTCTCATAATCGAACATTTATTGAATGTTTGACATATGACAGGTACCATTCTTTGCATTTACATTTTTAGCTCATTTATGACTTACAACAAACCAATGAAGTAAATACTACTGTAAATACTACTGTCTGCATTTTTCCAGTACTGAATGGAGACGTGCAGAGGTGCTACAGGTGATCAGGGTAACCACAGATACAGCTTACTGCAAAGTCAGGATTTGAATCTGAATAATCTGATTGCTGAAGTCAAGTTTATAATCTCTGTACTATGTTGAACTATACACATACATTTGTTTCCATTGGAAAAAAATGTTACTTTGTGTTTTGTAAGAAATGAATGCTTTACTAGGTGTGAGGTATTCAGAGTTTTAATGATACAACTAGTGTCTAATACCAGCATATATTATAGAGTGAATCCACTGTGAGATCTTTTAGGAGGTTACTAAAATATATGGTGGTTACTATAATTTTTAGTTGACACAATTTTAAGCATAAGTAAATTTAATCCTGAAAAATGTAAATTGCAGCTTACACTAATTTATGAAGACACACAAGATTATGTTTACTAATCCAAATACTCCACTTTATGATTATAGCTGATAAAAAACAAAATTACTGCTTGTGCTTTCCTTCTCCAAAGAATGTGTGTACTCTTACAAAACAATGTTTTCTTGTAGCCACTCGGTAGGTCGTTTGGTAGGTCAGCTTCTAAGTAAGAAATATAGGAATTCTTTGTCTCTTCATTTAATCAGAGATTTTAAATTCTGTTTTCATTGTTAGAGTCATAGGCTTGCAGGTGCAAAACTAATGTATGATATGGGCAAAATAAATGTCTTTATTCTTAGTTGTTACTTCACCCATTATTTTGGTGGATGAGTTTTTTTAATTCAAGAATTACAAACCAGTAAACAGATTACTCACATGCTTTATTTTTACCTTGTGGTAAACATAACAATAATTACATGTAACACGAAACTGCTAATTCTAGACTTGACTTTAAGGGTATAAAATTTTTTTGATGATCATAGTGTCTAGCAACAGCATTTGATTTTTGCTAGTATAAAAATTTGAATTTTTTTTTCAAGTTCTAATTCATTAGTAAAAAGTTAAGTTTCACATTTAATATTGTATAAATCTTTCTCTAATGTAGAAATATCAATATTGTCATGATATTATGCTTAAGTCAGTTTTAAAGTCAATTTTTAATACATTGGAAAGTTCTGATATGATTTAAGAAAATTGTCACTTTTTTTTTTTTTACCACAGATGCTTAATAACATGTCATTCTATTTTCTTAGAACCTTCCTGCACCATTAATTGATGATAGCTATAAAAAAGAATGCGATGAAGATGTATGCAGTCATAAAATAGAATCTGACATTAAGTTGAAAATAGCTTGGCGTTACCAGTTATTACCCAAGATGGAGGCAAGTCAATAAACTTTCCAAAATTGGCAAATATATTTGTTTTCATTTTATAGAATCTCTTGTGATATACTTGTTACTCTTTAAATGCAATACAATGTTTGTTTATTTAAATAATTACTTATTTGTAGAGTATCTTATCTAGATGACTTTTTTCCAAATTTTATTGTAAAATAATTGACATATGTCACCTTGTAACTTTAATATGTACAGCATGATGGTTTGATTTACATAAGTTGTGAAATGATTGCTACAGTAGGTTCAGTTAACATCCATCATCCCATATGGATAACATGAAAAGAAAAGAAAAAGGAAGAAATATTTCTCCTTGTAATGAGAGTGCTAGGATTTACTCTCTTAGCTTTCCTATATATTATTCAACAGTCTTAGCGACAGTCATCATTATGTGCATTATATCTGTAGTAGTTATTGTTCAGTCCCCTAGTTGTGTCCAACTCCTTGCGACCACATGGACTGCAGCACACCAGGCCTCCCTGGCCCTCACAATCTCCCAGAGTTTGCCCAAGTTCATGTTTATTGCATCAGTGGTGCCATCCAGCCATCTCATCCTCTGACGCCCTCTTCTCCTTCTGCCCTCAATCTTTCCCAGCTTTAGGGATTTTTCCAATGAGTTGTCTGTTTGCATCAGGTGATCAGAATACTGGAGCTTCAGCTCCAGCATCAATCTTTCCAGTGAATATTCAGGGTTGATCTCCTTTAAGACTGACTGATTTGATCTCCTTGCTATCTAAAGGACTTTCAGGAATCTCCAGCACCGCAGTTCGAAGGCATCAACTCTTTGGTGTTCTGCCTTCTTTATAGTCCAGCTCTCACAACCCCATGTGACCACTGGGAAGACCTTAGCCTTAACTATACGGACCTTTGTCAGCAGAGAAATGTCTCTGCTTTTCCATACATTGTCTAGGTTTTTCATCGCTTTCCTTCCAAGAAAGTAATCGTCTTCTGATTTCCTGGCTGCAGTCACCGGCCACAGTGATTTTGGAGACCGAAAAGAGGATATCTGTCACTATTTCCACATTTTCCCCTTCTGTTGGTCATGCAATAATGGAGCTGGATGCCACGATCTGAGTTCTTAGGTTTTTTTAATATTTAGTCTTAAGCCAGCTCTTTCATTCTCCTCCTTCATCCTCAGCAAGAGGCTCTTTAGTTTCTTTTCGCTTTCTGCCATTAGAGAGGTGTCATCTGCATATCTGAGATTGTTGATGTTTCTCCCACCTCTCTTGATTCTGGCTTTTAACTCATCAATCCTGGCATTTCTCATGATATGCTCAGGGTATAGGTTAAACAAATGGGGTGACAGAAGATAGCCCTGTCTTACTCCTTTCTCAATCTTGAACCAGTCAGTTTTTCCATACATGTTTCTAACTGTTGCTTCTTGACCCGCATACATGTTTCTCAGGAGACAGGTAAGATGGTCTGGTATTCTCATCTCTCTAAGAACATTCCACAGCTTGTCATGATCCACACAGTCAAAGGCTTTAGCACAGTCGATGAAACAGAGAGAGATGTTTTTCTAAAATTCCCTTGCTTTCTGTATAATCCAGGGAATGTTGGCAATTTGATCTCTAGTTCCTTTTTCTTTTCTGTAACCAACTTGGACATCTGGAAATTCTTGGTTCACGTGATGCTGAAGCCTAGCATGCAAGATTTTAAGCATGACCTTACTAGAATGGGAGATGAGTGCAATTGTCCAGTGGTTATCACATTCTTTGGTACTACCGTTCTTGGGAGTTGGGATGAGGATTGACCTTTTCAGTCCTGTGGCCACTGCTGGGTCTTCCAGATTTGCTGACATAATGAATGCAAAACCTTGACAGCATTCTCCTTTAGGGATTTGAATAGTTCTGCTGGAACTACATTGCATTCACTAGATTTATTAGCAACAGTGCTTCTTAAGGCCCACTTGACTTCGCACTCCAAAATGTCTGGCTCTGGTGACTAAGCATACCATCGTAGTAATCCAGTTCATTTAGATCTTTTTTATACAGTTCTTCTGTGTATTCTTTCCATCTCTTCTTGATCTCTTTAGCATCTACTAGGTCTTTACAATTTTTATCCTTTATTGTGCCCATCTTTGGGCAGAATGCTTCACTGATGTTTCCAATTTTCCTGAAGAGATCTCTAGTCTTTCCCCTTTAGTTGCTTTCTTCTATTATTAAGCACTGTTCATCAAAGAAGGCATTCTTTTCTCTCCAAGTTATTCTTTGAAACTCTGTATTTAATTGGATGTACGTTTCCCTCTCTCCCTTGCTTTTTGCCTCTCTTTGTTCTTCTACTATTTTTAAAGCTTTGTGTAACTCAATGAAGCTATGAGCCATGCAGTGCAGGGCCACGCCAGATAGACAGGTTATAGCAGAGAGTTCTGACAAAACGTGATCTACTGGAGGAGGAAATGGCAAACTACCCTTGTACACTTGCTGTGAGAACCTCATGAACTGTATACAAGGGCAAAAATATGTAACACCAAAAGATGAGTCCACTAGGTCTTAAGGTGTCCAGTATGCTACTGGGGAAGAACAGAGGAGAATTACCAATCACCCCAGAATGAATGAAGCAGCTAAGCCAAAGCAGATACAGTGCTCAGTTGTGGATGTATCTGGCCACAAAAGTAAAATCTGATGCTTCAAGGAACAGTATTGTATGGGATCCTGGAATGTTAGGTCCATGAATCAAGGAAAATTGGATGTGGTCAAGCAGGAGTTGGTAAGAATAAACATTGACATCCTAGGAATCAGCGAACTAAAATGGACAGGAATTGGCAAATTTAATTCAGATGACCGTTATATATACTGCTGTGGGCAAGAATCCCATTGAAGACAGAGTAGCCCTCATAATCAACAAAGAGTCCAAAATACAGTACTTGGGTGCAACCTCAAAAATGACAGAATGATCTTGGTTCATTTCCAAGGCAAGCCATTCAACATCACAGTAATCCAAGTCTATGCCCCTACCACCGGTGCTGAAGAAGCTGAAGTTGACCAGTTCTATGAAGACCTAGAAGACCTCCTAGAGCTAACAACTAAAAAAAGTGTTCTATTAATCTTTGGGGATAGGAATGCAAAAGTAGGAAGTTAAAATATACCTGGAGTCCTAGAGTAACAAGCAAGTTCAGCCTTGGAGAACAAAATGAAGCAGGGCAAAGGGTAACTGAATTCTGCCAAGAGAACACACTGGTCATAGCAAATACCCTTTTTCAACAAGACAAGAGACAACTCTACACATGGACATCACCAAGAGGTCAATACCGAAATCAAATTGATTACATTTTTTGTAGCCAAATATGGAGAAGCTGTATACAGTCAGCAAAATCAAGACCTGGAACTGACTGTGGCTGAGATCATTAGCAAAATTCAATTTAACTAAAGAAAACCTGGAAAAGAGAATAGGCCAGCCAGGTATGACTTAAATCAAATCCCATATGAATTCACAGTAGAGGTAACAAATAGATTCAGAGGACTAGATCTAGTTAACAGTGTGCCTGAAGAACTAGTAACAGAGGTCCATAACACTATATAGGATCAAAACCATCCCAAAGAAAAAGAGAACAGAAATGGTATGGACTTAACAGAAGCAGAAGATATTAAGAAGAGGTGGCAAGAATACACAGAAGAACTATACAAAAAAGATCTTCATGACCAAGATAACCACGATGGTGTGATCACTCACCTAGACCCAGACATCCTGGACTGCAAAGTCAAGTGGGCCTTAGGAAACATCTCTTAGGAAACAAAGCTAGTGGCTGCTGCTGCTAAGTCATTTTAGTCGTGTCCGGCTCTGTGCAACCCCATGGACTGCAGCCTACCAGGCTCTGCCGTCCATGAGATTCTCCAGGCAAGAACGCTAGAGTGGGTTGCCATTTCTTTCTCCGATGCATGAAAGTGAAAAGTGAAATTGAAGTCGCTCAGTCGTGTCCGACTCTTCGCGACCCCATGGACTGCAGCCCACCAGGCTCCTTCGTCCATGGGATTTTCCCAGTGAGAGTACTGAAGTAGGTTGCCATTGCCTTCTTCAAAAGCTAGTGGAGGTGATGGAATTCCAGTTAAGCTATTTCAGATCCTAAAAGATGATGTTGTGAAAGTGCTGCACTCAATATGCCAGCAAATTTGGAAACCTCAGCAATCACCACAGGACAGTTTTCAAAGAAGGGCAATGCCAAAGAATGTTCAGACTACCACACAGTTGTACTCATCTCACACTGTAGCCAAGAAATGCTCAAAATTCTCCAAGCCAGGCTTCAACAGTACATGATCAGAGAACTTCTAGATGTTCAATCTAGATTTAGAAAAGGCAGAGGAACCAGAGATCAAATTGCCAACATCCATTGGATCATTGAAAAAGCAAGAGAATTCTAGAAAAACATCTACTTCTGCTTTCTTGACTACGCCAAAGCCTTTGGCTGTATGGATCACAATGAACTGTGGAACATTCTGAAAAAGATGGGAATACCAGATCACCTGACCTGCCTCCTGAGAAGTCTGTATGCAGGTCTAGAAGCAACAGTTAGAACTGGTCATGGAACAACAACTGATTCCAAATTGGGAAAGGTGTACGTCAAGGCTGTAAATTGTAAATTATGTAAATTATTTAACTTACATGCAGAGTACATCATGAGAATTGCTGAGCTGGCTGAAGCACAAGCTGGAATCAGGATTGCCGGGAGAAATATCAATAACCTCAGGTATGCAGATGACACGACCCTTATGACAGAAAGCGAAGAACTAAGGAGCCTCTTGATGAAAGTGAAAGAGGAGAGTGAAAAAGTTGGCTTAAAACTCGGCATTCAGAAAACTAAGATCATGACATCTGATCCCGTCACTTCATGGCAAATAGATGGGGAAAGAATGGAAACAGTGAGAGACTTTATTTTCTTGGGCTCCAGAATCGCTGCAGATGGTGACTGCAGCCATGAAAATAAAAGGCACTTGCTCCTTGGAAGAAAAGTTATAACCAACTTAGACAGCATATTAAAAAGCAGAGATATTACTTTGCCAACAAAGGTCCATCTAGTCAAAGCTATGTTTTTTCCAGTAGTCATGTATGGATGTGAGAATTGTACTATAAATAAAACTGAGCACTGAAGAATTGAAGCTTTTGAACTGTGTTGTTGGAGAAGACTCTTGAGAGTTCATTGGACTGCAAGGAAATCCAGCCAGTCCATCCTAAAGGAAATCAGTCCTGGGTGTTCATTGGAAGGACTGATGCTGAAGTTGAAACTCCAATAATTTGGCCACCTGATGCGAAGAACTGACTAAATTGAAAAGACCCTGATTCTGGGAAAGATTGCAGGTGGACAAAAGAGGATGAGATGGTTGGATAACATCACCGACTCAATGGACTCCATGGGGTTGCAAAGAGTCAAACATGACTGAGCAACTGAACTGAACTGAACTGAAGGTAAAATGGTTATCTGAGGAGACTTTACAAATATCCATAGGACTTATTTCTTTTATTTACTTTTCATCCATCTTCCTCCAGTTCCCCATCCCACTACCCTCTACCCTCTACCTTTGGTACCCAACATCTATTTTTTTTTTCTATAAGTTAGTTTCTGTTTTATTTGCTTATAGATTCCACATGTAAGTGAGATTTTACACCATTTATCTTTTTCTGTCTGACCTGTTTCGCTTAGCATAATGCCACTTAGTTCCATCCTAGTTGTTGCAAATGACAAGATTTTCTCATTTTTTAAAGACTAAACAACATTCCAATATATATATCACAACTTCTTTATTCATTTATCCATCAATTGACACTTAGGCTGTTTCCATTTCTTATCTACTGTAAATAAAGCTGCTATGAACTTGGGGTTGCAGATAGCTTTTTGAGTTAGTGTTTTCATTTCCTTTGAATATATTCCCAGAAGTATAATTGCTAGATCCTATGGTAGTTCCATTTTTAATTGTTGAGTATCCTCTATACCGTTTTCCATAATCACTGCACCAATTTACAATCCCACCAACATAGCACATCTATGCCAGCATTTGTTATCTCTTTATCCTTCCCATGATGGCTTTTCTAACAGGTGTGAAGTATTTATCTTCACAACTTAGCATTGTGATTTTAACTTGCATTTCTGTAATGACTAGTGTTGTTGAGCATATTTGCATGTACCTGTTGGCCTTTTTAATATCATCCTTGGAAGAATGTCTATTCAGATCCTTTCTCCATTTTTTTAGTTTTTTTTTTTTTTTACTATTGAGTTATATGAGTTCTTAAATACATTTTGGATATTAACCCCTTATCAGATACATGGCTTACAAAAATTTTTTCCCAATCATTAGGTTATTTTTTCACTTTGCTGATTGCTTCTTTGGCTGTAAAGAAACTTTTTAGTTTGATGTAGTCAACTTGTTCATTTTTTAGTTTGTTGCATATGCTTTAGGTATCAAATCCAAATACATTACCAAGATCCATGTCAAGGAGTTTTATTGTTATGTTTTCTTTTAGGAGTTTCATGATTGCAGGTCTTACATTTAAGTCTTTAATGTGTTTCAAGTTAATTTTTGTGAGTGGAGTAAAATAGGGGTTCATTTTCATTCTTTTACATTTCAATTTCCAGTTATCCCAATATCATTTATTAAAGAGAATGTCTTTTTTGAGTCTTCTTGGCTACCTTGTCAAACATTAGTTGACCATGTGTGCTTGGGTTTATTTATGGGTTTTCAAATGTGTTCCAGTGTTCTATTTGTTTTTCTATCAATATCATACTGTTTTGATTAATACAGCTTTATCATATAGCTTGAAATCAAGAAATATGTTACATCCTGCTTTGTTCTTTCTCAAAATGTCTTTGGTTTTTGAGGGTCTTTTGTGGTTTTATATAAATTTTAGTAGTGTTTTTTTCTACTTCTATAAAAATTGCCATTAGAATCTTGATAAGGATTATACTGAATCTATGAATCAAGGGTCCTCAACTTCCAGGCCACAGCCTGCTGGTACTGCCTGTCAGATCAGAGGTGACATTAGATTAAAAATAAAATGCACAATAAATGTATATGCTTGAATAATCCGAAATTATCCCTGTCTGACCTGCCCCGGTCCATGGAAAAATTGTCTTCTACAAAACTGGTCATTGGTGCCAAAAAGGTTGGAGACCGCTGCTATAAATGACTTTTGGTAGTATTAACATTTTAACAATATTAATTCCACAATCCATGAACATTGAAAATCTTTCCATTTATTTATATCTTCTTCAGTTTCTTTCATCAGTGTCTTATAGTTTTCATAATAGAGATATTTCACCTCCTTGGTGAAATTTACTTCTATGTAAAATTTACTTCTTAAATTTACTTCTAAGTATTTTATTGTTTTTGATGCTATTGTAAATGGGATGATATTTCCTAAAAATTCCTGAGCCAATACAAGCCACAGCTACTGAAGCCCACACTCCACAACAAGAGAAGCTACAGCCTTGAGACACCATTGTACCCCAACTAGAGAAAGCCCTCCCACCTAACAAAGACCCAGCACAACAAAATATGTAAATAAGAAAGAAGGAAATGGGCTCACACATTTAGAAAACAAACTTAAAGAAATAAATGCATGGCAAACTGTCAATCACATTACCTTCCTGCCAACCTCAGACACAGCCTTAGAATTCTCTGTGGAGTGTCTGGGTGGTTCCTACCAGTTAATGAGAATTTGAATTATGAGGTGAAATCCATTATAAGCCCACATTATGAAAATATAAACTTCTTAAGATTGTAGTCAAGATTTATACCACCTATTCCAAGCCTACGTTTTTGGTCTCTGTCCTGTGTGTGCATAAAACACTATATTCACCCATGCTATAAGAACCGCTCTATGTAAATTGCTTGTATTTCTGCTGGTGATGCTTTTCACTTTCTAACTCACCAACTCATCCTTCTCCAAGTGTAAATAATACGTAATTATCTAGTTTCTTATATTTGTTTCCATAATGCCACATGTGTTTTAAAGTACTTTTATACATTGTTTTTAATTAGTTGGTAGTATAATTCTTTTCTCCACCAGAAAGAGTTCTGTATAGAGCAGAGACCTTGTTTTATTTTCTCTTGTATCTCTAGCACCTGTATTAATGCTGTTTATTCATTCAGTCAGAAAATACTGATTAAGCGTCAACTGTGTACCAAGTATAAAATGTGTTATAATAGGCATATATTAAGCAGTGGTTAATTGTTCTAATTCACATGGTAATGGTGTTTGAATAGTGTCATTTTTAAGTGTGATTTAAGTGACTGTGAACAAACTACAAATTGGAGAGGGAATACTTGCAGCTCATAGAATCAGAAATAGTCTACCATCTCAACTTTTAAGAACAGGAAAAATTGTAAAAAAAGAAATTTAGGTGGCTCTTAAACATAAGAACAGATACCAAATTTCAGTTATAATAAAAGAAATGCAGATTAAAGCTAAATTAAAATTAATTTAATGCAAATTAAAACCTGCCATTTTTCTCTTACTAGATTTTCAGTAATCTAAAATGTTTGTAAGACATTAAATTAGCAAAGATGAGAAGAAACTAGTGCTCTCATGATTTGCTGGTAGAAATGTAAATAGCTTCCGTGGGGAGTAATTTGTCAGTATCCTTCAAAATTACAAAAATTTGTACCCTTTGATTTTTTTATTGGAAATTTACATCATTAATGTATTTACTCAGATGTAAAATTCAATATGCATGACCTGTATATGAGGCATGTTTTTTTTATAGCAAAAAATTAGAAATAGTCTAAATATCCCATCAGTAAGCAACTAGTTAAATAAACTATGGTAAATGTGTACAGTAGAAAAGCATACGTTTGTATTAAAAAGTAAAAGGAAACTCAGCAGTCAGAAATTGTTGCAGAGATAGCTTAGAATGTGAGTGAGAACTGAGTATAGAGGCCAGAATAAATGTAGTTGTTCTGCTTGGAAAATGTGAATTAATTTATAAGGATTAAAACAAACAACGTAGGACTTACACTTGAGAACGCTAATGGCAAAAACTTCATGCCTGTAATCTGGCAGATTGATTTAAGTAACTGGGCTTAAGGATGGCTTTCGTAAAAAGTAACCATATTTCTAATTTTTCTGCTGGTGTGCTCTGAAAGACATTAAGAATATAAACTCTGAGTTGAATTTAGTTTTTCTGTAAAGATAGTATACCAATTCAGTTTTACTTTATATAAAATACTTGTATATTCCATTTCCTTTTTTTTTTTAAACTCTTATCTTGGTTTTGGTCTTTTCATGGTCACTGACATTCTTGAAGTGAAGTAGTCAGTGAAGATACGAGTAATTGAAACTTTTAAGACTTTTTCTTACTGCTTGTTATGAAATCTGTTTCAATTTGGGGAGAAAATTCTTTATTTCTTTATAATTTTAGTTGTTTCTTTCTGTATTGTAATTGCAGAAACACTTCCTACTCTACTTTATATATGAGTAATACTGCTTATTCTGTTTTTTCCTTTTAGACTATGTTGTACTTGCAGTTGTTACTATGGGAGTAAACTTCTGCAATGTTACACATTTACACGTAAACCTCAGTTTTCAAGGCTTACAGCTTGAGTGTTTTAGAAGTTATCCTTTACAATGGTTTTCTCCAGATGATTTACTTTCCCATTTTCTTCAAGATTCCACTAAAATATCACTTTATTGGGAATGTCTTCCTTTGTCGCTCTATATAAAATAAAACCACTCTCTCATACCCTTTCACCACCTTATTTTTCTTCAGAGAACTTATCATCACTTAGCATATAATGTATTATTCATCTCCTCTGACTAGAGTGTGAGTCAGTGAGAGAAAAAGACTTTGACTATTTTGTTTTCCTGGTCTATAGTAGGTGCTCAATAGTTGTTTGTTGAATACACAAGTGAATTAACTATTTGGTGTGTGAATTAAATGTTAAAGTGAGTTAAGTTGCATTAATGAATACACACCAAGTAGCAGCTTATTTTGAAATTACACTCAGTGGACAAGCTTTTGTTTACTAGTATTTATAAGCAAGTTCTGTCGAGTTTAGAAAATAGAGTTATCTTCTGACTTCTTTGCTTTTCTTTGAAATGTCACTAGCCTTTATATTTGCCTGTCACAGAAATTTTGTACATGATTTACCAAGACTGATAAACTTTGATGATCGCCTGTCATTATCTACTTTATAAATCCAGACCTTATCTTGCCATTATGAGTTTAAAAAAACAGTAAAACCCCGGTTTTCTGTATTTTACTAGAGAAAAAATATAGTTAATACTATTATGAGCAAAGTTTAATCAAGTAGTCCAAAACATAATGTAACAGAAAGGCATTCTGTCAATTTTCAGAGATGCCTTTTTATATAAATTCTCTCTCAGTTCTAAGAATGTAGTCCTATTCCCATTTAGGGAATGCAAAAAAGGATAAGAATATGTACAGTTAAATAAATAACCCTAGCTCAGTAAAGCATAAAGTAGTGCTTCTTCCCAATGGAGGAGTGTAGAGTTTGTAGATGCCAACTTTCCTTCATCCTGTGATTTTGATTTTCTCTCCTGGGTGGACACGTGTCCTTCTTTCCTATCGAATCATTAAACCAAACCTTGTTTCCTGTTCACCCCAAGGATTGATAAAAGTGAAAAACTGTTAGTTGCTCAGTTGTGTCCACCTTTGCAAATCCATAGACTGTAGCTTGCCAGGCTCCTCCTCTCTCCTTGGAGTTCTTTAGGCAAGAATAAATACTGGAGTGGGTTGTCACTTCCCTTCTCCAGGGAATCTTCCTGACCCAGGGATCAAACCAGGTCTCCTGGATTATAGGCAGATTCTGTACTGCCTGAGCCACCAAGGAGGCCCATGCCCTTCCAAGGATGATGGCCTACCGCCTATTCTGAGATTTAATTTTTTTTAATACTGTAGAGCTCTACTACCAAGGCTTAGAATGGCAATTTATAACAGCATATTAGATCTCTATTATATTAAATCCTCATTACACTTTGGCTTTCCATCTTAGTAGTTCAGTTATAACAGTCCAGTGATAGATATATATATACATGTTTTAGATGACAACAAATACCATTTTTCCTAGAGCAGTGTAATGGTAAAGTATAGTGATGGATCTTATGATTCTCTAGTGACTCATAACACAATAATAATAATTCATAATGTTTATGTAGTGCTTGATAATTTACAAGATATTCATTTCCAGTATTTCATTGGATTCTTACAATAGTCTGGTGAAATTGTTATTATTAGCTCTGGTTTCTAATGACTGAACTGATGCTCAAAATGGTTTATAACCATTTGGATTCTTGCTTTCTATTACACCGTACTGAGAAACAAGAAATGATAACACTAAGTAAATGTCTTGTTTGGACTGTTTTTTTTCTGGTGCAGCTATTGTCTGAATTTTTGCTTTCTTTCTGACATATTCATAGTGAAGGAGGGTATTGTTTTGTTGCTCCTCTTGGAAACTTTAGCATAGTAAATTTTTATTGAACCATTCCGTTTTACTCACTTCCACAGCTGACAAAGTTAAAGGGTAGTTTATGAATATGAATTTAAGTTTTCATTATGTAAAACTATACCAAACTGAGTAAATAGTTATTGATTGGAATAGTTATTGATGATAGTTTAATTTTTTAAGTGCATTTATTGTTTCAGGAAGTTGATAGTTTTCCATGGATTACCATTATTATTATTAGATTTAAAGCATTCAGTGACCTTTTTAAAAGGAAATATTTTAAGTCTATTTTACAATTCTAGGCCTCAGAAGGTTTCACATTTCAATCATCTGATGATACATTAACACTCTGCATCTTGGGTAGAAAAAAAACTTACAAAATTGTTTCTCCTCTAAGAGTATATTTATTTTTCATTTTTATTACAGCATTCAAGTTTCCTATCATTAGATGTTTAATGTCTACCCTATAAATATTTTAGTTGCCATATCTAATCTTAACTTCTAAAAAAAGTAATAATTATAATTTTAAAATTTTCCAAATAAAATTTTACATTTTGATGAATTATTTGTGTTCTATGTGTAGACAGTCGCAGCATGAAATCAATTTTCTGCCTTGATTCATCCCAAATCTCAGATTTCAATGACATTAATATTATAATTAGAAACATTGCTAGAGACGGCAACTTAAAAAGCATACTTTGCTTCTTGGCAATTTAGCATATTTCTCAGAGTGCATAGGACTTCAAGAACCTTCAGTCCACTAATAAATTTATTAACTTAAAAGAAGTGAAAAGTCTCTCTTTCTTTCTCTCTCCCCATGGCCAGTCCGCTAAAATAGATTATTCATGCTTATTTGATTCAGGTAGGCTTTTGCAAGCTTCCCTACTAGGCCTGGGAATGTGGTACATTGAGGCCTTTTCAGAGTCTTCTGACATAGACCAGGCTTTTATTGCATGGTGTTTTATTATTACCAAATCCTAGTCTCCACCCAGTTTGTAGGCACTCCGCTTATTCTTTTGAATCAGGAAAGGTTATCACCTACCTTAATCCATGCAGCAGTGTGGATTAAGGACACCAGTGTGCCCCAGGATTCTCAAAGAGGATCCTGGAAACTTCTTGTTTCTTCTTTTTTGCTGTCTTTACTAGATTCTATTGGGCCTTAGGGGGATTTGCATCTGAAATGGGCAACCTGGTGTTTTTCTCAATGAAGACATCAGATCAAAGTTCAGTTAGTCAAGGCCTTTCTAAAACATTAAGGGGGCTTGGACTTACACAATAAAAAGATGAGCTCTAGCAGAGATTGCAGTAAAAACATTTTGAACCATAATCCGGATAAAGAATAGATTATAGGCCAAAGAACAGACCTTGTTTAAATTGCTTTAGACTAATAACTTTACATTTAAAAACCTTACACCCTCTTTTTAAGAAACAAATTTTAATGTGACATAATGTACTTGTTAGGAGTTTCGTTGCAAAAGGATAAATCATGTTTTTGAAACCATACTTCTGTATATATTATGTTGAAAAGATTAGATTAAGCCAATTGATAATGAAAACAAATAGTACTTTATACTATTCTGTATATCAAATTGATAATGAAAACAAATAGTACTTTATACTATTCTGTATATCAAATGAATGACAAACCCGCAGACTCTGAATCTGAGAATAGTGTTTCTACTAGACTTTAATTTTTTTTAATTCTGTATTACTATATAATTTGATGTTTATGGATTTAATTTAATATGAATTCCTGAAGTCTTAAAATGCAAACACCTAGTGGCGAGCAAATATCTATTTCTTCTCTGAATTACATAATTGTCACTTACTTAGTAAAATAAGTTAAGAAACTACTTTGTACAGTTCCTCAGTTTCCATAAATATTACCTAGCTTTGTTGAGTGTTCTGAAATTTTTGTGTTTTGTAGCATTCAAGAGAGTGAAAATTAAGTAAACAAAGATCAGAGATTTTATTAGAAACTATTGCCAGGCAGAGTCTGTTAGTAGTTCAACTTTGGATAAAGGTATATTTGGATACAGATATATTTCTAATGTGCTGACTGAAAGAAATCAGCCCAGAGTCCATTCAAATCAGTATAATATTAGTGTTATATTACTAGGGTTCAGCTGTCCTGTGTAATTCAGCATCGGTAGTTATTAAAGTTTGTTCCAAGAAAGAGAGTTGTTTGGAGAAATTGTTATTGGAGGGCACAAAAGAGGAATCATCAATGAACAAACGATGAATATACCAGGTTTCTGATTTAACTAAGAAAACTTGGATACATTTTCCGACTTTATTTTCCCTTCTTCCTATATGGAATACCTCAATATATTTTATGCAGTAAGCTTAGTTTTATTTGTAAGAAGTTTTGAATATTATATAAACACATGGTCTTATGAGAATTTAGTTTTAATATGATGCTCAGTTTAATGTATATAAATAGCGACTTTCTTTTGGACCTCTCTTCAGTGAATTAATTTGGCTTAAGTTTTGCAAACTGTAAATTTATTTTATTATTAAAACTTGAAGTCTTAATCATTAATTGAGTTATGTATATAAAATTTTTGAACTGAGGAAGGTATGGTAAAAAAAAAAAAAAGCAAAGTGAAAGAAAGTGAAAATCTCTCAGTCATTGCTGACTCTTTGCAACCTCATGGACTCTATAGTCTATGGAGTTCTCCAGGCCAGAATACTGGAGTGGGTAGGCTTTCCCTTCTCCAGAGGATCTTCCCAACCCAAGGACTGAACCCAGGTCTCCCACATTGCAGGAGGATTCTTTACCAGCTGAGCATCAGGGAAGCCCAAAAACATTGGAGTGGGTAGCCTATCCCTTCTCCGGGGGATCTTGCCAACCAAGGAATCAAACCAGGATGTCCTGCATTGCAGGCAGATTCTTTACCAACTGAGCTATCAGGGAAGCTACAAAAAAGAAAAAAGATGGTTAATTTCTTATCAAACTTAGGAAACCACCAGGAGTGAAGATACATGGGAGATGTAAAGGTTGATCTCTAACTATAGATAGTTTACAGTAGCAAAGATTGCTGCATGCTTCTTTGAAATTTAATGTCTGTATATATCAGTTCTTCCATATTTGCATTAAAATTTAGCATAAATATATCAGTATTTTGCTGAATGTAGGATAAATAAATTACAGTTTAAAGAAAAGAAATTTTTAACAACCAGTGTGGGTTTTCTTAGCAGGCTGGACCAGTATCATCTTCAAGATTTGGTCACTATTATGATATATCAAAAAGGATACCACAAGAACTCATTGAGACCTCAAAGTGGCATGGATTTTTTCTCCCAGAAAAAATATCATCAACTTTTAATGTAGAACCCTGGTAAGTTAATGATTTCAATTCTGATTTCAGAGGTTAGTAAAATACATTTTTACCGCAGTCTTTACCACACATTCTAAAGAATGCCTTATTAAAGGAATATATCCTAATAGATGTTAGTTTTCTAGGTAATTCAGCTTTGTTGTCACTCAGTTGTATTCAACTCTGTGACCCCATGAACCGCAGCACGCCAGGCCTCCCTGTCCATCACCAACTGTCAGAGTCCACCCAAACGTACGTCCATTGAGTCGGTGATGCCATCCAACCTTCTCATCCTCCATCATCCCCTTCTCCTGCCCTCAATCTTTCCCAGCATCAGAGTCTTTTCAAATGAGTCAGCTCTTCACATCAGGTGGCCAAAGTATTGCAGTTTCAGCTTCAACATCAGTCCTTCCAATGAACACCCAGGACTGATCTCCTTTAGGATGGACTGGCAGGATCTCCTTTCAGTCCAAGGGACTCTCAAGAGTCTTCTCCAAGACCACAGTTCAAAAGCATCAATTCTTCTACGCTCAGCTTTCTTTACAGTCCAACTCTCACATCCATACATGACCACTGAAAAAACCATAGCCTTCACTAGATGGACCTTTGATGACAAAGTAATGTCTCTGCTTTTTAATATGCTGTCTAGTTGGTCATAACCTTCCTTCCAAGGAGTAAGCGTCTTTTAATTTCATGGCTGCAATCACCATCTGCAGTGATTTTGGAGCCCCCAAAAAATAAAGTCAGGCACTATTTCTACTGTTTACCCATCTATTTGCCATGAAGTTATGGGACTGGATGCCATGATTTTAGTTTTCTGAATGTTGAGCTTTAAGCCAACTTCTTCACTCTCCTCTTTCACTTTCATCAAGAGGCTCCTTAGTTCTCCACTTTTTGCCATAAGGATGGTGTCGTCTGCATATCTGAGGTTATTGATATTTCTCCCAGCAATCTTGATTCCAGCTTGTGCTTCTTCCAGCCCAGTGTTTCTCATGATGTACTCTGCATATGTTATATAAGCAGGGTGACAATATACAGCCTTGATGTACTCCTTTTCCTATTTGGAACCAGTCTGTTGTTCCATGTCCAGTTCTAACTGTTGCTTCCTGACCTGCAAACAGGTTTCTCAAGAGCAGGTCAGGTGGTCTGATAGTCCCATCTCCTTCAGAATTTTCCATAGTTTATTGTAATCCACACAGTCAATATGTAACCTTAGTGTTTTATGTTATTTCATTATATGTGATTTTTCTAATCCTGTAGCTGTTGGACCTACCATTACTCTTGAGTTTGCAACTTGACAAATCTGGATACCAAATTTGTAATAACTACTGTTTATTTTCCACAAAATGTGAAATAATTCTGTAATAGGATCTTTCAGCCCTAAATGCACAAGATACATAGAGATTGCTTATTGATAATAATAGCAGTGAAATGGTGTAAAATCATGCTGTTGCTCCATGTTTTTGAAAGCAACCCAACATATTCATACTGCTACTAACCTTATTAAGGTAAAACTCTGAAAATTAAAGATCTGACATTGAATAATTTATAAAGTGTTAGGACTCTAAGGAGATCAAACCAGTCAGTCCTAAAGGAAATCAATCCTGATTATTCATTGGAGAGACTGATGCTGAAGCTGAAGCTCCAATACTTTGGCCACCTGATGTGAGGAGGTGACTCATGAGAAAAGACCTTGATGCTGGGAAAGATTGAATGCAAGAGGAGAAGGGAACCAGAGAATGAGATGGTTGGATGGCATCACCAATCCAATGGACATGAGTTTAAGCAAGCTCCAGGTGATGGTGAAGGATAGGGAAGCCTGGTGTGCTGCAGTCCATGGGGTTGCAAAGAGTCAGACACGACTGATGGACAGAACAACAGTAAAGAAATACTTCATTTTAATTCGTATTGCAGTTGAATCAAGGGAAGGTTTTCACAGAATAGGTTGTTGCCTCACAGAATAGGCTGTTGCCTCACACTCTAGGTTGTTTTCTTTTACACTGTAAAACCATTATTTTCAAAATGAAATGAGTTACTAAATGTTGATATATGACTTAAAAATCTAGAGTCTCTTTCCCAGAGATATTGCCTAAGAGTTTAGTGAAGACTATTCCATTTATTTGATTTTATTGATTATACTAGTTTCTAATTTTTGTCATGCACTGAACCAGACATACATATATACATACTTGGGAAATAGATTAAAATAGTGTCTCCATGATTTCTCAAAAAGTAAATCATAAAACCCAGATTCGAAGTTGGTTCTTTCTGATTTAAAAATCTTTGTTAGCAGTAATGCTATACTGTCTCCATTCATGGAGTGCTTAGGGAAATGAAAAATGTACATTAATTATGATGTAAATACATGAAAAGAGACATAGTGTTACTTTTGTAATTTAAAAAAATTAAAGATGAACCCTCTTTTAAGCCAGAAAATACAAAGTGGTTTTCATTCACTCAGCAACTGAAGTGACGGGAAATCAACATTTGTCAATTACCTGATCAATATCAGGTAATGTTCCAGGCATTAGACCATGGACTATCTCATTTATCCTCCAAACAACCCTACAAGAGAAGCAGTATTATCCCCACTTTGTAGGAAACTTGAGGTCAGAGACACTGAGCAGCTTTACCACTATTTTAGTCTGTGAGTCAGTAAAGCTGACACCAAACCCAAAAAACCCTCTTCTCTCTTTTCTTTACCAGGCTGTCTCCATTTACTGCTGCAGTAAATGTATAACCCAACAAGAAGCTGGGCACCAGAAAAATTATACCTTGATTAGATATGGGAATGTAGTTCTTTAAATATATTTTAAGAATATTTTTGAGAACAGTTTTACATGGAACAGGAAAATTTATAGATTTTAATTATCAAGGCAGTATTTCATTTCATAGTAGTTAACTGATAATTCATTTATTTCATATTAAACTTAAATGCTTAATTAAATGTAATTAAACTTTAAACATGTAATTAAATTAATTTTGAAAATGGGTACTTTACCATGTGAGATTTATTTTATGAAAAGCATATGCTCATTTCACTAAAATGAACTTTACTGGTTCATTTATGAAACAATAAGGCTAAGCCTTACACTTGTCCATACTTTTCCTATAATTAAAACGAGAGGATATGGCTGTGTCTATCATGTAGGAGGATATAGTATATAATTTTATAATGTCTAAAGGCACTGTTGAAACCTGTGAAGGTTTTTTTTTACAGTAAGAAGAACTGAAGGTCATTTGAAATCTTTAATAACTAAAATTACTGGTATATTTACCAATCAAAAATGTTCATACTTACAGTTTAAACTTTCAAATTGAAGCCTGGTTGTAGAAACTTGAAATGTATCACAATAATATTTCCTAGATAATTTTGTTTGGTATTTTACTGTTATAAATCTGATAATCTCAAACATAAAACAATAGAAAAACTGATTTTGAGAATAATTCTAAAATAGTTTACAATTTTTGTTTTAATTTGATGTTGTTTTGAGTTCAGCTTTGCTAATAGGTATGTCCAAGCACAGTTCTTTTTCCCTACTAGAAAGATATTGTCATTCTTTGTTATTATTTTTTTAATTTTCTTTACTTTATTGTGTTGGTTTTGCAATACAATGACATGAAACCGCCATGGGTTTACATATGCTCCCCCTCCAGAACCCCCCTCCTTCCTCCCTCCCGATTCCCTCCCCCTGGGTCATCCCGGTGCACCAGCCCCAAGCATCAACCCTGGGCTGGCGATTGATTTCACATATGATAATTAACATGTTTCAATGCCATTCTCCCATATCATCCCACCCTTGCCCTCTTCCACAGAGTCCACAAGTCTCTTCTGTACATCTGTGTTTCTTTTGCTGTCTCACATGCAGGGTTCTCATTACCATCTTTCTAAATTCCATATATATGCATTAGTATACTGTATTGTTGTTTTTCCTTCTGGCTTACTTCACTCTGGATAATAGGCTCCAGTTCTGTCCATCTGAGTAGAACTGATTCAAATGAATTTTTTTTTTAATGCTGAGTAATATTCCATTGTGTATATGTACCACAGCTTTCTTATTCATTCGTCAGTTGATGGGCATCTAGGTTGCTTCCATGTCCTGGCTATTTTAAACAATGCGGCGATGAACATTGGGGTACACCTGTCTCTTTCAATTCTGGTTTCCTCGGTGTGTATGCCCAGCAGTGGGATTGCTGGGTCATATGGCAGTTCTATTTTCAGTTTTTTAAGGAATCTCCACACTGTTTCATTCTTTATTATTTATTCATGAATCTACTAACATACTGCTTAACCCACTGTTACAGACTGAATGTTGGTATTCATCCATCTACCTCCCCTCCAAATTCATATGTTGAAACCCTAATTGCCCAAATTTGGAGATAGGGCGTTTGGGAGTTAGTTAGATGAGACCTAAGTTCGATCCCTGGGTTGGCAAGATTCCCTGGAGAAGGGAATGGCTACCCATTCCAATATTCTTGCCTGGAGAATTCTATATATCTGTATAGTCTATGGGGTCACAAAGAGTCAGACACAACTGAGCGACTTTCACTCACTTAGATGAGGTCTTGAGGGTGGGGCCCTGGTGTGATAGGATGGTGACATTTAAAAGAGGGAGAGACACTGAGTTCTCCACTCTGTCCTTGAGTAAACACCCAGGAAAAGCCATGTGAGCTCACAACAAGAAGATGACCATCTGCAACCCAGCACCAACCCTGGCTCTCACCAGACACTAACCCTGCTGGCACCATGATCTTGGACTTCTAATCTCCAGAACAGCAACAAAATAAATTCCTGTTGTTTAAGCTACCCAACATTTTGTTCTAGTACCCCAAGCCAACTAATTCACCCACTATATTGTAAAATGGTACTTTTTAAATTATAAATATGTTGGGTCTTTAGTACTGAGTTTGCATATAGTTGGTAGTAAACAAATGATTTTGTTTTGATATGGGTTTTTTTTTGAAATTCAAGATTTTACTTTTTGTATCTATGCTAACAATAGCTAGTAATAGCTATAAGTTTTGTATTAACTAGAATTAACTGGATTCTAAGAGAATTAGTTATCTTTCTGGGAGAATTTCTAGGAGAAAAACAGTGGAAAGTAGATAGGAGTATTATTTACAATTTTAAAAGTCATTTCATTTTTCTTATCCTGCCTAGTCTCTTTACCTTAGTAAATGAAGCTTCTATATAAACCTCTGTAGTATTTTCCTAGACAGATTGTAGCCGTGCTCTCCATATGTTCCTACTAATATTCCTTTTTTCATACTTTTGTCAAAACACTAATTTCATTACACTTAACTATTTGTCTCATCTACATTCTTACGTTCCAGCCAAGCTTTGAAAATCCTTGAGGAAAACTTATGATTTCTTTCATCTATTTATTGTCTGAATCTAGGAAACAAGTATTAAGTTGCTAGTCAATGAATTAGTGAATCAAAGCATAAAATATAGTTATAACTCAAATTAACTGTAGTCTTGTTCTTAGCACAGAGTTAGTAGGTTGAAACCAATAACTTAAACATAGCCATGTAAGTATATTTTATTTCAAAAATACAGATTTTTTTTCTTAGATTGAGAAGCAGAGGACCACCATATATTTAGAAGTTATAAGTAGAAAATTTACTCACGGAAAAGGAATTTTGGAAGAGAGCTTCTAGGTAAAATTAAAGGTTTATAACAGAGTCATAAAGTTATAGAAGTAGACTATAAACTTTTCAAAGAATATATAATAAATGATATATTGATACAAATCTCAGAGCTAAAGAAAAGCAAAGATATAAGTGTGAGGAGGAATTTTATCTACGTATTTATCTGCTGGTGATATAATTAAGCTAAAAAGATGCTACCTGAAACTGTAGAGAGAGAACTATTATCCTGAACCTCATTTTGACCAATGAAGAGAAATTACTTGTTTATATGTTTACCTTTCTTCTTTCTGTTCTTCAAGGAGGCCTTAGGATACATGGAATTTAATTGATCATTCTAGCATGCTATTTTCATTGGTTTTGTTATCTTCCACCTTTTTCCACATTCCTAATCCCAGTCATCTTGCCCATAGATATACTCTCTCTTATTTATGTATTTTATGTGTATTCTTTCATATTTGTAGTCTTACTTCAATAAAGCAATTGTTGACCCTTGTTTCCTTTCTCTGTCTCACTCCCTATAGTCAATCTATCAGTAAATCCTGTCAGCTGTATCTTCAGTATATCCAGATCCTGATCACATTTTTCATCCCTTACCTCCATCATGCTAAACTTAAGTCACCCATATTTCTTGCCAAGACCCTGGGCATAGCCTCCTAATTAACCTTGCTCCCTGCATTTTGGTGGCTCCTATTTTTGTCCAAAGCAGCCCTCACAAACTGTTATATATAGTACTGTCCAATAGTACTTTCTTCAAGGATGGAAATTTTCTATGCCTGTACTGTCCAAAATAGCAGCCACAAGCCACATGCACTTAATAATGAATATTTTCAATATGACACTGAAATTTTTGTTTTATTTTATTAATTTAAGTATAAGTACCTATGTGTGACTTCAGTTCAATTCAGTTGCTCAGTTATGTCTGACTGCAACCTCATGGACTACAGCACACCAGGCTTCCCGATCCATCACCACCTCCGGGAGTTTACTCGAACTCATGTCCATTGAGTTGGTGATGCCATCCAACCATCTCATCCACTGTTGTCCCCTTCTCCCGCCTTCAATCTTCCCCAGCATCAGGGTCTTTCTAATGAGTCAGTCCGTCCCATCAGGTGGCCACATTATTGGAGTTTCAGCTTCAGCATCAGTCCTTCCAAAGAATATTCAGGACTGATTTCCTTTAGGATGGACTAGCTGGATCTCCTTGCTGTCCAAGGGACTCTCAAGAGTCTTCTCCAAAACCACAGTTCAAAAGCCTCAATTCTTTAGCACTCAGCTTTTGTTATAGTCCAACTCTTACATCCATACATGACTACTGGAAAAAGCATAGCTTTGACTAGATGGACCTTTGTTGGCAAAGTAATGTCTCTGCTTTTTTAATATGCTGTCTAGGTTGGTTATAACTTCAAGGAGCAAGCGTCTTTTTATTTCATGGCTGCAATAACCATCTGCAGTGATTTTGGAACCCAGGAAAATAAAGTCTGTCACTGTTTCCATTGTTTCCCCATCTATTTGCCGTGAAGTGATAGGACCAGATGCCATGATCTTACTTTTCTGAATGTTGAGTTTAAGCCAACTTTTTCACTCTCCTCTTTCACTTTCATCAAGAGGCTCTTTAGTTCTTCTTTGCTTTCTGCCATAAGGGTGGTGTCATCAGCGTATATGAGGTTGTTGATACTTCTCCCTGCAATGTTGATTCTAGCTGTGTTTCCTTCACTCCAGCATTTCTCATGATGTATTCTGCATATAAGTTAAATAAGCAGGGTAACAATATACAGCCTTGACATACTCCTTTCCCAATTTGGAACCAGTCTGTTGTTCTATGTCCAGTTCTAGCAGTTGCTTCTTGACCTGCATACAGATTTCTCAGGAGGCAGGTCAGGTGGTCTGGTATTCCCATCTCTAAGAATTTTCCAGCTTGTTGTGATCCACACAGTCAAATGCTTTGGTGTAGTCAATAAAGCAGAAGTAGATGTTTTTCTGGAAATCTCTTACTTTTTTGATGATCCAACAGATGTTGGCAATTTTTCCTCTGGTTCCTCTTCCTTTTCTAAATCCAGCTTGAACATCTGGAGGTTCATGGTTCACATACTATTGAAGTCTGGCTTGAAGAATTTTGAGCATTACTTTGCTAGCGTGTGAGATGAGTGCAATTGTGCTATAGTCTGAACATTCTTTGGCTTTACCTTTCTTTGTGATTGGAATGAAAACTGACCTTTTCGAGTCCTGTGGCTACTGCTGAGTTTTCCAAATTTGCTGGCCTATTGAGTGCAGCACTTTAACCCCATCATCTTTTAGGATTTGAAATAGGTCAACTGGGATTCTATCACCTCCACTAGCTTTATTCATAATGATGCTTCCTAAGGCCCATTTGACTTCGCATTCCATGTGTGTCTTATTAGACAGTTCAGTTTTACAGCATTAGTCAGCTCTTATCACCATTCTGGCTCAGACCTTTAATGACATCCCATCTCACTCAGAAATGAAAGCCTATATGCAAACAGAGATCCATAAGGTCTACATGTCCTTACCTAATTTGGTTCCTTGCTGCCTCTCTGATCTCTGATATCATTGTGGTTGGGGAAAGAATAAAGGGAATATCAAGAATGCTTTCAGACATGAGAACTAGAATAGTGCCACTTACAGATGTAAGTAAGCATAAGCATATACCTAACAATATTTATTGAACACCTTCTCTGATGTGAATACCTGGTATGCTCCCAAATACCTTTTATGAGCCTAGAATCATGTCAAGCTCTAGGTTTATTGTAGTAATCAAAAGAACTGTTATCCTTGACCATTTATAGCTTAAGAAAGCACAATTAAAAAAAATTTTTTTAGAATAAGAAAGTACAATTAAAAAAATTAATAAAACAAGAAGGGACTTCACTGGTGATCCAGGGATTAAGACCACACTTCCAGCACAGGGAACTCAAATTCAATCACTGGACGGGGAACTAATATCACACATGCTGTGGGGCACAGCCAAAAAGAAACAAGTAAGCAGATAAAGATCTCGTTATGAATCTTGATAATTAGTATAAAGAGAAGGAACATTCTCCATCTATTGAGGCACAGAATAAGCTTTGTGTTGTGTTAGGATGAGGCCTTTCTGAAGACCAGAATGTGAGACTTGAAAAAAAATCATAAGAAAAAAATAAGTGCTATCTGTAAGATAGCACTAAGCCAAGAAGTGTTCTTGGCATAGGGAACCACAGGCGTACTAGCAAAGGAAAGTAATTGGTGTTTTCAATTACCTGAAAGGCCTAGTTGTTGAAATAGAGTAAGTGATAGCCAGTGCTACAGGAAGATGAGTTCAGAGAGACAGGCAGGTGTCATACCATGCTTTTAAAAGTCTTTTCATGAAGGGACATAGGTAGAAGCAGTTTTTCCCTATATTCCCTGGGCTTCCCATAAGGCATATATAGGACTTCCCAGGTGGTTCAACAGTAAAGACTCTGCCTGCCAATGAAAGAGACATGGGTTCGATCCCTGGGTCAGGAAGATCCCTTAGAGAACTGCAGCCCACTCCAGTATTCTTGCCTGGAAAATCCCATGGCCAAGGGGCCTGATGGGCTATGTCCCTAGGGTTGCAAAGAGTCAGACACGACTTAGTGACTAAACAGCAGCAGCAATACTGTTTACATAAAATTTTATATAGCTTTTCCAAAATTCTTTTCTAACAGAAATTCAGTACACATTAATTTAGGTTCTTAAATATACTTAGTAATATTTGGTCGAAAAAACTCATGAAAGACTGGAAGCTAAATCCTCATCTTACACTATGAGATTCAGTATATATACATCAGTATTGGAAAGGCTATGAGTGAAATGCCAGAATTAAATAAGTAGTTATAATAACTCTGTTTATACTCTTCAGAATCAAACATTTTTATCAGCATGCTTCCTAACATCCCACAGTGATTTTTCTCAGTAAAAAAAGAAGGATTGATATAGAGCAGTATCTGAAAGAATGTTCATCAAATTGTTTGCCTTTGAGTAGTGGATTTGTGGGGGCGGGGTTTCTATCCCTTCTATGTTTTATATGTTTGAATTTTTATGATGAAAACGTTTTTTTCATAGAGGACAGGGATTTCAAATAAGTATGTAAAGTCTAACCCTTTGGGGATAATATAATGAAATCTTTATATCTCATATCAAACTGTATTTCCAAAGAGTTAAAGATTTAAATACAATAAATTAAATTATAAAAGTAATAGAAGAAAATTAAAGAGAGTGTCTTAAAATTTTGGGGTGGGGAAATAGCAAACAGTATATCTAGTGAGTCTCTTTGGAGGAATCAGAACTCTTTGGAGAAATCTTTGATTCAAAGGAAAGAAAAAATAAATCTGTAACTTTTTTTATTCTTAGATGTGCTTGAAGAATGATGAGGGCATGTCAAAAAGATAAGTGAGCTCAAAAGAACTCCCACTGGCCAAAGAAAAGACAATTTGAGCATCAAAATAAATAAATATAGTAATGGATTGTAACCTATTTAATAAAATAGGAAGTCATGAATATTTATAGACAATATGAATGCATGAATACATTATTAACAAACAAGATATTTACATACCCTCAAAGTACCTTCCCACAAAATATTGATAACTAAAAAGGGGACAGTATAATTTTATGGTGGAGAAGCCTGGTAGACATCAACTTAATCGAGTTAAGGTCACCAGTAATGGGGCAAATTGAAGTTATGTATCCCCTGGTAGCACGAAGTAAAAAGAACTCAGCAACACTTCTGTGATATTCCTACCAAGTATTCATAATGTAAATATGCCTATGAGGAAACATCAGACAAACCCAAATTGGGAACATTCTACCAAATGACTGGTCTGTAATCTTCATGTGTCAAGATTATAAAAGTCAAGAAAAACATGAGGAATTTCCAGATTGAAGGAGACTGAAGAGACAATTTGAATGTAACACATAATTCTGAATTCAATCCTTTTGCGATGAAGAATGATACTGACAGGTGGCAAAACTTGAATGGGATCTGAGGATTTTGATGGTAGGATCCGTTTCCTAATTATATCAGTATCTTAAGTCAGATGGATATATTATTGTTATATAGGGGAATGTTTTTGTTTGTAGGAATCATACCCCAGATTATTAAGAAGTGACGGGGCATCATGTCAGCAACTTATTCTCTAGTGAAATAGAGAATAAAGATTTTTGTTTTATGTATACAACTTTTCTATAAATTTGAGATTGTTTCAGAATTTTTAAAAGTACAAATATATGTGTATATAGATGTATATATATACTTTTACATATTCAGTAAATTAAAACCATTTTTAAATTAGTAAGAACAAATTAAATTCCCTGATACAAAATGGGCAGAGAAAAATCAAGAGGCTGTTCTCAAAAAAGATACAGAAATAGCTAATAAGGCTAACTAGTAATCAAAAAATGTAAGCAAAAACCAAAGAGATACCATTTTTTCAGCTATTAAATATTTAAAATGATACTGCATTGTGTTAAAGATAGTGTGGAGAAACAAATATCACTCATGTTAATTGTACAAGTGTGCATTGTTAAAACAGTTCTAGGAAAGTGTATCAAAAGTGAGTGTGTACGTTATCATTGTTGCCATCATACCCTTTCTAGTAATCAGTAAAATTATTTCTTCTTTGGGAAAAAAATAAAACTGTTTCAGCCAGCTTTTCAATCTGGACAGTCAACTCTCTTTTCCCTATCCCATTCTTTCCTTTGAGAAAAACACATTTGGAGTTCAATTTCTCCTTATGTATAGGCCCACAAATGAGCAGTGGTCATGTTCATTGCATTTTCCACATTACTTAGGTCACTCCTGAAAGTGACTTATTAAAAGATGTACTATTAAAAGACTTGAGAAGTGAAAACGCTTGTTAAGATAGATGTATACAAAAAGATACATGCACTCAGTCTATGTAGTGGGATTATTTCCCGTAACCAAGATATGAAAGCAAACTAAGTGTCCATTAACAGATGAGTGGATAAAGAAGATATGATATACATATACAGTGAGATATTAGTCATTGAAAAATGGAATTTTGCCATTTGCAACATCATGGTGGACCTGGAGAGTATTATGCTTAGTGAAATAAGTCAAAGACAAATACTATGTTATCAATTATGCATGGAATCTAAAAAATAAAATGAATCAATAAAGCAAAGCAGCAACAGTCTTACAGATATAGAGAGCAAACTAGTGGTTACAGGTTGGGAGAGGGAAGGGAGGAGGGGCAGGATAAGGATAGGAAAAAGTACAAACTACTATGTATAAGATAAACTATGCAGAAGCTCCATGCAAGCATTTGACTTTACCGAGACCACTGTACTGTTGGCTACCATCTCTCACCTGCCTTGATACACTCTTTCAGCTAATTAACCACCCTGATCCATGGTCAGCTTTAATCTTCACTCCCTTGCCCTTCTCTTGCTTTGTCTCACTTTGTCAGCAAAACTACTATTCAAAATGGTACTCTGAGTGAAAAGACAGAAAGTGGTGGTTGTAGGGAGGAGAGTATATGAACTGAGATACAGAATAGCAGTTATTGATGATGACAAGATCTAGGGTATGACCATGGAAATGGGTATTGTAGGTTGAATGGAGACAAGATTGTTGGAAGAGAGGAGGTCAAGAAACTGAAAGGCCAGGGTGTTTGAAAGATGAGTAATGACACAGAGTTGGAGAGATGACAGCAGTAAAGATGGATAGTAGGAGATAATCTAGTGACTTTTTTACATCAATAATTAATGGAAATCAGAGTAATTGAACTGAATTATTTTTCATGAAAGATCATAACCATTCTCAACAGTGTCCCTGTCAGTGGATTGTTTCAAGATGCATACAGATCTTCTATCTTCATGATCTTATTACTTTCCTAGGTGTGGTCCAGAGGTCTGTGCTGGCCACAGCCCCTCTTTGTGCCCTTAAGACATTCCTGGTCCCTTTATATTCTCTTAATTGAGTATCCATGGTGAAGAGAATCAAACTCAATGTCCTTAGACGAAAAGCATCAGAAAAGAAAAATCAATAAATGACATCCTTCAATGTAATAATAATGGAATTTTTAACTTGAAAATTACTTGTGAATAGACTTCACAGTCTTTATAGCCACATGCAAATTGTATGCTAATATAACTTTAGCTCAGCAAACTATTTTACACAGTTAGTTGAAACATTTGATATTGTGCCTACAGCCTTACAAGTATGTCTCACCCTTTGTCATAGATGAATACCTGAAATATATGTGTAAATAGATTTTTGGTAATACAGATTATATTTTCTCAGTGATTTGCACATCAGAAACGGTTCATCTTTACTTTAAGTCAATCATAGTTGGTAGTTATAATAGTTTCTCTTCCTAAGAAGTAGTTAACATCAATATTTAAATGCACCAGAAATTCTTACTTTTAAAAAGCTAACAGTGAATCATTTTAATGAGAAAAGTCATTCTAAAATAGAAAAGAAAATTAATCCTTGAATCATATAATTTTATGTCAGAATGGACAACAAAGATTATCTAGTATGCTCCTTTGGTTTCGAAGGAAAATTTCAAAGTTCAGAACAGAAAATTTAAAGAATTTGCCTCAAATCACATATTCTGCTCCAGTTGCTGGTACAGATAGAACTAGAACCCAGATCTTGAGCACACTTTCCACTGTGCTATACTGGTACCTAGTGTCTGTATTTGTAAATCTGTGCTTTTCAATATTGAGTTTTCTTTATAAACCATACACCAAGTTAATACAAGGCCTACCTATTGCTGAAGTTCTCACCAATGCAACTGAAAGAAAAAGGCCTTCCTATGGCAGGTGGCTCAGGGGTAAAGAATCTGCCTGCCATTGCAGGAGCCGCAGGAGACATGGGCTTGATCCCTGGCTCAGAAGATCCCCTGGAGAAGGAAATGGCAACCCATTCCAGTATTCTTGCCTGGAGAACCCCATGGAGCCAGGCATGCTATAGTCCATGGGGTCACAAGAAGTCGGACACGACTGAGTAGGCACACCCATGTATATGACTATATACCTGAATACTTTGTATTGAATTGAGCCATGTTCAAACCTCATCTGAGCCACATTAGTGTATTTGGACCCAGAGACTTTTCATTGAATCTAGACCTCACACTAGTTTAACCAAAAGAACTTAGGTTTTAGAAAGCTTGGATTTTAGGTGCCACTTCTGTTACTTAATAGTTGCATAGCCATGGTCAAATTACTTAGTCTCTAATGGGTCTTAATGTTTTCAACCATAAAATGGAGTTAATGGCTGTATTTACCTCACAAAGTTACCATAATGATCAAATGTTGTGACAGTGATGCAAAAGGTTTTTGAGTATTTAATGTGACAGATACTTTGCCAGTTGCTGTATCATATTTATTATCTAAGAGTTAACTTTTCACTTATCAACTAGTTAATTTCACATATACTGATTTTATTTTTGTAATGTTTTTTCACAGATAAATCTTACCTCCTGTTACATAAGCTTTTTTGTTGTTTATACATTTATTCTTTGATCATATTAAGACCCCTGTAGTATTCCTTTGTTCATTGTTTGAGAAGGTGCAAGGTAATTATCTATTATTTATTATCTGATTACCAGATTTATTTTCTAGATATACATCTAATTTTTTTAACAGTAGTGTTTTTTATCTTTCTCAATGAGATTAAATGACAAAATTACCTTTCACAGGAAAACTAATGCCGTTTGTTGATATAAATTACAGTTCTCTGATGCAGATATCCTTCAGACCTATTGCTGAAAATTGGGGGAGGAGGGACATTGATAAGGCATGAACGTCTCATGTCTTTATCAACTGTTTAAACATGTTAACTTGGGCATCAGCATATAGGTTAACATTGGGTAATTGGACCCCTTTTGTCCATATTTGTATATTAATATAAGGAAATTCCTATCAGACAGCATGGTAATAGCAGATACATAAATAATGCACCTGGACAATTTTTTAACTAGAGAAAAATTTAAATGCCCAATATTTTAAAGGTAAAGTTAAAATTCTAATTTTTAATATTTTTGTACTGTTATAGGACAGGGGAGCCTGGTGGGCTGCCATCTATGGGGTCGCACAGAGTCAGACACGACTGAAGCTACTTAGCAGCAGCAGCAGCATAGTTTTAAAGACATTGTAGAACTTCATGATAGGTAAATTTTACTATGAAAGGTATCAAAAATTATGAAAATCAGGCAAAATAGTATACATGATTTGAAATGTTCTGCCTGTGGGATATGTTGTACACACCATGATAACCTACCTTTGTTAAATGTTTGGAAACATTAATGAGGAAGCCAGGGTCATATTTGTAACTGGATTTACTTCTTGACAACTCCTGCTTTATGAGTTAATGGACTGCTGAACAAATAAAAAGGCAACATCCTCAAAATTAAAGAGGTTTAATAAAAAAAAAATTTAGATGGCACAAGATATTTATTTTCAGTAAAAAATATTTGACTATAAAATATTGTTGACAAGGACTTGTATCTCATGAGGAGTAACAATACTTAGTATTTTAATTTAATATTATATGAACTAGTTCAGTTTTAAAAGTTCTAATCCCATGTATCTAAAAGTGAATATTATTAATATACCTAAATGTGTTGATTTTTTTCTCATTCATCAAAGTGTTTATTTTCCTAAAAATCTTACTAGTTTGGAGAAATTTATTTTATTATAATCTTCTAATCACTGTTAGTGATTGGATTATGTGTGTCAATGTGAAATAAGAAAAAAGACTAAGGCATATTTGGCTTTATGTCTTGTTTTTGTTCTCATACCAGAGGAACCACTGTCCCCAAACCATTGAAGAGAATCTTAGATCTACTATAGTTATCAAGCTGTGAAAAGATGAAATGGATAAATGGTAGCAACTAAAACTAAAAAAGTAATTTATGTATGTGGTATTTAGTAATGGGCCTTTACACACCAAATTTACTACCATATACTTGAGGCAGATTTTATTATCGAACAACTTAGGGCAGAGGGGAAAATACTTGAGAAACTTTGTGAATATATGAAATAATAATGGCCTTAGGTAGATTTCATTATTGGTGGATTAGGATACACGGGATATGTTTTTGATCCACCCTCCTTTAACCCATAGTGACTTTCGTCAAATAGTTGGCTGGAATTCATTTCATAATAAAATCTTGGAGCAGATTGTAGCCGCTGAAGCTAATTGACCCAGATAGAAATTGAATCTGTTGTGTTCAAACAAAAACACTGTGTTCTGAAAGTTGGACTCACCAGGGCAAATATGTGTTAAGATGCAAAATAGTCACATCACTGTCCTTGTGGAATATGATTATTTATAGACACATTTCCTCACTCACTAAAGTAGAAAAATATCTCCTTCATGTAATCCATTGTATTTTCATTGAAAGTGGAGAAATAAGTATATGAGAAATAATTGTATTGCCAAATCCTTCAATTGGAATAATACTTATTTTGCACAGAACACCATTCTCTTCTCTTGGTTTTCTTTTGTTGTTATTAGAGATATACTTTTAGACTGGGTGTGACTGTTCAATAAACTGTTTACAAAAATGTGCATATATTTTTGCTAAACCACTTATCATTAATTTTGTGCACATTTACTTAAGTGGTTTGCTGCATTTCCTAGCTTCTTAAGACTATTCTTTAATGTTACCTGAATGCTTCAAATTATAGTTTCTTCTTTCCTATGGCAGGCACTTCTACCTATATGATCATTTTACTTAAGATCACAGTAAAGCAAATGCTTTTGTATTTTTAAGATCACCCACAGCTGCTACAGTATTAGGCACTTCAGTTTCTATGAAATTGCAATGCTCCAGAATTTCATCATCATCTCATTTTATGTTCAGACATAGCACACAAGTTGTCCATCATGAAGGATCTTAAATTCAGTTAGTATTTAAACAGATTTTCTTAACTCTTATTAAATTTTTATGTTTCATAACACTTGTAAAATATTTTGAAATAGTAACATTAATGCTAATATTCATATAGGAAATAGTTAATCCTCTTAAATTTGTATATTTTTGTCATCTTTTTACAAACAGAAGTGGAGTTTATATCCACTTGTTTTCATTTGTCTTAAAAAATTGTTTTTGAATTAGTATTATTTTTGCAGTTTTGTTTTAAGAATATTAAAACTTCGAAGGAAGACAGGCTCAGGTGAACAGGATGTTGATTCAGGTGTACTTGGCATAGCAGTTCATCAACTGTGTGCTAATTATCCATGATTAGTCCTGAAAGGCCATAGTGGCTTCAACCTAAAAAGGTTGCTTCATTAAATCATTAATTTTCTTGGAGGTAACTAAGCCTGACATAAAATTAATTCATCTCAGTCTCCATAGATTTTTATCTTTCTGTGATGTCAAGAGCATTGAGTTAGTTAATATGGGGCAATGCAACATGCATGTATTGACTTTTTATTTTAGAATTATTTATATTATTTTGGCTTATCTGATATTTAAGTATAATCTCATAAATGTGTATCTTTTAATTAATTATTTAATGTTGTAGCTTACAGTTTGTATTTGCTGTGTAATAAGCCTATTTATGTATTTGAACCACTTCTTACCAACAGTTCTCTGACCTCTGGCTACATGAAGCTACTACAGTTTATCCAGAACATTATTTATGAGGAAGGAGTTGATGGATCCAATCCCCAGGTATTGAGAAACTTCAAAACCTTTTTATAATCACGTATGTAATGTTGTTTTTAAACTCTCTAGGGCTAGAACCAGAAGGGCTTAGAATAATCAACAGTGAGCAAGCTGTTTCTAAACACAGAGGATGTAAATAAACAGAACACTTCCAGCCTTAGTTTGACTGTAAATGTGTTTTGAATTTTTGCTAAGTTCTCAGTGGATACACAGAAAATGTTCATATGCATTGTCAACATGAAATACTTTTAAATATATATTTGTAGTGCCCGGAATTAATAAATAACATAGCTTGAAAATTACTGTTAAATTTGCAGGACTTGTATTTTTCTATCTTAATTTTTTACAGTTATGTCACTGAAGCCTTAATTTTGAATTATGAGCTTCAAGATTTTATTTATTATATTATGCTTTGAGTTGTCTCATTGAATAAAACATGCATTTTTTATTTGCTACATTAAAATATTTTATATCTTAACTATTTCTCTGTATCTCTATTTTTAAAAACTTCCCCTGGATTCCTACCATTAAAAATGTTCCGGTTAGTTTAACTTGAACAAAATGAGGGAAATTTTATTTCTAGATATCATGCCTTTCACAATTCTTCCTCAGTGATTTTAATTGCTATTGCTACTAAAAGATTTGCATTTCATTTATATTATTTTAGCAGAATTATTTCCAGAGCACCATTATTTTTGTTGAAGAAGACAAAAAAGACAAAAATCTTATTTTTGGCATTATTAACCACACTTGCTCTTAATTCGTATCATAGATTTTTAAATATTCTTTAGCTTTATTGCTATATTTAATACTTTGCCCATGGCAAAAGAAATACTTTAGAATCTGTTTTGATCATCAGTTTAATAGCAGGTTAAAAATATTTATGTGTGTATGGTAAGACACACATTCATCTATATATGGTCTTTCATGTATGTTACAGTTTTTGTGGCAGCCCTAGGTATTTAGTACAGTTTTATTTTGGTCATTGTTGCTCGATTTTTGGTCTAGCTAAGATTTATGGGCTCCATGTCTTCTCTTTGGTGGAGAAGTGCCCGTCTGGAGAGGTAAATTGGTCCCTGACAGATACCTCTCCCCCCGCGCTCTGGTAACTATGGAAACAGGCATGTCATAACAGTTCCTGTGGTACATTGTGCAGAGCTGCTGCTCTTGTAGGATGACACATCTTCTAAGAGCAAGAAATTTTATAGAATGCAAGAAAAGCAAAGGCAATAATAAATACCCTCATACTTAACATATATAGGTATGTATACACACACACACAGAACCCTTCAAAGTAAGCTATTACTAGAATGGAATGAAAAGCTTTTCTTACTTGTTTCTTTGACTATGAATTAACACCATTTTAAATAAATGATATTTTATTTTATGAGCATTACTAGGCAACAGCCTGGTTTGAGTCTCTGAACAAGAGGTTCTATAACTTTCATAAAGATTAAACAGGGTTGAGAAATACATTTTTATGGTGAGTACCAGGAATGCTAAAAAAAAATTTTAATTACATATGCCAGTAAGTTATTATAAATATATTTCCTATTTTATTGGAACTAAAATATAGTTAATGAATTTGTATATTTTTGAATTATGGATTACATCATTTGCTAAATTACCTAGTCTGTTTACCTGGCTCAGAAACTTTAGATGACTTCCAGAAGCCACAAAAATACATCTATCAGGCACTACTTCAAAAAATATTATTCGTAAGTCAAGATAATATCCTGACACTGAAGTAAATCCTACTTTTTAAAAGGATATTTTCATATTACTTTCTCTGTCACTACATTTTCAAATAAACTAGTTGGAGTCAACAAATGGACTCTAAGGAGAAGAATATTATTATATACTACTGTATAATTAATAATGGTAGTAAGTATTGTAGCTTATCGGTAAATATATTTGGAGTGGGAGCATTTACAAATTGCTATCATAATTTTATTTTTCATTTTCAGATATCTAAGAAATAATACAATAAAATGAAATTTGAACATTGATTTTTTACTTAGAGTACCAGATTAAATATTTTAGATCTTCTCAAAGAAATAAATTTACTGTTCAGCTGTTAGCAAAAGTTCATTTTTTTAATTTTATTATGCCTTGCAGAATGCCCCATTATTACATGGTATAGCAAGGAATTACATTTTCCAAACAACACAGGAAATTTGTAACTCAACCTTTGTTTTTATAATACTGTCATATTTTTTAAAATACAAATGTATTATCTCTGCTAAGTATTATGCTCAATTTTGTTCTAATGTGCTATGTACCTACTTCACTTAAATATTTATCACTCATTCATTCTCTGGCTTAATCTTTTCGTTCTTCCTATATGTGTATACCAGTGTAACTGTCGGAGTCACTAAACTGGCTGTCCTGATTCTGCACCTGACAGCAATTTTGTTATAAACTTGTATAAACTTTTTGATACAACAGTAGTAGGTAATGATGACTGTGGATCAAAATACAGCTGACCTTTCTGAAATGTTGACAGCGTACACAATTTGATGCTGCTCTCCTTTTACCATCAGGTTTCATTCTAATATCTAACTTTTGTTGGGAAATTTTTTTTTTCCAGGTTGCTCATTCTGTTAGGAATCTAACTTGCACTATAGATCATGAGATAGCAAGTTTGGGGATAAGAATATGAACCTTACTCTTGCCATTTTGTTTAAATTCTGAGTTTCTAAGTAATACAGAAAAATGAATAACCTGTTATATTTCACAGATACTTCACAGGAAATCATCAGAAATTTATTTATACTTCTCACCTGTACTACATTATTTTATTCAATACAGAAATACAAAGAAAGCATTTTTTATGGACTGTTGAGGATCACAACCTATGGTATCCTATTGTCATCATACCCTCAAGGCTAACAGAAAAGGAAACTGACCCAACAGCCTAGATATTGTCATTGTGCTGTAGGTCCTTGAAGTCAAAAAGTTTTTCTCAAATGTGCTTAGACTAAATTCTTCTGTTTTAAATTTCATTCTCTTAGTTTTATACAGGCTGTTGTATCACTTTATATATTTGAGGAAATATATAGTCTCATAAGGGCTTCCCAGGTCGCTCAGTGGTAAAGAATCTGCCTTCCAGTGTAGGAGGCACAAGAGATTTGGATTTGAACCCTGGTTGGGGACGATCGGCTAGAGGAGGAAATGGCAACCCATGCCTGTATTTTTGCATGGAGAATCCCAGGACAGAGGAGGCTAGCAGGCTACAGTCCATGGGGTCGCAAAGAGTCAGACCCAGCTAAGCACATACGCAGGCATGCATAGGCTCATAGAGCGATATTCTGTCCTATCCTGTTTATTTTGGAGGTGAGAAAACTAGCACCTAAGTAATGTATGTGTTTTGTCCAAAATCATACATCTACTTAGCTGTACGGTGCAGATTTAAAAGCCTCTATTTTACCTGTCTTACTAACTACTGTCTCCTTAGGTTTTCCTCTTGAAACATTTCAATGTTTTATTCCTTTTCCCTACTTCCTTTTATCAACAAATCCTCCTTGAAAAAGAATACACAAAATCACTTTCATAAATTTTATTAATGGCATTTTATAGCAATAGCACGTTTAGGATCTTGTTTCATCAGAAATTATGTCTAAAGAGGCATGTTCCAAATCTTTGCTTTAAGAAAATAAATCTTATTTTTCCTGTTAGAATTGTTATGATTTTCCAATTATTTCAATGTGCTAGGTTTTGCTAATAGCTCCTTCCTTTGCTTGGAAATTTTGCTTGCTAAGGAAAGCATTTGCAAAAAACATTTGTTTGGTTAGAATAACCCAAACAGTAAGATTTATTATATCTGCTAGCAGACATTTATTGACATTCAAATTAGGTTTTACTTAATGGTTTTTCAATGTTTTTTCCCAAGAAATATCATTAACTGTTATTATGACCTTAATGTCAATGGGCTCATGTTCTAAATGTTCACCTGTTTTGTGAAAAGTGTCAAGCTATCATAAAAGTAGCTTCAAGAAGAAAAAATAGAGGCAAGTGCAAAATGTTAAACACCAAAAAATACATTTTTAAACTTCTTCCAAACAAAATAGTAGGCAATTAACATGATAGAATTTATCTGAGAAATAGTGAGCACTCTATAGTTTATTGTAAGACAGAATTTTGTAATACTAAGAGTGGCTTGTATGCATTCTAGTTTAGATTCTCTTTATTATTACCTGTGATTGTTATGTATTACTTTAATTGCCTCAAACACAATTCTTACAATAGTCACTGTTAAAATTTAGAAACAATTAAAAGTTTAAGGCCTGTGATACTCTTCAATTTTTCCAAAAGGCAAAAGCACAAGAAAAAAATAGTTCTGCTATTTTTTATAGTATCATAATCTTAAAGATCTCCTTTATATTGTCTTATTATTGATACTACATGAAATTTTTTCCTACATCTGTTGACATTATGTCTCTGATCTGTTTTGAATAAAAATAAGGACTGGCAGATAAAAGTAAACGAGGTATCCTGTCATTTACTAAAACTTAATGTGTTTACCGCTCTCTCACTTTCCCTTAGAAAAAACAGAAAAACATTTTAAGAATAGGAATCCAGAATCTTGGTTCACCTTTGTGGGGAGATGATATTTGCTGTACAGAAAACTGTGGCACGAGTCGCAGCCTCACAAAGTTCCTCTATATACTCCGTGGGCTCCTGCGAACCTCTCTTTCAGCCTGTATCATTACAATGCCAACACACCTTATCCAGGTAAGAATTTCGCAAAACTACTTTCTCCTAACTCATGGTTCATCATTGAAGAGCAGTATATAAATGCTTCATAAATTATTTTCATGTGTCATTTGTGTAAAAGAGATTTTAGATACTTAAAATGCCAAAGCAGCAAGGTAACTTTTAAGATTATTCAATTCTTTAGTATCTATGGTTTTAATATACAGTGAGTACATGGTAATTTCATCCTTACTAATTTTATTATAATTTTTCTTAGATTTGTTGTAAACTTACTAAGATTATTGTGACATGAGGTTGATTTTGCTGCAGTATCTTTTCATTGATCATAAAACCAATCTGAATATAGATCTTGAAGAGATAATTTTACACCTATGTACAGCAGCATTATTCACAAGAGCTAAAATGTAGAAGCAGCCTGACTATTTACTAACAGCTAAATAGATAAGCAAAATGTGGCATCTCTATACAGCAGGATATTATTCAACCCTAAAAAGGAAGGATACTCTGATGTGTGTTACAACAGGAGTAAATCTTGAGAACATTTTGTTAAGTGAATAAGTCAGTCACTGAAAGATAAATACTGTGAATCCACTTATATGACATACTTAGAGTAGTCAAAATTATGGAGACAAAGTAGAATGGTGGTTGCCAGAAGCTGATAGCAGGAGAGAATGAGGACTTATTGTTTAATGGGTATGGAGTTTCAGTTATAGAAGATGGAAAGCGTTCTGGAGGTGGCTGGGGGTGATGGTAGCACATTATGGATGTATTTAATACCACTTAACTATACACTTTAAAATGGCTAAAATGGTAAATTTTACATTATATGTATTTTACCACATTAAAAAAAATGAGGGAAAAAAGAAGCTGATCTGAATAAGACTGGTTCCTTTCTTGCCTCTTGTTTATATATATATATATATATATATATATATATATATATACATATACATATATATATAATTATTCTGAAGCTACGCTCTCAGAAGAAGAAGCCAATCTCTCCAGAGAAAGAAGGGTCTTTGTAAGATTTCCTCATCGATTCAAAAAAGTTCTTTTCCTAAGAGTGTTCAAAGAGTAAGTTTGGAAGTATTTCCACAGTGAGTGTGTGTGTGTATATACAGTATACACATACACACTATAAGATGTGTGTGTGTATACATATAAACTGTAACATGATACTAGAAATAACTGAAATATCTGCTGCACTGAAGGGAATGTGAAAGTCAGAATAGCTAAATCACTGAAATCCTCTTTTCTAATGAACATACTAAAACATTTGATTTGGAGTAAATTATAGCAGAGAAGTTTTGAGATTTGTTTTACTTCTCTAAGATATAGCAATTATAACAGTGAGAGTAACCAGCAAACACTCTAAGTCAGGACCTAACGATTCTTAAAGAATTTTTAAGTAAATGCTATTATTGTCTCCATTTTACTTATAAGGAAACTGAAGTACAGAGAAATTAAGAAATTAGATCAAAGTTAAAAACTTGAAAAACCATAATTTGAACCCAGAAAATCAGATTCTAGAATCATGTTATAGGAAAATAAGGGTTCACCTGAGCTAGGCTCCTGTCCTTGGATATGTTAAGCATTATCCCTGTTTTACAACTGAGATCTGAACTTAAATGACATATTCAAGCAAGTCAAAGAAACAAAGACTATATAGTTGGTGACACTCCAGAGGTCTATGAGAACTTTACACTTGTTAAATTAACAGAAATATAACAGATAAAATTGGAATTTGGAGGTCTATAAGGAGTCTAGTACTTGAATAAGAATACACATATAAATCAACAGAATAGAATTGAGAGTTTAGAAATAGACCCAGGCATCTATGCTCAACCAGTTTTCAACAAGGGCACCAAGACCATTCAATAGAAAGAGAACAGCCTTTCAACAAATGACATGGGACCACTTGATAGCTAAAGAACAGCAAAAGGGAAAAGAACGAACTTTGGACCCTTACTTCACCTCAAAAAATAATTCAGAATGAATCAGACTTAAATTTAAGAACCAAAACAGTTATGAAACAAATATATGTATACATGTGATTTTAAAATTTATTCCAAAGGTGCCTGTGCAATAAAGAAGAGAAAGAAAAAAAAATTTTAAAGCCATTTTTGGTAGTGATCATCCTTGTTATTTCGAGAAGAGATTCCAAACCTATTGTGAATATTTGTGACAGTGATTCCTCTAGCCTCTGTCTAAGGGGAGAGGAGTAATATTATAAGAAGACCTTAGATCATCCAGTATTCACCACTGATTAAACAATGGTTGAGATGATAAGGTGAACTGGATGTCTGAACATCAACCAGTGTTTGAATTTTGGTATTTTATAGACGTGTTTAAATTCTTATAGTATTGAAAAAGATATAATTTAAATTATACATTTTAAAATACCAGTTAAGAGACTATTTTGAAGTAGAAATAGGAAATGATATGGTCAGACTTTGGTGATAAATACACCAGTCTCTTCCCTGAACAGTTTTGCCTAGCTATCATATAGTAGTCTTATAGTCCTAATATCATTGGAGTTTTTTAAAAAAAATTATCCCTTGTTCTTTGAGCATGACACCTGACCATGTTTTTCTTTTTAATCCAAATACATAGAAGAAAATGTAAAACTTAACAGTTTGCTAAAACCAGTCATGATATATAATAAATAGTGGATAAAGCTCTAACTCTTAAACTGGCAAGGAAAATCACAGTGTTTAGGCTAAGAGAATAAAAAATGCTTACAAAGCTAATCAAAGACATATGCATATACAGAATCAGGAAACCGTGATTTTGTTTAATAAAAACTTACACAGTGATTTCTACAGGCCAGTTGCAGCCCTGAGATCTTTTCAAATATTAACTTATTTAATCCTTATATTATTATCATTATCATTTAGTCCTATATTGTTGGTGCTGTCATTATTTCCATTTTACAGATAAGAAACAAGGGACGGAAAATTTCAGTGACTTTCCCAAGATCATACAACTAGTGGAATGGCAAGATTTAGATATAAGTAGTTCCCCCTTGAATTACATACTCAGCTACCATGCTCTTCTGCTTGTTCAATGAAGTACTAAATAGGGCCAAAATTAAGAAGCAAACTGCACAAAGTAGCATTCAGTGACAGAGAGAACCTGGGCCTTGGAGGGAGATAGACCCAATTAGTTATATGGTTTAGTCAAGTCTAACTTTCTCAGCCTCAGCTTCTTCTTTGTAAAAATTCAGAAGATTAGCAATAACATGGACTGACCCGGTGCTGGCACATGGAAAGCACTCATTATATGTTAACAATTGTCACCCTCACTATTATTACTTAAACAGACCTCCAAAACTGAGAATTTGAACAGAGCTCAGGGGTGTGAAAACTAAGGTATACGAGTACATCCAAGCAACAGACATCTTCAGCTTTCTGCCTCTTTTCATGAATGACACAGACAAGATCTTCTCTCAGGCAAGACAGGTTAGGAAGCATGGCTGAAGTCAGACAGCAACTGAAGTCAGTAATATCCCTTGTAGCATGACTCTTTTTAACATCACACAGTAGCTCCCTCTCAATTATGACCAGTGCCACCACTGAAGACTCGAGTCAGACTGTAAATGGTGATTGAATAATTTAGCTTATTCAATCAACAAGTATTTATTGCAGGTACTATTCTAGGCATCCATGGGGATATAGTAGTGAATAAAACAAGCAAAGTCCCATCCTTCTGGAATTTTTTTCAATGTAAAAGATAGGATGGATGGAGTAGACAGTTCGTATATGTATGTATTTTGGATGCTTGAGCTGGGTATTTGATAGTTAAGTGGATTTTTGCAAGAAATAGAAATGTAGTTTATGTAGTTTGATATCCTTGAAAATTCTGTCATATAACTAAACACCTATAGGTAACAGAATTGTGACACTTTTATTTGAATATGTTATATTAAGTAACACTAGATTAAAAATATATAAAATATTTATTCCTCTTAGACTGGAAAAACAGCCAATCAGTGTTCTTACTTTAGTTATTAGCATTCTGTCAGACTTGTACAGTAATGATTAGTTACCCTTTATTGTACTTTTGGCATGCTTCCCATGTTTAATTTCATTGTAGAGAAGGAACACATAGTTAAGGAAATTACAAAGCGGGGAAAAAGTTAAAATAGGAAAAATAATGACATAGATTCAAAACTGATTTTAACTTATTGTTATAATAAGACTTTTGCAAGTAGAGTGAAAAAGAATTGTGTTTGAACTATTTTGTGTTCAGCCTCACAACTTTGACCTTGATATAGTCTGTTTCCTTAGGGTTAAAGATTATTTTCATCACAGCACAGGAAATAACACACATACATTGAAACAAATGCATAAAAATAAATTCTAAATATCTGTTAGCGGAGAACACTCTTAACTATTCATCAAATATAGTATGATTGACTTAAAATATATATGCATGTATAGTCCTAAACAGTTTCCCTGTAAAGTAGTATTATTCATATTGTGTCTTGCTAGGATATAGTTTTATTATCTATCCAAAGACACTTTATTAAAAATGTATGTGAAAATGGCCAAGTTAAATACAGACTTTGTTACATGCTGAACTGTGGAGTTAAGTGTCATTAGAAGGAGTGAAACTGCGGACGGCTCCCCGATATTCCAGCATTACTCAGTTCCCAGATCCCTGCTGTGTAGTTGTTCCACTCGCCAAGAAGCCTGTTAAAGAGCCCCCAAGAGCATGTGTACAGCCCTCCATGTTAATAGTTAATTGGTGAGGATGGCAAGATGAGAGGACAGCCGAACATGTGGTCTCTCAGACTCGAGCAGGAGACAGACCTTTAGTTATAATAACAGCAGCTGCTCACATTCTCACAACTCAACTGTTCAAAACTCTGTTGTCGAGGGAAGGTTGTTGTGGATTGAAAAAGAAAGAGGAAAGGTTACATCTAAGAGAAGTAATTAAAACCCTACCTTGAAACTCTTCCTTCAAATCAAAGAGAATATGATTTCATCTTTGAAAAACTTAAGTATAAATTTCCATATTAAAGGTTGCTATATTTCAGCTACATTGAACATTCCACTGTTTTTTTCCCACTTATTGTAAGAAACACAAATGTTTGTACACCTTTCAAAAATTTTTAATGAGTTTTTTTTTAACACAGTGATAACTTTGAAGCTGTTACAGTAGGATACTTTTTGATTTCCATATCTAGCAAGATATGAAACTGTAATGTCTTCTGGCCTCATTATAAATGAGAGCTGGCTTACTAGTAGCAAAATTTGTTATCCATTTCCAAATTATACAAATGTTTTGTGCCTTTTAAATTAATATAATTTTTATTTCCCAGTGACAGTTCTGCTTAAGAAAAATGGTAACCAATAACATTTATTCTTTTTGGAGATAGAAACTTAGGTTCATGCCTTATTATGACTATACTGGTGATGTGAAAAGAAAATAAATTTCCCCTAGCTTATGCATTTTATTTTCACAATCTGTGACAGGTTGTTCTTGAGTTGTATTTTTTATTGATTGAAATTACTTTTACCTGCAACTGTCAGGAAATAAATATCAAAGCACTTACATTTGTAATTAAAATAGGAAAGGTTATTTTTCTATACCTTTTTCACAGCTTTCCTTTCAAAAAGAAAATTTACCTTTTGTCACTGCTAATCTATTCAAGCTGTCACAATCTACACTTCCAAGGAATTTTTAAATATAAACAACCCAATAAATTTCTCCTTAACTATAATAATGCAGGAATGAAAACTTCCTTGAAATTACTGATGATAAAATATGAAATAAGATTTTCTCATTCTACCATAATTCTTAGTATTGCAAGTATTCAATGTATTTGCTATTGAGCATTTGTTGGTAAACTATTTAAACTTTCATTTATTCAGAGCAGATTTCAGGTTTGAAACTGGTCTGTAATATATTTTTGATGGTCATCATTGGCACTTGGTCAGTAATACACTATTCAGTTTCTATCATATAGCCACTGTTTTCCAACAATTTGATCTGTGGAATTTCCCTCCCTCTACCCCACCCCCAGCTATGTCACTGCAAAAAACTATCACTGACATTAGTTTGCTTAAACCAAGGAAAATTCATTTTCTGAAGAAAAGCAGGAAGAAAGGCCCTTGTTATACATCTCTTGAAAATTGAGTGGAGTTTTATTTACCATGTTATTTTAATTGATATATTTTCAAATCTATCTTCTTTAGTATTAATATATTAAAACTTTGAACCCACTGAAGTGAATCATACAGTATGTTGCAGTGTAGAGAAATTCAGAACAAACATTTTCACATCCATAAACTTTTGTGTTCATGCTGAGTGTTTTAGCGACTAAACTCTTAAGTCAAGCAATGGACAACTTTAGAACTACTAATATGGGATTATGAAATGTGGACTCCAGTGACCTTGTGAATTTCTCTCAGTGTGAAATCTTTTATTCTTAAAACAAACTAAGAATAATTGTATGGTAGAGGAATAACAGAATCTTGTGAGTTTATAAATATAAAATTTTGGAAAATATTTTTATGTAATTGTTGCTATGAGCATCATTATAGAAAGGCATAACAACACTTTCTGCCATATAATTTAATCTATCTTTAATGGTCTTTTTAATGTACTTTATTAAGGAGAATTATTATTTGAAATGGTCCTTTTTAGATACAGTTTATTAAGAATATTTAAGGATGAAAATTACAGATTTAATCTCTTGATCATGATTATCAATTCTAAAGGATAAAGTCAGATTTTCTGGGTAACAAATTTTCATACTCTCAACTAAGAATCTGCCTTTATTTTTTAGACCTCCTCAACTGGTCTCATACAGTTTGTAAGAAATTAATATTTTTAAAAATTTAAATAGAAATAATTTTTAAAAATGAAATGAATCATGTTGAGTTCATTTTAATTTTTCACCATGTGTCAAATTCCAGTCTTTGAAAATTTAGTAGCTTCATACAAGTTTGGTTGGGTTATAAACAGAGTCTGTTATTTTTTTAAAAAAACAAATAACAGAACTGTGTTTCAACTGTACTCCTATACACTTGGATTTACAGATTTTTATAGCTCATATTTTATATTGCACGATGTAGTATCTGATTAATTTTTAAATCAAATCTTAGCTTGCATGCGTTATACATATATATCTAATTTGCTTTCTTGGTGAAGGATGCTAGAAAGTTTTTACACAGATAAACTCCAAATTGCTTATAAGTTTCTGTCTATATAGAGGATTAGGAGCAGTATATCTGCCATTTGGTCTCGATATCAATATGCATACTGAATAAGGACAGCATACTTAAAATTCTCAGTAAGATTCATATGTATCTCGAAAGAAAAAAACAGTCATTTTAGAAGCTTCTTGTTATAATTAACCAAAGCATATTCAATAAGGCATATAATGAAAAATAATTTTGGGTTTGAAGACTTTTTTGCTTTGCCTAAAATTACTTTATGAAGTTTTGGTTCATATAATTCATACCCCATAGTACCTTATAGTGGTGATGGTCATTAAAGTACTATTTAGAGTCAAAATTTTCAAGTGTATCAATGATAGAAATAGTGAAATATCTCATCACAGTATGGCGAATGAGTCATCTGTTCAGGCATATGGAATCTTTGGCTACTGGACTGCATAGTCTTTATAATGCCCAGTGTCCAGGCGTGGACACAACTGTTCTGGGTGCAGAATCGGAAAGGGATGCTGCATTTTTGTCTCCTTGAACATGGTAGAAGGGAAAAAAGGGAAGGATCCTTAACATTATTTTTATTATAGACTCTACTACATCACTTTTTTTTGTATACAGAAAAGAATTACAAATAGAATTATACAAATTATATACAAATAGAATTACTAAGCTTTTTATTTTTAGTGTTACAAGCTTTCTGAAAAATACCTGTGAGAAAATGCAAGTCTTGCATTATTCCTACTTATATACTTGCATGCATACCTTTGCTTAAAGAAAGATTACTGTCTTCAAAAGAAGGGCAATACTTATTTCTTAGTATTGAGAAAAAACATGCTTGTAACAAATTATAATTTAAAGCTGTTTAAGTACCAGGTCATATATTATATCCTAAACATTATATTTTAGCCCTTTGCTATTAATTGCATTATTATTACTATATAAAGAGTTCCTGCTTCTTTAATAATGTTTTCGCACCCTATGTAGTTAATCTTTAATGTTGGGGAGGACAGGGGGAGAGATTAAATTAGCCTTGTAACCTCTCTCTCTTCCAGGTTGATGATGGAAAATAAAAGCTCTTAGCCACAAAATGTAACACTTAGAATTAATATTTAATTAGACTAGCAAATTGTACACTGTGGCTGAAAGCTTCCAAAGAGTTGTTAGTGCCACAATTGACCTACAGGTTTAATAATAACTCACTTCTAGAAGCAAGTGCCAGTTCAGCATAGTAGAGCCACTGTAAGAAAGTCCTGAGAGATTAAAATCAGCGAACCAAATGGCAGGCAGGGATTCCTGGGATGGAGCCTTCTGGAAAGCTGGGAGCTGGAATAGCTTTTAAGCCAGGATTCAGATGAGAACAGTGGGTGAAAAAGCTGATCCCTCCTGTTCTGGGAGCTTCTGGTTGTAGGCCAAAATCTTAGAACAGATTTTTACTAAATGTTTTTGCTGCAGCTATTAACTTACATAGAAAATCAAACATTGAATAATTTTTCTGTAAACTTTAACAAAATTTTTGTGTAAACATTAGTTCTTAATTTCTTAACATATTAGTACATAATATCTGTAAACTCAGATCATTAGATTATCAGATAGGTTTGGCGCTGTACATCTATGCTGTTTTGCTGTGACATGCTGTTTCCTTGTTCCCTGTATAGTTGATTTATATGGTTCATTTCTATATTATTTCATTACAGGGCATTATGCAGTGCCTGAGAAAGAGATTGTGAAGTCTGTAGCCCAAGAAATTTTTTTTCCTTCCAGAAGGTTTATATGTCAATAAACATAAATCAAGGGCATTTTTAATTTTTAAAGATGGACTATAAAAGCAGTACTGTATTTGTTTATGGTTATGTTGCAATTAAATTATAAGGTAAATAATTGGACCTCCTAGTGAAACATTGGATCCTTACATCTCTGAGAAATTAATCTGGTGGAAAAAAGAGGATACCATGAGTTTGAAAATGTGCAAATACAAAACAGCCAACTAAAAAAAAGACACACTTTACATAATTTACTGGTTTTATCTTAAATAATTAAAGGAAAGCTAGTCATGAGTTACAAATTCGAGCAGGTGAGAACCTTGCCAGCAGAGGGAGTAGTCCTGTCTTCCGTCAGGTCCCCATCACTTTCCCACCGGCCTCAGCTTTTTTTCCCAGCCAGTCTCCCATCTGGACCTGGCTCTGTCAGTCTGTTCCTGATGACAGGCTATAATTTTATACTCAATATGGGATTATTCTAAGCTGATTTTAAACTTTAGTATCCTTAACCTACCACTGCATCCCACACATCAGCTGGAGGCTCTGTTTGATATTTGGATATCAGCAATTGTTTTTCCAGGCAGGGTGTGAGCTTTTGGACATCCGTGAATTGCATTTTAAGGGTTTCATGTGTAAAGTAGTGAGCAAAAAACTTCTGATTTAGGAAGTTACTCATAAAATATTTAACAATACAAGCAAATTTCCATGTGAATAATTTCTATAATATGAAACTAGATGATATATAGTTCATTAAAACTAAAATTAATTTTGAATATTGTGCCATTAACTGTTCAGCCTATGCATTACAGTATTTTGTTCAGTCCATTTATAAGGGTTTTCAAAATGTGTAAGTTTTTTTAATGTTTCATAATAGCACACTAAAAAATAAAACTGATGTAAACAAATGTTCTGCAAAAGCATGAAGTATTTGAGACCAGTATACATGTAAATAACATTTCTGAAAATAACATCATGTGTTATTTTAAAATGCTTCAGTTTTAAGAAGCCAGCAATTACACACCAAAATTTAGAATATTAGTATTTGATCACATAGAAAATATCCAAAATACAGCTCATTGCTTAATCTTAGTAAAATTTGGCATCATACTCAGCAGTTTCTTTTCCCTTTGAGGTAAGCTACTTTGTGAATATGTTTTAAGCTTTAGAAAAAGGAGCCAAAATATGTTTGTTTTATGATTTCCCTACATGAATATTGGTATACAGTACTACCAAGAAAATGTTACAGTTAGAATGTTTTAATTTACAAAAGCCCCTCCATATTTTAAAATTAACTGTGTGGCTTTGAGTAAAGTTCAGTGTTAAATCTGTAAAAATTCAATACCCTCACTAAGATATTCATATTATTATGTATTAGCATACTTTTTAATAAGATTATATTCTTTCTTAAACTCAAAATAATTATGAATATGACTATTTCCCCACTGTCCATTTTTTTTAATCAAGTAATAATGTAATCCACAGAAGTAAGTGCAAGTCTGGGGAAGGTGACAGAAGGCATGTAAAAAGCTACAAACTGTATAACTGTTTTAATTTTATTATTTCACAAGTTGGATTTCAGTTGAATGGAGAACTTAATAAGCATGGGAAAACAAATACCTCATTAAATATCCCTAGGTTTATCCTTTCATTCAAGCTTTTTTTTTTATTACATGATCAAGAAAATGTTATAAGTTGTATTTTACAACTTATAACATTTTTGTTTGTGTTTCTAATATCGTTTTTCAGGATATGTTGTTATAACTTGAGCTGTTAAGTAAAATACTTGCTTTTCTTATGGTGGTTCCCTCCCCACAGTAGACACACACATCATGTCACATGGTAGGGTCAAACATAAAGTAGCATAAATATTTCTATTTTAACTTCAATATTAACTTAATAGTGCTTTTGTGCTGTTGTAGTCCCAGATCTGATGTGTGCCATACTTAAATGGAGCTCTGTCCTTCATATAGTGTGTTTTCTCTCTTTCTCATTTGAGTAACCAAAGAACTTATTCTAATTTGAGGCATTGCATAAATGCTTTATGTCAGTTGCTTATTCCTTCCAGGCTTCTTGATAATTAAGTGATTGGTTAATTATTTTTTAACTTTCTTGTTAAAATCTTTCCTGGAAGTATATTTTGTATTGGTGCAAACTGTCTCTTTTATGTTGCCTAGATAATTAGGTCCCAGTAAGGAGGGAAACACTTAGGGTTTGATATAGTCTGACTGTTACTTGGTTACTCTGAATAAGTATCTCAACTATTTTTATTAGAAAGTGAAGGGAAGTTTTGATGGCAGTAATTGAATTTTTATTTCTTAACCAAGTTCATGATTTTGACTTTATGAGCTTTGAATTGGAAAAGAGCATTAAACTAACCTTCCTTTATTTAAAATCCATTTAATGGATTTGGCGATTCCTAATAAAAAGAGGTTCCCATTCTATACAGGCAAATAGGAAACATTCTATAAAACCAAACAAGAAACAATCAAAACAAAAACTCTGTAAAGTTTTTCTGTGAAGTTAAAATTGGAGTAAGAAGGTAGTCAACTGGGCATTCTGATGTGCCTTTTTTAATCTGCAATATCATATGACATAATTTAGATTTCAGTAATTAAGAAATTACATTGCAACAGAAAGTTTTAAGAACTGTTTTTGTAACTTAACACAATGCTATTTGAGATTGCCAGCAAACTCTTAAAACTCCTGGACCCTGGCTCTCTTCTCTTCTGGCTTCCCTCCTAGTCATGTCTTGGCTACTATCCAGAGCTGACAACTTCCACCCAGGACTGAAGGGGAGATTTGTCTAGTGTAAGAAAGATTTTTGAGTCATCCTAGATTTTCTCATCCAGATGGGCAAATAGGAGGGGTGGCAGTATCATTGTATATATGTGGGTGATATCATTATGCCATGCGTGCAGTGTAGCAATTAATTTACTCATACTTCTGAGTCCCAAATATCTTTCCTTAGATGTTCCTTACTGACAACTATATTGTATTAACTTCAAAATTAATACAAAAATTATTCAAAATTTATGTCTAAGTAATGGATGCACAAATACCTTTACTTCTCCATTTCTAAATATATACATATACTATAGACCAAAAAGGTTTCATATCTTAGCTAATAACATAAAAACACTTAGAATCTTTTAAGATGAGAATATAGAAGTTTCAGTTTCAAGATCTCTGCTAAAATCATTATGCTAAAGCTGTCTGAATTTTTTGGGTTATAATAAGGCAATTTATTATCCATAGTGTGTTCTTCCTAAAGTGAATTATGATTATTATGCTTTTAAGGGTTTTTAAAAGCAGTTGATTTTAGATTCTTTAAATAAATTTTGCTACCTTTATCTAAAAGACCATTTAGTATTCATGCTATGATTTGAAAGACCTTTTGATGAGAGTAGTTTTAAGATATGATTACATCAATATACCACATTCCCTGTGAACCTTGGAGGGAGAGAAGTAACTTCAACACTATTTGAACTTTTGAAAAGTAAGTACATTTACATGCTCAAATATCTTTTGTGGTTTTCCAAATAACTGGAAGACTGAAATGAGTTTATAATTAAGATAAAGTTTTATCTCATTCAGAAACTTAGATGTTATTTTCATGTAATTTCTTGTGCTTTTTATTTTATAGACATTTTTCAAATTCTGTAGAACTTCCACAGTTAATCTTGTTTGCCACATTACATAAGCTGTTTTCCAAAATTGCTGTGCAGAAAGCAATAAAGTCACTGTTAAATGTAACTTATTTTATGGCAATATTAAAAAGTTTATTCTTGTTCTGATACATCATAGAAGCTTTTAAGATAGAATTTAATTTGTAGTTTATAACTGATGTAAATCTATGGAATGTAGAAGCATAATAAATGAAATATATGAATGAGTTTCTGAGATTTTAAAATCTAGGCTGTCTGTATATTTTATATTAATTCATTAGTTTCCCTCTGCAAAGTAGACAATTGATTGTTTCAATCCCCCACAAATTTTCTTAGAAAGACTTACAATGTAGACAGATATTACAAGAGAAGTAGTTTATTTAGTAACTTTTAAGGTTAAAGGAAGGAAAGAAATCCTCTTTGAAATAAACAAATGTCAAGTTGACCATTAAAATATGCAGGACCTTATTTATATCCTACTAGAATGGAAGACTAAATCCATCCTTAAACCTTATAATTTCAATTGTTCATATCATTAAGAAAGCCCTAGTTTATATCACTGAAATCCTAATAGTTGAATCCTAACAGAAATTGACTCTTAAAATTTTAGCTTCAGCTATTTAGATACAAAGGCTTAGTCTTCTAGTATAGATAAAAGGAAATCTGACCTTTTTGATTAAGAAATATTGTCAGTAGCCTTTATAAGTGCTTGTTCATCTGAGGGTCCATGACAGGAGTACTCTTCCCAGTTGAGTTTATCCTAAAAATGAAATGATAAGAGTCTGCTGGTTGTTATCTAAGATCCTTCTTAATGGGAGAACCACATGGTTATTCTTCTCCCACTTGTTCTCACCCTCTACAACCAACTCAGCCTTGCCCCCCCCCCCCCCCCACCCTGTTCAGTACTCAGCACAATGAATCATTTTCAAGTTGACTCATTGTGAACTGTCTCCCAGCTGTTGGAATGTCTGGCAGACATTTTTGTTTGGGTGAAGAATAACTGGCTGAAACCCAACCTGGATGAGTTTGATATAATGGTCTTTGGCTAAAGAAATATTGAGAGGAGCGTGTTTATGGCCTCTGAAACCCCTGTTATTCCTGGAGTAGGACCATCCCCTGTGGCATAGAACTGAAAGTAAGGGATCAATCTGGATTATTTTCTCACCATTGAATGAAAAATTGCCTTGGAAAAAAATAGGCATTTCCAAATGATGTTTGTTTTTCTATACTTGGTGCCCCTGTGATTGAAAGTATTAAAGACAATTAAGGATAATTATTTTTGCTGCTTCCTTTTAAGAGTTCTAATTCAAAGGCTGTAATATTCTTATTATAATATACATTTCTACCTACAGAGGAGTTTCAAAGTACTGCCCTATATGTGAGTTAACTGGTCACTTTACCATAATATTTAGTGACAGATTACAGTGTATTTCAAACCAGGTAACATTGACCAGTCCTCTTTTATTTTTTATTCTTATGCAGTCTTTATAAGAGGACTTAAGAAACAGGGGGATGCCCATAAGCTCAATAGTCAGTCACATTTTCAGGAAGTGAATGTATGACTATATTTGGACTTTTCTTCTACAGGGATATAGTATCAGACTGTAAGTTGTCTCAACTGTTTAACATTTCCCATCCTTCCTCAAAAGATTAGTTTTAAAATGGTAGACATTACCAGTGTATAAAATAGGAGTTTCAAAGTTATCAAAATCTTACAAGCAACAATTTTTTCAACTTATCTATATCTCCAGATCAAACATTTTTCTAAGATATTATAACCTTTAAAATAATTTACTAACCTATCACCCTATCGAGGGTTATAAGGCAGACTGAATTTTATTAAATAAACTAATTCAAGAAAACCTGAAGAGTATTAAATGGTTGTATTTTTAATTGTTGAGTTTGTTACAGCCCTGAAATTCTTGGTATTTTAGAACTATTGATATTTAAAATGTGATGTATTTTTCTATTACATTATATTATGTACACTATAGTGTATAATGTATTGTTCAGCAGTACTTTTGGTTCAGGTCTCATTGTGTTGGGAAGAAATGGGGAGGCTACTAGTCTAGTGCTGGTCGTCAAGCACCTTTTCTTTGCCTTTATCGTTACCCCAGAGCCAAATTGCAGCATCTGGAAAGAAATAATAGAAGACTCCAGAGCTAGTCATGCTGCAGACTCTTAGCTGGACCCTTCGTGTTTCTAATATGATAGCAGAGGACCTCAGCTGTTACAGGGCTGGGACCTGGTCCCAGTTGACAGATGATAGTGGGACCTTGTCTTCCATATTCTGCCTACTATATATTGCTTCTGAATCCCAGTGTTTATCAGATTTTTCGATGGACAATGGGTAATTTGAAAAATAATAGCATATGGAAATAAAGGTAGCTTTGCTTCTTAAGACAAGAGAAAAAGTACTTAACGTTTTCTACAAAAACTAAGGTATACCCCCTCAGCTCTTCAAATTAGAATCGCATACCTTCATGGGCTGGAATTTTCAATTAAGGACTTATTTTTCAGCCACTTTCCTGCCCGTGGTAGCTTTAACTTTTAAGTTATTTCTCTATGTTGATAGTATGTGTTCTCTACAATTTGTCATTGAGATGGCATAATGACATTGCCTGGATGCTATATTTTAAATATAACATGAGTGTTTTGCTTCCTTGTTTTACAGAATAAAGCAGTTATTGCTCGTGTTATAAACTTGTCGGATACAGTAGTTGGTCTGGAATCATTTATTGGTTCTGAGAAAGAAACCAACCCCTTATATAAGGACTATCATGGTAAGCAGCACCTTTAAGAGTGAAAGGGGCCTGTTCGTATAGCCTGGGAGAATCTTGAAAGATACCTACCGTCATGTAACATGAATTTTATTTTATAATAAATCTGTTGTTAAATGTTTTTCCTTCCTGGCCAGTTTTTTATGGCAGTTTGTCACCAAGCTATATCAACTCTATGAACCATGGTTAAACCCAGATACTAAGGCATGCCTCAGTCAGAGGTACATTTTGTACCTAAAGTTGCTGTGAAATCAGTCATACTGTATTAACCATATTAGAAATAAATACTATATTAATTAAAATAACAGCTGTGTATAGTGGTTTATACTTTACAAAGCTTAACTGCATGATAAATAAAATTCATACAGTATTATATTTTAAAAGTCCCAGTCAATCACATTTTCAGAAAGTGAACATCTTTTATTATATTTGGACTTTGTTCATTTTGTTGCTGGAGTTATGAGCAAATTTTAAAGTATTACTACCAGTGGATAAACGCTGGTCAATTAACCAGGCTTTTTACTTTTATTTTTTGAAGATATTAACAGTGTTTTAGTCATTTGGTTAATTGGGGGATTTTTTTTTTTAAGTAAAAGTTTCTATATAGAACTGTTGAAATAAGTTTAGTAGTTTTTCTTATCATAGCTTTAAACTGAATATAAAGTGTGGTAAATAATAGATTTTTACCTGTTTCCTTTTTCTGAGTAAATACTAATTATTTCTATTATTATTATGGAACTGCTAACTTCCATGGAAACCTTAGTCTAAAGACTGAATACCTTATTTGAAGCCTGCTACAAGATCGTGTAAGATTATGATTGTAGGACTGTGGCAATTTCTAGAGTCTATCAAATAAAAAATTATAAGATACTTATAACCACCAGTGCTTTGAAGAGTTGACATAAAACTTTAAAGAAAATAATGAAATAGCACAATCTAACAGTCAAATATTTTTTAAAAGGCTAGAAAATATAAACTATGAACACAATATATGTAAAATAATTTACCTCATGATCATTGCATACTAGTGTGTGTGGTATCAGCCCAGGTTAACCCTCTATATTATTCATTTACTATGTTACTGTTTGCTTTGATAGAAAAAGAGCTATTCAGATTAAATTATTTCCCTTTATTTTTTTAAAATTTATATTAAGCTGTAACTGATGTATAATATTGTGTTAGTTTTAGGTATAGAGCATAATATGTATATACTGAAAAATTACCACAATAATTTTAGTTAGCACCCATTACCACACATAGTTACACCTTTTTTTCTCTATTAGTGAGAATTTTAAGATTTACTCTTTTGGCAACTTTTAAATATACAGTATAGTACTGTATAGTCCATGCTGCCCTTTATAGCTCCAGGACTGAAGTATCTTATAACTGGATAAAATACTTTATTATTTACATTTTCTTTTAAAACAACTCAAGTTAAACAATTACCTTTATAAGTTATATCTGAACATCATTTATAGATATTAAGAGTTTATAAGCTTAGTATAATATAAAATGATATTTTATATTCAAAAAATGTTATTTTGATTGAAACATTTCAAAGATTGAAAAGCTTTAATTTTTTTGTACTGTACTCTCTGGACTGATTATTTTTTTTCCCACAGATTAGTGGGTGATTCTGATGATGAATAAAGTTTCTATTAATAAGAAGGACCTGAGAATCACTGATTCACTCTGTAAAGCCTCCTGATTTAATAGTTAGCTAAACAAACACTTGCAAGGTTAAAATGAAAAATGTGCAAATGTATGGTGTGATTATTTCTGATATATTTTACTAAACAGCTCCATGTGGGATATTTTTAATTTGTATGTAAAAGCTATCTTCTTAACACCTTTTGCATTTTCTTAAGTTTAAAAAATTGTCAGATATTTTAGTGATATTTTTGAAGGGGCCGTTTCTAATGGAGGTTGACCTTTTTAAACTAATAATAATACATTATTAAGCATCCAAATACACACACACACAAAACTAGATATTATACTAGAGAAGCAGTTACATAAATAAGATGTATCTAATTTGTTCAAATCTGGCTTTGCCTTCTTCCCCATACTGAGGGATCAATGTCTTTGGAATGGTGATTTTTAAATATGGGCTGAGTCAGGCAGAGAGATGCACTGAAGTCTTCCATGTCTTCATCTGTGGCAAATGACCCTGAGTTTAGTCAGAAACTGCATTAAGCTGCACAAAAACCATCCAGTGCCCTTGTCAGAAAAAATTAGCAAGTGTTTCTACTGACAAGAGGCCAAAGCTCACGGTTTACCTAGCACTGTTATGAAGCTTATAACAGCTCCAGAAAGGTCTGACATGCCACAGAAATGAGTGTCTTGGGATGGGGTGGGGGTTAATGTTTGATCCTAGAGTGTGCTCTGAAATGTAGTTTTCTTCAGTGGTTTGTTCAAGTCATTAATAAGGTGAATAAAATGAAATACTTTTCATTAGTGCTTCACTGATTATCAGTAACCCATAAGCCTTGTTTTGCTGGCTGCTTACTGGTGCATTTAATAAAATAAAGATCACTCAGTGGTGCCGTGGGCAGCATGCAAGGTGATAGCCATATTTGCTTACTGTAAATACAAGAGAAAATCACACACAAGCCAGCTGTAGTTTTGACAAGTATTAAGATCCCTCTTTACATCTGTACTTCTGTACCAAAGTGCAATTAGTTTTCCTCGCACAAGGATTTCTGTTTATCTTATTCTGCCTGATTACTTGAGTATAATCACACCATTTGCTTCATTGCTCCTGGTAGTAAGCTCCAGTTTTAAAAGGGGGAGGATGCTTGTGTGTAAATTTACAGAATTCTGCTGTAAGACTCTTTAATTTATGCATCCAATGACAGCGTGTTTGAATTTTTTTTCTTTTCATTTCCTTTCCACAGGTCTTATTCATATACGGCAGATTCCTCGGCTTAATAACTTGATTTATGATATATCAGATGTCAGAGACTTAGCTTTTAAATTAAAAAAGAAGCTATTCACCATTGAGGTAAGAGAGAATTTTTATGTTTGAGTTCACAGTCTTGAGTATAAGTCTCTCTCTCTCTTTTTTTTTTTTTACCTTGATGCAGTTCAGAGGAGATATTTCATGCTAAAAATTTTTAAGTTCTTTGGCTATAACAGAATAATTTATTTTAGACTATCCTTTTTTGTCTTTTATTCTAATGGTTTATCAGAAGAGTACAACAAAAATGATTTTCTTTTAAATGTCTGTTAAAAAGTAAGCTCCAAACTTAAGTGGTAAGTATGATATGCATATTTCCAAGGCATTCAAAAGCATATTTAATTAAATGTTAATGAGCTGTGCTTATTTATGTGTGGAATGTGAATGATACCCACAATTGTGTATGCCGAAGAACAGAGGATTCTTATCTACATTCTAAAACCAGGTTTCTTCACTATTCGTGAAATCACCATTCTGCTTTCTGTGCTGAATAAAACAAAGTATAATTTACACTAGTGTCGTTAAGTAAATTTTCTACAGAAACTTAAACATTTTTTGTGACTTTCATGCCAGCAATAGTGACAGAAAGTAGTAGTACAAAAGATTTATTTCAACTTAATCTTGCTAAAGAGCAAATGAACATAGCACTATTAAGCAATTAAAGTTGATGTATTTATTAATAAAATAAATGCTCAGAAAAGAGAGAGAGAGAGAGATGGCTTTTGGGTGATGTGATAGTTATCAGTATAGTCGGTGCAATTTTTTTTTTTTTAACAAAGACATAAAACAGCCAAGCAGCCTTGACAAACCATTTTGTTTAATCTCTTTTCAAATGAAAAGCTCTTAAGCAGGCCACTTGTCTTAACTGCTTGAAACCATAAAAAGAGAGAATTGCCACCAATAAATTAGCATATTTTTAACTTCATCATCAAATGATGGTCAATGTGGCTTGGCACTGCTTTGGTGTTTGGGACTTCACCCTTAAGTGACCGTTCTGGCCCTTGTTTGACCCTCTGCCCTCTTTAGCTGGCCACTTGATAAGGTAACTTAATGGTCCTCTCTCTTTTCCTCTTTCCCCTCACATTTGCAAGTAGCACTAACCTATAAATCATTGTAAGGGCCCTATCCAGTGACAAATTAATGTGCCCTCCTCCTAATTAATGGTCATCAATGTCCTTAATTATCTAATCCTATTGAGAGCAGTTAATAGTTAATCAGGCAGCCAGTTCTTCAAGCAGGTCATCTCTGCAGGAGTGTTGGAAGTTTCTCATCTGGGGATACTCCCTTCAAAAGCCACTTAAAGCCAAAAGGAGAGTGTAGAAATAGTGATTCTTGAGCTAATTTGCCTTAGTTCTCGAAAGGAACCATTGAAATGGAACCCAACACTGTAATTGTTCAATACTGCTGCAGTTTTTCTGACAAAATGTTGAGTAATTTAGCATAATACTGCTAATACTTTTAGAGGGATAAAGTTAACAGTTGTTAGCATCACAAGGAAAGCGTGCCTCCTCCTTTTCTTTTAGGTTGAATTTATATATTTAATGAAAGATGTAAGATTTTTTTCTCCATGTGGCACCTTTCTCCCAAGACGAGTATTCTGATAACCAGGTCTAAGGTATCATGTCTATCACCATACAGACTAAGCAACAAGAATCCCTAGTGAAAAAAATATTGTACCCAGAGAAGATGGTTAGCACAGTAATATGAATTCATAAAAATATGAATGCTTATTCCCTCCCTCTCTCTCTCTCACACACACACACACAACTAGGTCTTATTTCAATGGTGAGGGAGTAGAAATAAAGGACTTGTATAATGTCAAGTGGGACCTCTCCTTTGAATAACTTTAGATTCTCATAGTGACTATATGTTGCCACTGGAGCTGATAAAAGATCTAGGTTTCTGTTCCATTACTCTCTCTTCCCACTATTCTAAACTAAGAGAGCCAATATAATTGGTCACCCTATGATTTGGAACCAGTATTTGAAAACAAAACACAAGTAGGTGGTAGTTCTTTTTAAAGTTAATCCTCAGTACAGTTGATCAAATCCTTTACCTTTTGGGCTTATAACCTAATGAATATGGTTTTTTTCTTAAGTATAGAAATAAAAGTGAAACATATTCTAAATAACTTATTTGTTTATGTCATAACATTCAATTTAGTAAGCAGAAAAAATACAGTTAAAGAATCAAAGCTAACAGAAGTACATACATACAGGATAAAATCATATACTTCACAAAAGATTTAGTGCTTCAAATATAGCACTAAATTATATGTTATAAAATGCATATGGAAACAGGTAAGAAATCTTATGGGCGCTGGAAGGATTCCTTTACCAAGTGACAGTGTTTTAATATGCTCAACAAATAAATATCTTTTAAATCTGCCTCGATATTTAAAAAATGAGGAGATGTACACTACCCTAGTGTGTAAGGTTTGAGGCTCTAATGTGCCAGACATTGAATCCATGTCTTACTTTCAGAAGGAAAGGTGGTTTTAGCAGGTAAGCAAAAATAAGTTAGTTCTGATTCCATTCAGGTAGATTTGTTACATATTGGAATTAACTGTGAATAACATGGTCTCAAAAGGTGGCACAAGTGGAAATTAGGGACAAAAGAAACAAGTAAAAACCCTCATGTCTATTTTTAGAATCCCTTTTCTTTGATTTATTAAATCATTGCCTTTTTGACGTATAAAACTGAATATGTTTTTATAACAGCTACCCAGGGCCTCTAACAGGTAGAGCAACTTTAATCAGTGATCTCTAATTTCTTTGAGTGATTTGGAGAAGGCAAAAGAATATTTCTTCCTTTTCGGAGCATGTATTAGTATTTGTCCAGATTCAGGTGGGAGCATTTGTCTAATCACAGCAAGTTTTTACTGATACTTGGTATTCATCAATTATAAAGTTGTATAAATTAGCCCCCCTACCCAAACAACAGCAGAATCATATCTATAGTAACGACCCTAAAATCCCAGGATGCATTCTGAATAAGTAGAAGAGAAAGTGTAAAGTTGATTCAACATGACTTGAGGTTAAAAGAAAAAGCTTTCCAATTCTCTGAATGTTGATAATCTTTGTAAATCATACACAGTAATTCTCTAGCAAATATGATTAGCATATTTGATTAACCATAATATACTATTTATTTCTTGACCTTACCATAGCTCCATTCAATCGTAGTTAGCATTTGTTAAGCCTTTATTGCATACTTGGAACTATTCTGGCTTATTATATTTGCTATGTTGTGATTAAATATTTTACATGAAAAGGCTTTAAAAGGTATAAGAGTTTTAGACTAGATATGTAGAAACTATATCTTTTTCATCTTTGTATTTATCTCTCTCAAAATTAAGAAGAGTCATAGACATAGTAGATATAAAATCTTTGCTGAAATATATGTAATGTAAATAAATTGTGGAGTTTAAAGAATAACCCAAATAATGCAACTATAAATATTATGTAAGTTCCACTAGTCAGGTGACCTATAAACACTACCTCTTCAGTTAAGTTCTATAAAATTTGTAAGTTGGTTGCATAACTTCACTTCCAAGCTGAAATAACTACTTAGATTTGTAGTTTTTCAGTTTCTCTAATTTTCTCTAAGGCATCTCTAACATTGGGATCCTCATTAACCAGTTTTTGGTCTGTATTAGTAATTATGGTATAATTATAATACATAAGAGATTTGGTAGGATTTGGAATGTGACTGCATTTAATTTGATGACATCATAAGATTAGCATTTTTACCTGAGTTTAATATTTTTATACTGTTTTAATTTTGTATTGTTCAGCTTGGTCATATCTTAACACACTCTAGTAATCAAGTTTTCTAATATAAATGATAATAATGTGTTATTACATTAGCTCTAGACTCTATTAAGGTTATTACAGGCATGTTTTCTGCTTTGGTGATGGGAGTGTTTTCCAGCTCTAAGATTCAGTGTTTTGAAGTTCACATCAGGAAGTGGGGTACGCTGAAATAAGCAAAAGACTTACACACTGTTCACTGCAAATTTTCAATATAAGAATAAACGATACTTACATAGCCTTTTAACTGGTTCAAAAATAGTATCATAAATATCATATTTTTTATGCTAAATGAATACTAAAAGTTTGGAAAATCAAGGTAAATCTGCTGTACCCAAAGTTGTCTCTTATACTTTGCCCCTAATTCAGAATACAGGACCTCAGCACTTCTGCAATCACCAAGAACTTTTTCTCACAGAATAGTTGATTGACTGGCATTTATTTATTACCTGTTACTTTTACATACTTAGTACATTTATTCTTAAGTATTAAGACCAGAATAGTATTTGCCATCCATATAAATTTGCTTTATATTAATAGTATAGTATGCTTGATATGATTCAGTAGAATTTTTTTTGAGACTTTTTACATATTAGAAAAGCATAGGCTTTTGCAAACTACAAGAGTGTCAGTCACTATGACAACCTTGGAAAATTTAGTGTTGCATGCTATCTTTGGTCCTAGGTTTCCTTACTCCCCTACTTTTTTTTTAACAGCTTTTCTTGTTTTTAAATAAGAAGTAGAAAGATGAGTACATGCTTACCATATCTAGAGGTAGGGAAAAGGGATAGTTATGTGTCAGTTCACAGCTATGTCACTAAAATTTAAAAAGTAGAAACAGGATTTCCCTGGTGGTCTAGTGGTTAAGACTTCGCCTTCCAACACAGGGGGTGCAGGTTCAATCCCCAGTTGGGGAGTTAAGATCCCACATGCCTCGCGGCCAAAAAGCCAAAGCGTAAAACAGAAGCAGTTTTGTAACAAATTCAATAAAGTCTTTAAAGATAGTCTTCATTTAAAAAAAAAAAAACTTTAAAAATAAATAAATAGCCAAACATATATGTGTGGCTCAGGAGCGTTATTAAGTTGTAGTACCATGAACCATGTAGTCCAGATAAACCTTTCTGATAATGATCCCCTGCATAAGTATTAATTCGTGTTTCAAATCCCAAATATACTGCAGTCAGCAAAAGAAAACCAAAGTGGAACATAGACATCTATTCATATAGATAAAATCATTTGTCAAAAGTAAACCCAAATTAACATTCTGTAACAGTAGAAATATTTTATACTGTTCACATTTTAATGTTCATTTTATTACCATCTCCATATTTGTACTTTCATTCTCAAGCAATGTAGACATACAGTAACGTCATTTAGGTTTCACAGAATCTCCAGAAGATGGGTTACTATTATGCTCTATATATTTCACACATCGCAGTGAGCCTATCAAAAGTGGGCTCCACCTTAAGAGGAACACAGTTTTGAGATTCTGTCTAATCCTATTCCTTCCCACTTTGGAATCTTAATTAGAAGAGATAAGGGGAAAAAAAAAACATCATTTAACTAAATTATTGTCCTGAATCTGTAGCAAAAGGTATAATCCGCAATTGGGCCAATTAGTGAAGCCCATAGTTAGCTATGCTGCAGCGAACAATTTGATTAGATCTGACACCATCCTAGTTCCCACTGTTGTTTTGCCAGGTATGATGGTCAGACTTCAAAGGGCTTGAGGCATCAGCAGGGCAAGGTTTGGAGGCCAGCTTAGGTCCGGTTGTTAATCTCTCTGCTAAAACCACAGCAGCTCTCACACAAAACAAGCTTACACGACACAATCATGCGGTATTAAAGTTAGGCTTGAGTCATGTCAATTTGCCTTTGATTTTTTGATGATTGACCAAAGATGGCTACATGATTAGACACATACTAAAAGTATACTGATTAGGTAAGTTCCCAAAATATTTGAAGTATTTTTTAACTTCCTATATAAATGTTGTGAAAGCTTATTCCCTTTGATCAAACTTCCAAAGTAATATTACTGTATTGAGGGGGTGGGTGGGGAATGAGTGTTTCTTACTGGCAGCTTGAATCCCAAACTTTTCACTTACTGCTTCGTAAAAATTTGTCTTTACATTAATAATTCTTTCAGGAGAATGTAAAAGGAAATTGTTTCTAAGTGGTAAGCTTTTAAAAAATCTATTACATGCTTTGAAAGAAAGAACATTTTTCCCTGAGTCATTTATGTTCACTGACAATTTTTCTGAAATTTCTTTATAATTATTTTCCACTTATCTGTTGAGTAAAGTGCCCTTCCAGGACGTGATTGCATAAGTGTTCTTTTCTCTGCATTCTGATTTGTTGGAATATTGCAGCAATAGTGACATGTTTCCATTCTGAGAAAAGCCTAAGGCAGCTTTAGTATTATTCCAAATGATTGAAGCTGCCATGTTGCTGACTTTCCCTTAGGCAGCATAAGGCCTGTTTGCTTTTGTGTTCATTTCACATGCTTCCTGTGAGCTGGGCTGGCAGAACATCAGTGCTTCATTTGGCAAGGAAGACTAAATTCGTGTTTGGCTGTTCCATATCTTAAAGTTTCTTTATGGTCAGCAACACCTAAGATATTAAACTTACGATTAATTACGTCAAATGAGTCCTGTTTCTTTGAGAGATACTTTTAAATATTGTATAACACCTTGACTATGAATCATTTTTATTTAAAAATGGTCCTTTGATAAACTGAACTTAAGGTCTGATAATTCACATTGCGCTGCTGCTGCTGCTGCTAAGTCGCGTCAGTCGTGTCCGACTCTGTGCGACCCCACAGACGGCAGCCCACCAGGCTCCTCTGTCCCTGGGATTCTCCAGGCAAGAATACTGGAGTGGGTTGCCATTTCCTTCTCTATTTTTATATAAATTCATATGATATTTTACTTCAGAAATTTAAGGAAAGCATATATTTGAATAGTGAGATAGTTGCGTAAAGCAGATGTCAAATACTTTGAATCTTGCCCAATAGTCTTCAGTCTCTCTGTCTCTCCTAAGGATTTTGTGAGACTTGCAGTGCGGTAATCCCCTCTTTGAGATCAGGATGATATAGATTCAGCATCCTCTCAAAGTGAAAAGAGAAAAAGATCTCCTTCCTAACTTTTGCAAATACAAACATTTCAGTATGTGTTTTATGATATGGCTCCAGGAAAATTATATTGCAATACTTCAATAACTTTTTTAAAGCCTTTGTAGAATTGCTGTAGCAGAATTCATCCAGTTTACATATTACTCCCTAAAACCGTTCCTCCCACAACTGTTATTATAGTGTCTAAGTAAGACAGAAAATGATGGCAAATCATTACTGTCCCATTTCATCAGCTAAATGCATATTTATGTTCCTAGAATGTAAGAACATATACATTATTAACATATCCTCCAAGATACTTAGAAGGGCAAGATATATATCAGTTCAGTTCAGTCGCTCAGTCATCCCTGACTGATTGCAACCCCATGGAGTGCAACACGCCAGGCTTCCCTCTTCATCAACAGCTCCCAGAGCTTGCTCAAACTCATGTCCATCGAATCAGAGATGCCATCCAACCATCTCATCCTCTGACATCCCCTTCTCCTCCTGCCTTCAATCTTTCCCAGCATCAGGGTCTTTTCCAGTGAGTCAGTTCTTCTCATCAGGTGTCCTAAGTTTTGGAGCCTCAACTTCAGCATCAGTCCTTCCAAAGAATATTCAGAACTGATTTCCTTTAGGATGGACTGGTTTGATCTCCTTGCAGTCCAACAGACTCTCAAGAGTCTTCTGCAACACCAGTTCCAACTCATCAATTCTTCGGTTCTCAGCTTTCTTTATAGTCCAACTCTCATATCCATACGTGACTACTGGAAAAACCATAACTTTGACTAGACGGACAAAATTACTTTGTTGGCAAAGTAATGTCTTTGCTTTTTAATATGCTGTGTAGTTGGTCATAGCTTTTCTTCCATTTCATGGCTGCAATCACCATATGTAGTGATTTTGGAGTGCAAAAAAATAAAGTCTCTCACTGTTTCCATTGTTTCCCCATCTATTTGCCATCTATTTCCCCATCTATTTGTTATATATGTTAAGATATATATAAAACAGAGTTTAATAAATATGATATCCATAAACTTCGTGATAGATTAAATTAAGGCAGTTTCGAGGAACAGTGTTGTACCAAAAACATCATTAGCCCTTCTTCAGTGTCTTTGTATGGCAAACGTCCAGAATATTCATCCTTCCTTTCCTTTTATGGCTTTCTGTTATCAATGGATTATCGATTACATATTCCATTCATCCTCTTAGAGAGGTCTTCCCTCACTGGCCCATCATCCTTCCTTTCCTTTTATGGCTTTCTGTTATCAATGGATTATCGATTACATATTCCATTCATCCTCTTAGAGAGGTCTTCCCTCACTGGACCATTTGAAATACTCGCTAAATTATATTCTATATTACCCTATTTTAATTCACAGTGTAACATTTACTCATGGAATTCTCCAGGTAATAATAATGGAGTGGGTTACCATGCCCTCCTCCAAGGGATCTTCCCAACCCAGGAATCGACCCATGTCTCCTGCATTGGCAGGCAGGTTCTATACCTGTGGTGCCACCTGGGAAGCCCATATGTATATGAGCCTCTTAAAGAAAGTGAAGAGACTCTTGATGAAAGTGAAAGAGGAGAGTAAAAAAGCTGGCTTAGAACTCAACATTCAAAAACTAAAATCATGGCGTCCAGTCCCATCACTTCATGGCAAATAGATGGCGAAACAATGGAAACAATGAGAGACTTTATTTTCTTGGGCTCCAGAATCACTGCAGATGGTAGTTTCAGCCATGAAATTAATAGACAAGCTCCTTGGAAGAAAAGCTATGACCAACCTAGACAGTATATTAAAAAGCAGAGACATTACTTTGCTGACAAAGATCCATCTAGTCAAAGCTATGGTTTTTCCAGTAGTCTTGTATGGATGTCAGAGTTGGACTATAAAGAAAGCTGAGCACCGAAGAATTGATGCTTTTGAACTGTGGTGTTGAAAAAGATTCTTGAGAGTCCCTTGAACTGCAAGGAGATCCAGTCAGTCAATCCTTAAAGAAATCAGTCCTGAAAATTCACTGGAAGGACTGGTGCTGAAGCTGAAATTTCAATCCCTTGGCCACCTTATGTGAAGAACTGACTCATTGGAAAAGACCCTGATGCTGGGAAAGATTGAGGGCAGGAGAAGAGGGCAACAGAGAATGAGATGATTGGTTGGCATCACCAACTCACAGACATGAATTTGAGCAAGCTCCGGGAGTTGTTAATGGACACGGAAGCCTGGTGCGCTGCAGTCCATGGGGTCGCAAAGAGTTGGACATGATTGAGCGACTGAACTGATATCTATATGTACGGATAAACACAAGTGTATGTGTGTATGTATATGTACATGCATATTTATATATAATCCTTTAACATTCAAGTTAAAAATTCTTTTGCTCCTAGCAAGCATTTCTACTCTGTTTTTATAAAATACATTATGAATATCAAACTGGTTTATCTTAGCATTTCTCTTATATAATATTTTTCTGTATTATGTATATGTGTGTTTATATATTAGGCTAGCAAGATTGTTCTTTCCTCATTTTTTACTTAGTTCTTCTGTATGGTAGGAGTTTTTAGTAGAAAAATTAGTTTGCAAGCAATATAAAACCATTCACTAAAAAACTATCCACATCTGTAGGATTTCTATATCTTAGTGAAATGAGTTGGGGAAGGCATTCTGTAAAGGAAATATGGTTCCCATATTCTAGTCAACTATATTGACATGGTTCAAGAGTATCCCAAATTTTATTACAATATATTATTTTTGTATCCACTTATGTTCTACATTAAGATACTCTTTGTAATTAAAGTATAATTGACATCATTAAGATACTTTAACAAATATTAATTTGCTCAGTTACTATGTTTTTATATTTTTCTAAATTATTTTAAGTAGTATCTTTGGAGCATCAAAAGTTATCTTGTGATAATTAAGGTACATACAACTTTCATAGTAAGAGTCAACCAAATTCATTTTTTCAAAAATTAAAAAAAAAATTCTAATTTTGCCTCCCCTCTTATTATAACTGGTTCTAATGAAGTTTTGATCTGTTCACACTAAAATCTTTTTTTTCTGTTGCAAATGTTTCATTTATTGGAAATTCTTTGAATGCCACCTTTAGGCAAAACTAAACAGAAAATCTTATGGTCACAAAGTATTTTCCTCTTTCATAAATTAATATTACTAAAAAAAGTTTTCTACAGTTTAATAATAAATTATGTTGCTCATTAAGGAAATATGAGATTAAATATAAATTATTAATTTTTAAAAGGTAAGATTTGGGTACAATAGTAAATAATTAAGAGAAACTGAGGTGTAATGGAAATGCCTTTGATCACACAACTAGTAAAGCAGTTCTCTTATTTAAGCAGAAATTAAAGTTTTGTCAAAGTTATTACTGTCATAACTCTCTACCACTGTGGACATTTCATAGAGTAGCCAGTTCAGGTTCTTTGTATGTGGTACAGTGAAGTTCACTGAACTGTTTTGTCAGGTGCTGTCAAGTCAACCCATCATTGTTGTAGAGAATCAAACTAAATCATTTTGGCATGAGCCTTCCAGAAATAAGATACCCAATATGAATGGTTTAATGAAATTGAGTACTTAGTTTCAACTTTTTATAAGAATGTCAAAAATATATAGCAGTCATTGAAAAATTTCTAGAGTAAATTGGTCAAAATATCTGACCCTATACTTTATTGAAAGTTTATTTTAAATATCACTACTTAATATGAATAACAGTTAGGATGTATTTGGATGTGTTTTGTTAGGTATATAATTCCTCACTACACATTTCAATGTAATGAAAGTTCCAATTGTATAGTCATTTGATAAAAAGAGAGGGGGTATTTTTAACTACAATTAAAATTGTCTCATATAAAAAATAAAGCTGTTATCAAGTTTGATTTAACTATTTTTGTCTCCAGAAGCTATTATCAAAAACAGTTGTATTTGATTAGATTTTAAGAACTTATAAGAATTATTTATGAATGATCCAAATGTTTGATTCTTATATAATTAGAAAAATACCTTATCTTTATGATCAAATTATTTAAAATGTATCCTTATAGCATAGACTTAGTTGCCTCAAAATTTTTATTTACTCATTTTGAGAGTGGAGGATTTTTTGTTGATACTCCTGCTCAATAACCTAAGAAATATTTCACCAACTTATACTGTAGCTATGGTTTAGCACTAAAAAAGCTTTTAACACAAAGCCTCTTGGTGCAATTAAAGCTCACTTGTACGTATTATAATAGGCTACTCATTTACAAGATCTTTGTGCAGGGTCAGTGCTGTAGCATGAAATGGATTGCCCTTGGTGAGCCTGTAAATGAATGTGTCAAATTATCTTGTATTCAGTGGGCAAGGAAGAAAACTAACACAATACTAATTTATTAATGTTTTTATAAACAACTGCTAAAATGTTGAGCAAAACCAAATGCACTAGTGCTATATTCTTGACATAAATAATTATAGAAAATTGTTAGAACATATAACTGTAGTTTTTAAGGGAAATTGCACACATACAGAATACACACAAAAACACACACATCCACAAACACACACACACACCTTTTAATTAAATATATGGATCTTACTGAGGTATATAAAAACACAACACAGTGGTTGTGTTCAAATGGCCTTTACCGTAAACCCAACATGTCTCAAAATGCTTAAGTTGTACTTAATCCCTTTTTTCTGTATTGAAGTTCAAAACTTGTTAGAGATAGGTATGAAAAAGGAATCAAACTGGATATTTGATTTATTTTAGTTATCTTTCATAGCCTTTCTCTTAGAGAAAACAAACAGTTGGGCAGAAAATATATTTATAATGATCTGTGCTAATTGAATTTAGTCACCTGATCTTTCAGTAAATTAAGACTTTAGAATAAAAATAAAAGTAATGCTGAAGATACTTTGTATAAAAAATTATTTTACAATAATTTTAATATACTTGTATTTTGCATGTTTTGTATGTATATTTATGAGCTCTACATAGTATTTTATCCTCAAAATAATGTCAAATTAGTAAATATATATATATGTATATATGCACACACTAATGAAATAAATTTAACCAGCACTTTCTAGGTTCTTCCCTCTGAATTTGGCCCTCAGACACACAGCAACTTGGGGCTTCCCGGATCATTCAGACCCACAGCTACCCACTCCTAATTTTCTTTCTCGTTGCTGTGTACTATCAAAAATGACAAATATTTAAATTTATAGTCAGTGCCAAAGTAAATCTTCTGTGTCAAACAAAAATAATTTAACAATGGGTTTGAATCAAGAATCAAATGATAAGGACGTCCCTCGTGGTCCAGGGGTTAAGAATTTGCCTTCCAAAACAGTGGACGTGGGTTCGATGCCTGGCTGGGAAACAAAGATCCCACACACACCACAGGGCAACTAAGCCTACAACTAGAGAGCCCTTTTGCCACAGCTAAGACCCGATGCAGCCAAATAAATAAACAAATATACTTTTTAAATAATCAAATGATAACAGTAACCTGTAATAATCTATAAGACTGATTGGTCTATAAAAATACTAAGGCTGTTCAGTGAGGCCAGTCACGAAGTAGCCAGGAATAGCTTTGACCCAGGTAATCCTTCTCTGCTTCTTATTTGCCTTTTAAGTACCCACTCTGCACTGTTTGGTTTGTTTTTGTTGTCATACTTCTTCAGCACAATGGAAACACCTGCTTAAACATTGTTTGTAAAGTATGGAAGCTTTGGGCAAATTAATTTATTTAGGGGCATAAATGCTTTAAAATCATGTCTGTTTTGCTCATCACAGTATCCCCTTTTCATAGTTCAGTGCATGATTGTGTAGGTCCTCAAAAAATATTGAATGAATGATTGAACAAATGAATGTCCTCTTGACAGTGCTCAAAACAATTGAAGGTGGATCCGTAAAAATCTCACAATTTCAGACTACACGTAATAGTCTGATAATGCTAATATTTCCATAAATGCTTAACATTGAGCCTAAGGCTAAGTTAAATAGCCTTCCAAAAATATTAGCTACCAAAAAAATTAGATAAGAATATAGTGGATCATTATTGCTGAAATAAAGTAGAACTGCATTCCTCAAAAATACTAGACAGGAAATGATAAGATACAATTTTTAGTTAATAAAATGTGGTCTTCTATTTCAGTCATGATTTCATTGTCATTTTATTGCTCTTTGAAAATTATTTTGAATGCTTTATCTTAAAAAATGTATGATAATAAACATTCCATAAATATCAGTAAGAGTTTTCCAACCTGATTCCTTAAGAGGACTGCTGGATTCAGTCTACATTTGTAAAAGCCCTCCAGAGCTGAGAGGAATCAATCCTAATTTCTAGGTTTAAAGTCCCTGTACCTTTTAACCCCCTTTGACCCTTTAAGTAACTGTTTAAATGTCTGGTCTTCTCTGGCCAGTAGAGCTTATTTTATTGCCTAATATGTTTTCCTGGCTTATCACACAAAAATATTGTGAAAATTTTTAAGACTTATGAGTTAGGAATGAAATAATTATGTATAATGGAAGTTGAATACAGCATTTTGGATATTCTCCAACTCATATTTAAATACACATTGACAGTAAAGCAACTAATGTCACTTCCATAATAACAAAATCTGTAACTATCATTATTGGAGAATCATCCCGTTAACCTCTTTGTGCACATGAAGCTGACAAGGACCAATCTAGTTTAGTTTGGCTTAAGAATTTTCTCCTGGGAAACCATTATGGCCCAGATAGAAATTTAAGGACAGTTATATTCAGAAGAGCTTTACAGTGCATAATTTATAACAGAATGCACTTCATTTACATGTCCTATCAACTTAATATGTAATTCAGTCAAGAAACAGAAAGGGTACATGTAAAGATATTTTGGAAATGTGATGCTTCATAGTGCCATAAATATGGGCCATTTCTTTGCTTTAGCATCCAATCATTATAACACTCCCATCATTTTATTAGAAGGGTTCCTATGCTTTGCTCCATGTAAAATTAGGGAAGTAAAAGACTTTTACTGAAAAGCCTGAAGTCACTTTAAAAGTTTAAAATCAACTGTGCCCCTGATGCTTTAAAGCATGAGGGTGGCAACTTTTGGTCTGTGGGCCAAGTCCAACCCCATAATTTTTAAAATAAACATTATTGGAATACAGCCAGACCTTTTTGTCTGTGTATTGACTACGGCAACTTTCACACTATACCGTTAAGTTCTTATGGCGTACAAGGCCAAAAATATTTCAGTTCAGTTCAGTCGCTCAGTCGTGTCCGACTCTTTGCGACCCCATGGACTGCTGCTCGCCAGGCTTCCCTGTTCATCAATAACTCCCGGAGCTTACTCAAACTCATGTCCATCGAGTCACTGATGCCATCCAACCATCTCATCCTCTGTCCTCCCCTTCTCCCTCCTTCAATCTTTCCCAGCATCATCAGGATCTTTTCCGGTGAGTCGGTTCTTCACATCAGGTGGCCAAAATATTGAAGTTTCAACTTTAGCATCAGTCCTTCTAATGAATATTCAGGACTGATTTCCTTTAGGGTTGACTGGTTAGATCTCCTTGCAGTCTAAAAATATTTACTCTTTGGTCATTTATAGAGAGAGTTTGCTGTAAAGAAGAACCCCTACTTGAGAAGGCTGCATACTCTCAAGAATATTTATTGAGAGAATTGTCAATTAGGGAATATGATTTGTAGGCTCAAAATTAAGGTCTATTTGAGTAATAAAGAATTCATACAATCATTTGATGTGTAGTTTGCACTTTCAGAATTAATGCAGGTGTCTCTGAGAAAATACCTAGATTTCTTAAAAGGTCAAAATCAGAAAGAAGTTTAATGTGCTCCAAAGTCAGCTTCTAATTGCATGCACCTTTTTTCCCACCTAGCCAGTCTGTAATCATGTGGAACCCACTTTCTTAGAGGTAACTCATTTCAGTCTCTGCCAACAGACAGTTGCTAGAAACTTCTTTTAAATACTAACGCAATGTCCCACCCATTAAAACTAATTCTGCCTTCTGAAGTTTGCTATTTTGTATATACAATCATTCTATTCATAATAAACACCTAATATGTAAGGAGCAGTTATAATTTATGTGTATTCTTCTTAGTTTTCCTTAGATTTTTATTTTCTTTTTTGAAATACCAGATTAACCATTTAGTGGTATTTATTGTATGTTTAACTTAGAATCTCAAGCATGAAGCTCATATAATTTTTATAACATCCTTTAGAGGATACTTTTTTGAAAAAATAAGCATTAATTAGAAATATTAAAGTAGGGGTCCTGAATTCTGAAGTACAAAGGCTAAATTACAGATTCATACAGTTTATTAAAATTTGATGTTTTACTTGTAGCATTTTTAATTCACAAATGGGCTCAGGTGGTTAAAAATTATAAAATCAACATTAAGTGTGATCTTTCAACTCTATTATAATCTAAGATTAGTTTACTATACATTAAGTAAATTAAATTGTAGCATTAAGCTTTTGATAACTGAAAAATAAGAGCATACATATATACTTCTAACAAGTATTAATTGTATCAGTGAAGGATACCCTTCCAAAATTAACTGTTCATTAGCCACACTACCTAGTGTATATAATTGATAGTCAAATCAAAACAGTAGGTAAACACTAATATGATCAAGAAGTTTTGCTTATTATTTTGGTTTTTTTTTAAAGCTGTGAATTTCTCAGGCAAGGGAATAAGATCATATTGAGGCTTAAAATGTAAACATATTATTAAAAGTATTTTGGAAGCTGGAAGATTATTTTATAGTCATTAAAGATTTGAGATGGAATCTTTCAGGATTTAACTGGAAAATTTAAACATGAGATTGTTTTTATTAAAGTTCATGCATATTATTATTATTTTAATAATTATATAAAAATTTGTGTCCCTGATGTATAAAAATTGTTTTAAAATTAGATAAAACAAAACTCATTTTCAAAGGTCTTTATAATGTGGAATAGAAAAGATTTCATGAAACCACACAGAAAGAACTCAACTAAGTGTTTTCAGCCTAATAAAAATGTTGTAAAAATACTTGTAAGCTTGAAAATCACACTAGCTATTCTTGTTTCAAATTCTGTTTAATATATTGTTCTGTATGATTTTATAATAAACAGATTACTCCTTGAACAGGAATTAAGAATAAAGCTGCCAGGAAGAGGTTTTGTTGTCAGAGTAGTTCCCGCCTCATGTTTTGTAAGAGATTTCATGGTCCCATTGTAAAGAGTAGATGATTTAAAACGTGTTCCCAAGATAAACTTTCCCATTGTCATTAATGAGGATGGATAATACTGAGTGACAAGTGCATTAGGAATGACACAGAAAGAGCTGTTAGATTTGTCAGAGCATATCACTTCAGGCAGTGACACTTGAGGACATTCTTTCTGTGGATATTTGGTTGGTGGGGGAGGTCTGATTAAAGGATACCAAATTTGTGTTTGCTAATAGAATAATGTGTTGTGCAATGTATAGATATATATTTTCCAGTGTTTAGAAAAGATTTAGGAGTTTGTTTAGTTAAGGTCTTCCACATTTTAGATTTATGCCGATTTCCTCCTAAGAAAGTCATCAAACTTTAAATCTTTAAATATTAAAAATTTCCACAAAATTACTTTTTTTTTCTTTTAAAGTTTTTTTTTTCTTGAACTGTACAACTGAAGGAAAAATATTGAAAAATATATAAATTTTAAAAAATACTTTGCTGACTTATGATAGGGGACTCTTCTGTGTCACCTTGAGAACAAAGATTTTGAAATAAGATAAACATAATTTGTATTGTCTTTCTACATGTATTTTACTTTAAAGAAGCATGTTTTAAATATTGATCAATAAACAAATAATATATGACTATTCTGGTATTTAAAATATTTCCAAACTGTAATAGGCCTCTCAATTTTGATTCTGAACATGCAACTGGTCACTTTTTCGCCTTGATTCATCTTTCATGCTGCCAACCAAATTTTGTCTCTGTGTACCTTTTTGACACTAATAATGACTGAGTCTCTGTTCATTGGAGTTCAAGATTTCCCAAGCGGCAGTTTGGAGCTAGGATAAACTATCTATCATGATTGCATACCACTAATCTGTCTCAACCAAACCATCCTGTGACTGAAATTATGTTTGACAGTTCACCTCTTCTTGATGAACCTGAGGTGAACGTAACTTCAGACCATCCCTGGGAGGACATGGTAACTACTCCATATGTTACGGAGGGTCCTTTTATTTGTGAAACAAGACTTACACTATGCCTGTAGCTGAAGAGATATTTCTTTCTGTCTCTCTCTCTCTCTTCCTGTGAGTGTGTCTCTCTTTCTCTGTCTCCCTGTCTCACCCTAATTTTTCTAATTTTCATTAGAATTTCTTTTAAACATTTTCAACCATTAAAATTACTATCTATGGGTTAGTTTTGCCATGTGTTAAAATGGCAAAGTCATTTTTAAAAATACTTAATGCTCTCTGTAATGCTCTCTTACATATACCACAGTTGTCAAATATCAAAGATTTGCTCTTAGTATTTTCACTCATTCCTACATTTATCAGTTCTTGAAACGTCTCAGTCAATTTTTATATTATAAAATACTTCTAAAAGATGTTGATTCTCTCATTTTAATATAAAAATATTTTTCAAATTATTTTAAGGATTACAAATAGATTGAAAGATTAATAAACTGAACACTCACAGGAAATGCTACTACAATTTTTGATAAAGTGTCCTTATGTAGGCTTAATTATCATTTTTTACCATTATTATATAGAATCTGGAGAAAATGGCTACCTGGTAAAATAAACTTATTTACTGCCTTATATCCTTTTTGTAAAACTATCTTTCTTTTGTAATCAGAAACTTCAGCATTTTGAGATTATGAACAAGGAGATGTAAAGATTCAGTGTTAATACCCTGGAAAAAGAGAAATCTGATGTAATTTTCAAAATGTATATGGAGGGTTTAACAGTACGGGGTACTTAACCATTAACAACCAAATTGTTACCACTTACCATGGAAATAGTAAGTAAACAACATCTAAATTGGGGAGGGGAAAAAAAAAAGAACTAGGAGTATTTAAACAAAGCCATTTGAATATTAAATGGAGTTTCAAGGACTACATCTAGAAGTCTGTTTATAAACAGAGTTTATTTTAATCTCTCCTGGATTGGTGAAATGTAATTCTGTGATTCTCCCTAAAGATGTTCAGATGACCTGAAAAGTTTTGCCCATATAGTTCTGTTAGTTCATCAGAACAAGCATTCGATAAAATCACTCCTAGATGTCCATTATTTTTAATTAAAGTTTATTATTCCCTTGGAAAGGTTGTTTTAGTATAAAGCAATATTTTATGAAACACCAGGATAATCACTAAGCATTCTGCACAAAGCTTTTCTAAAACATCTAATGTCAAATAATCATCCACTTTATTTTGGAAATTTATATAAATTAATTTGCTAGTATCACAGAGATCATTGTTTGGTCAATATAGTAAGTGAAACACTTTTATATATTTGAAGGCAATATAATTATTTTTAACAAATGAGGTTCATCTGCTTTAATTTTTATTATCTTCTACAGTGTTTTTATTTCAGCTAATAGTTACCAGTGAGCTATGTAAGAGTTCAGTAACATCACTTAAAATAAGTATCCTGAAAAAAACTTTAGTAAACTGTTTATAATTTCCACAATTTTTATTTAAACTCTGTAATTTCTACCAGTGATTGTATAATACACTTCAAAGATGAATATCTGAAGAAAAGGGAGCACTATCAAAGTATTAATTAATTATTAAACTATTTATATGTGTTCTTTATTCCAAAAGTGATTAAATTGAAAAAGCCTAACTTATACACTGACTCTGATGTTAGACAGCCTTAATTTTGTGCTAAATTTTAACTTTGGCAGTAAAATCTGTGATCCGTTTATCTTATCATAGCCAGTTACTCCTCCCTTCTAATTATATGATCATTAAATGTACTTTTTTATTACATGATGCATCTGCATATTTTTTAAAATAAAATTGCTTCTATTTTTCCCATAAGCATCTATTTTCTAATCAAAAGAGTGGATATTACATTGCTTCACAGTAAATATCCAAAAATTTTAAAAATGATAATTCATAGCTATGATTTGTTAAAGTAATTGCTTCATTTGAAAAGTAGAACTTGTTCATTTTTAATTTAAACAAGTATATTAAGATATTTAAATGTGTAGTATTTAAATAATTATGCTTTTTTTTTTTAGGGCCTCAGTCTAATTTTTTTTAGCACTTTTCAAAATATACTTTTATGCCTAAGCATGAAAAATGTGGTAAGAAAAGAGTAAAATTGTCATGCCTTTTAGTAAATAGGTTATGTAAAATTATCTTGGAAAATGCCTTAATGCCATCACATAAAACACAATCAGTGTGCTCTTCAGACTATTTTTAGTAAAATGATTGGCAACACTCAAGTCACGTGTTTGTATCAAGAAGGAATAATTATTTCCCACTGAAATAATGTCATCACATTTGCTTTAGAAATTGAGATAACATTTCCTTTGGGTGTGGGGGTGGTGTGTGTTTGTGGGAGTGTTTAAGATACCTTGACTGGATATAACAGTTATTTCAATATAATGTTTATACTGGATCGAATGAAGTCTTGAGGACTAATTACCTGGAAGGCAAGATCATCCATAAGTTTTTCTTAATTATTCAGTAAATATTTATGGAAATACTTTTAGTCTAGTTTGGTGCTTTTTATCAAAATACATACATGTCTTTAAAGTTTGGTCTCTGGCCATCTCTCTAGCCTCATCTCCTGTCTTAGCTCCACATTGCAGCCAGACTCTCAACTGGAGTCCCTACATTCGCCCACTCTGTCTCTTCCAGGTTTTTTATAAATGCCAAAAGTACTCAACCACTTTCCTCCAAGCGTTCTTACCAGATTAGTCTTAAGATTCACCCTTCAATCCTTGAAATGGATGTCACTTCTTCCAAAATGTCTTTGCTAAGTCTCCAAGACCAAGTTTAGGTAGCCTCGCTCTGTATTCCCTGAATATCTTCTAAATTATCTCTACTAAAATAGCACTTACAGTATTATTTTAATTTCCTGCTTCCTTGATGTCTCTCTATCATACTGTAAGAAAGGAAAATAAAAAGTTGCTCAGTCATGTACAACTCTTTGTGGCCCCGTGGACTGTAGCCTGCCAGGCTCCTCTGTCCATGGGATTTTCCAGGCAAGGATACTGGAGTGGGTTGCCGTAAGCTGGTGACAAAAACTATGTCATGTTCTTATTCACTAATGCACCCACAACACCAAACTCAGGATCTAAGACACAACAGATGTTCAGTAAGTATCTGTTGAATGCAAAGCTAATAATCTGTGGAACTCTGTTAAATATCTGACTACATTGCTTTTTTTTTAAACTGTCATAACTATATTTAACATGATATTTATTATTATTTAACGTAATATTTAACATCTATCCTCTTAATAAAATTTTACGCGTACAGTACATTGTTGTTGACTGTAGGTATAGTGTACCTTGGCTACACCTGTGGGGTTTTTTGTTTTTGGTCTGACTTGGGTCTTCGTTGCTGTGTGCAGGCCTCCTCACATTGCAGTGAGCGGGAGCTCCTCTCTAATTGCAGTGTTTAGGCTTCTTAATGTGGTGGCTTCTTTTGTTGCAGAGCACCAGCTGTAGGGCACATGGGCCCAGTAGTTGTGGCACCATGCTTCCTTACCCCGCTGCATGTGGAATCTTCCCAGACCAGAGACAACGCCCATCCCCTGCATTGGCAGGCAGATTCTCAACCGCTGGACCACCAGGGAAGTCCCTGAGTACATCTTTAATTAGATCTTTGGATGAGTCTGAGTTGACTGCTCTTGCAAAAGAGCACTAGTAATCAAGTCTCAATGCCCAAATGCAGGGCAACCCTTACCCTGCCATAGTAACTGTACCAAATTGTTTTAATTTTCCCTAATTACCAAACTGTTTCATGTTGTTATGGTTAGAATACTCCCCTCTATCAACCTGAAGTTTAAAAAAAAAAAAATAACACCTAACTCAATCTTTCCTTCTTGGTAAAGATTTTGCTACCTCCTTCTCCATTCCATTCCCTGCCAGTATATTGACTTCTTTCTAAATCTTTGGCTTACTTAAACTTACCATTTTAATGAGAAACCATGTTGTTTGAGTCCCTAAATTTAATTTAATGTGTGTGTGTGTGTGTGTGTGTGTGTGTGTGTGTGTGTGTGTTTTAGCTCATCTATATTATAGCTTTTCCTCTTACCTCTACAGACATGTTGTAGAGATTCAGTATGGCTACCTATCAGGATGACTAATTAAAGCCAAACCAACTGAGCATTTAAAATGCACCCTTGAAATAGAGGGGAGGTGCCAAGTTGATAACATCTTGATAACGCTGGATAGTAATATCCCACGGGCTTACGTATTCATTGTTCCCAGTCAATTGACATTTATATCTATTATCACTTGAGTGCAACATGATTAATTATTTTATGATAATTTGAAGCATTGTTTAAAATTCAGTTTGGAAATGTTATTTCCTGGCCATTTTCTTTGACCACTCCTTTAGAGGATTTGGAGCCAGTGTAGTATTTAGGAAGATGATTTTTCCTTCCAATTTGTTATATACTAAGCCTCCTTGTTTTCCAAATAGAAGATTCTTTCTTTCTCCAGGAGTAATAATGTTATGCTACAGATATCAAAGATGAGGATAAAAATGTCACATTGTGATTCTATCTCCATGACGTTTCACAGTCATACAAAGTGGAAAATTTAAGCAAAGAAAGCCTTTTGCTTTTTCTATTGATGTCAAGAGCCATGTTTCTTGAGAATTTTTTCCCTCTAAATTGGGCATTAAAATAGCTATTTTTATGTCATAAAGTTATGATTATATCTTGAAATTTTATTCATAAAATATTTCCCCCAAATCACTCTTTTTCGTAAGCTTACTTTTTTCCTATCCAAGAAATAGGAATTGTAGTTCTCACTTTTTAATTAATTCCTAGCTACTTTAGTTGGAGATTTATTGCTTTAATCCATATCTAATGTGTTTATCACTTAGGAAACATTTTTTTAATGGGTTAGTAATTTTTTATAATGCTGTAATTATATCTCTCATCAGGATAATTATGTAAAAGTAAATAAAGGTAGGGCTAAGATAATACCTAATGTAGGATGCCTTTCAAATGTATAATGCTTATAATTAAAGATTTCAAACTGAAAGTAAAGGGCCTTGGTTTCCTTACACATCAGCCTAATTTTCAAAATAAAACCATAAAGTTAGCTGAATAGTTTCTTTATTTACACATTTACACATTGAATCACAACTGTCCACTTAGAAGATTTTTGTTAAAAAAAATTGTTAATGTGTCTTTACACTAGGAAACAGAACTTAAAAGATGAATTTTATGGCTCATGTAACCTGCAAGGTTGAGAGCAGTTATAATTTTAACTGGCCTAGTGCCATTAAAAAGTATTTAAGATTTATAGTAGGAAGTATTACTTCCTACTATATTACTTAAACAGTTGGACGAACCATCACACATTATCAGTCATTTAAAGTAAATATGATGCATCATGCATGATTTCAGAGACAATGCAGTATAGATAATCACTCATTAAGACATAAATAAGATTTTTTTTGTCTTATATTTTCCCACTTTCCTATGTTTTTTTCAGTTGGACTAAAAGAAAACCTAGTCTGGCCTAGCCTAGCACCTAATAACCCCGACAAACACATATGCATATTTAGATGCAGATAGCTAAATATAGATTCTCCAAAATACAGATCTTCACAGCAGACTTTCTAATGGCACATTGGGCTCCCCAGTGAATAATGGCTGCAGCATCTCAAGACAGAAAGCAACAGCTAAACTTACTTGTGAAGTGACTGTGAAAAGCGCTTCTCTTTCCTGACTGTGCTACGTAAAGAATTCCATGAACCACTGAAGTAGTCTCATGACTTATGGTTTAGCTGCTGGCAGTGAAGAATAGGCCATCAAGCTCTAGGTCCACTACACTATTACCAGTCTCTCACTCAGTCTGAGAACTTTATTTTTAAGCAGGGACTGACTATTTGCTGTATAATATTCATCTTTGTTTTTCTGGGACAACAAAGCAGATGGGAGAGGGGGGCAGCAGGGATGAGACTGATGATTATCAGTGGTGTACTCTGTATCTGAGGGATCAGAAAACTAGATACTCTGTAGGTCACTCAATGGCCTTCACCAGCCTACTCAAAACTGGACCCAGTTTAAGTAATTAATGGGATGGAGCCACCATGAGTGTACCCTGTACTCACTGCATGCTTCAATAAAAGACTTCTCTATTGTAGCAGTTTCTAAGTTGTTCTGTTATATTGAAGTTGTATCAGTTTAGAAACTGTGTGCCACCATTAGGGACTTTGAAGTCTTTTGTTGAAAGGGGATTTTGTCATAAAGCATTTATTATAAGTGGTATTTATTCTATTACTGTGAAAAATCTACATATAACTCCTCAGATATGACATGTGAATAAAAGTTAATTCACATATGTGAATTAAAGTTATTGAGCCTATGTGAGTTAAAAGTAATTATTTAATTAAACAGCCATCATATGCACAATTCATTTAATGTACAATTCTAATAACATGCTCCCAAATGGCTTTCATATGAACTGATGATCTTCTGTTAAGTGTGGATGAGTAAAACCCCCAAATTAACGAAACTATGATAGAATAATAGTTTTTCATGAGATCTCAGTTGCCATGTGTTTGATGCATAAACTCTAATCCACATTATCAGTCATCCATAACAAAATCTACTACTTCACATTATCAAAACTTTCTATATGAATTATTTAAAAGAAAATACCAGAAAATGTTTAGACAAGCCAACTATGTTTGGAATTTCTACTATGCAATATAGTATGCTAGTATTTACTTCTTGCTTCTTTTGATTATGTATCCGATGAGATGCTAGTTAGCTCGTTGTTGCTCTAATAGGACTAGAGAAGGATTTCTTAGAGATGCTATTATACTACAACATATTGCCTTACATAACATTGCCTTTCATGTAAGAAATGTAGATATAACCAGGAAAGCAAACCAAAGTCTGGTGTTTAGAGATATCCAGAATGGATGATCCTGTTAGCAATTCATCAGTCTGTTTATTTCACTGGAGAAAGTAAAGTCACTGATATTGTTTTTTTTTAATATCAATAAATAATGCAATAAGATCTGGTTAGAATTTCTTGAAATTTCTATTTAATAGATGATTTAATAGAACATTATTTAATAACCTTTTAGAACATTTTAAACATTGTAGGGAACGTTATTTAATAAAGGATTCATACCAGAATATTAAAAACATGTTCTTCACTTACTAAATATGGGGGGAAATTGCTTCTGAGTTGGTGTGTTAAGTTGCTTGCATGCTCTTAGCATTTTAATAAGAAAACCTTTATGTGATGTTCTCAGTCATCACCATGTCTTTGGTTGACATATTTTCTTTAATGAAAGATAGAAAATGGGAAAACATGTATTTCTATCTAATTTGAATAGAGGCCTATTTTATGAGTATATTTGGAAAGCTATGCCAAAACACTTGATATGGAAAGGAAAGTAATTTCTAAAGCTGTTAATATGAGTGACCTACCCCAACCATTTTTCTTCATTTTGCCAGCTATGCATTTCAGAATTGGAAATAAGGGGAGCTAAAACGTTCTTCCTTACAGCTTTGGGGTCTTCACATAGGCCTGTTTGAAAAATGCCAGGGCCTGGTTCTTCTTTCAAATGTGAAGATACTCACAAAATTACGCATGATTTATTCAGGAACAAGAATTCTGAAACAGTTTAATTTTAAATTTATGAACCGAATTAACATTCTGATCATATTACTAAATCAAAACTGAATGTTACATCTTTATATGCTATCAGTAATGTCTTCATCAATTGCGATTTCTAGAATATAGTTTAAAAAAAAAGTACCCGGGATTGTGAGCTAGACTAGGTGCTAGGTGTATTTGTAATGATGTGGCAGTTATGAAGCTTTGAAAATTACTGAAGATAAATGGTCAGTAATTGCTATAACCCTCTTTTTCCTATTTTATTGCTAATCCTACAAAAAGGTAATTGTTTATCCATCTGGTTTCCTTAGCATATAAATTCTTTGCAAGCAGGAAGAATGATCACAGTCAAATAGAAGTGAAGAATTGGGGGCAGGGGAGGGAATAGATTGTGATAGATTGAACATACAGAGTTCCTGCCCTCAAGAGTCACGAGAAGGTTATGTGATATAGCAGTTAATACATTTATACTTTTAAACATGTATTTGTTAAGCGTATATAATGTTAAAGTTATGAGTAAGCACTGTGGGAAATGCAAACACTACACATCTTCTGTTGTCACTTTGCCTCTCAGGTACATATACTGTGGAAGTTATAGAAGTCTCTCCTCTCTGAAAATACTGTAGTCATATAATCCTTTTCAGGTGGTTAGAGAAGTTTTATTTTTTCCGTCAAATTAAAAAAAAATCACTATTTTCCCAACATTCAGTCTGTTGACTCTGCCTTTGAAATATGTTCATAATTAAACCAGTTTTCACCAGCTCCAATGCTACCACTCGGTCTCGGTGCAAGCCATCATCATGTTTTGCCTGGACTATTGTATAGCCTGCCAACTAGCTACTTAATTTTAACCCTGAGCGCTAAGCCACTTCAGTCATGGCCGACTCTGCAACTATATGTTCTATAACTTGCCAGGCTCCTCAGTCCATGGGATTCTCCAGGCAAGAATACTCAAGTGGGTTATCATGCCCTCCTCCAGAGGATCTTCCGGACCCAGGGATCGAACCCTTGTCTCTTATGTTTCCTTCTTTGGCAGGAGGGTTCTTTAACCCTGACCTCCTTCAATTCTTTTTTTTCTTTAACAGCAGTCGGAAGGATGATTCTTTTAAAACATAAGACAGATTGTGTCATATTTCTGCTCAAAATTCCCTATCAATTCTCCATCTCGCTGCAAAGTCCTTTAGTGGTCACCAAGAAGACCGTATTGACCCGGCTGCCTTAACTCTCAGATCCCACCTTTTACTCCTCTCCCATAACTTGCGCTGATTCAGCCACACTGGCCTATTGCTTGAACATGCCAAGCCTCAGGGCCTTTGCAGTTCCCTTTGCCTGAAATGTACTTCTCTCAGATCTTTCCATAGCTGCCTTCCTCCCCCTTCATATATTAAAATATCACCTTTGTAATGAAGTTTTCCTGACCATCTATTTCAGAATCAGAGTTTACTCCCATTCTGCCATTCTCAATCACTTTTAGTCTGTGTTTTCCTGTAGCACTCATTACCTTCTAATCTGCTATGTAAGTTTCTTATTTATTATGTTCATCTTCTGTCTTCCTGTACTAGGATGTAAGCTTCACAAGCATAAGGACTTGTTCTTATTCTGTTCTGCTTATAGCAGTCTGACACATGAAAAGTGAAGTGAAAGTCACTCAGTCGTGTTCGACTCTGCAACCCCATGAACCATACAGTCTGTGGAATTCTCTAGGCCAGAATTCTGGAGTGGGTAGCCTTTCCCTTCTCCAGGGGATCTCCCCAACCCAGGGACCAAACCCAGGTCTCCTGCATTGCAGGCAGATTCTTTACCAGTGGAGCCACCAGGGAAGCCCAAGTGCTGGAGTGAGTAGTCTATCCCTTCTCCAGCAGATCTTCTCAACCCAGGAATTGAACCAAGGCCTCCTGCATTGCAAGCAGATTCTTAACCAACTGAGCTGTCAGGGAAACCCAGCACATGATAAGGTGCTCAGTAAATATTCTGAAATGAATATGTTTGTGTGTCTCAACTTATCTCAATTTATCTATTTTCTTCCCTTTTGTAATAAAATTATATGTAAGACTGAATTTGGAAGCTTATACTAGTACTAATCATGAGACCATTTATTGAGTGCTTAATGGTGTCAGACATTGTACTAAGCACATTAACTGTATTATCTCATTTAATCCCTACAACTAGCCCTCAGAGTCAGATGAGAAGGCTTAGAGAGGTCAAGTCACTTGCCCAGGGTAACATGTGAGGTGAACGACTAAGCTCCAATTCAACCCATAACAAAGGCACATCCTTCTTTGTAGCCTTTGGGATAAGGACATCTTTAGCAAGTTTTATTCAGTATCAATGTTCTTATATATATTTACTAAAAAAAATAGCTTGACTCAAAGAGTTAACGGAATACTAATGTGCCTAATGCCAGGCCTTCTTTTTAAGTAGCTACATGTCATTGCTGTTCAGTCACTAAGTGATGTCGGACTCTTTGCTACCCCGTGGACATACCAGCATGCCAGGCCTCCCTGTCCCTCACTATCTCCGTGTCCACTGAGTCATGGAGTTAGTGCCATCTAACCATCTCATCCTCTGCTGCCCCCTTCTCCTTTTGCCTTCAATCTTTCCCAGCATCAGGTTCTTTTCTAATGAGTCAACTCTTCGCATCAGATGACCCAGTATTGGAACTTCAGCTTCAGCAACAGTCCTTCCAATGAATATTCAGGATTGATTTCCTTTAGGATTGACTGGTTTGATCTCCTTTAAGTCCAGGGGACTCTCAAGAGTCTTCTCCAGGAGCTACATATTTAAAGATAAATTCTGACTTTAGAACTTTACAAATCCAAGTGATAGAAATGTAATATTCCTTTTAGATTGAAGGAAGAATGTATTCATGATATAAGGTGTAATATATCCTTGAAGAAGACTTGGAAATAATTCATTCCAAAATGATCATATAAGTTGGGCATTGAGTAATTTGAAATTGCCCAAGAAAAAAGGGACTAGAAGGAGAGGTATAAAAAGTGAGGTAATATGCAGTGGCATCAAAAGGATCTCATTTTTCATATGTTTTTTGTTTGAGTAATCTCTAAACTCATTTTTTAAACCATGTTCTCCATACATATTTTTAAACTGACATATAAAATTTTATTTTAATGTTTAATTTAAACATAATCCAACTTATATTTTTTCTTTCATGGACCATGCTTTTGAAGTTGTATTTTAAAAGTCACTGCCAACCCAGCATCATCTGAATTTTCTTCTGTGGTATCTTCTAGGGGTTTATAGTTTTACATTTTACATTTATGTCTATGATTAATTTTTAATTAGTATAAATGATGTAATATCAATGTCTAGATTCATTTTTTTGCATGTGGATATATATTTGTTCCAGCACTATTTGTTAGAAAGACTATCCTTTCCTCGTTGAATTACATTTGTCCTTTTGTCAAAGATAAATTGACTGCATTTGTGTGGGTCTCTTTCTGGGCTCTTTAGTCTGTTCTGTTGGTCTACGTGTCTTTTCTTTGACCAGTAACACACTGTCTTGATTATTGTGTATAGCTTCTAGTAAGTCTTGAAGTCTGGTAGTTTGCTAGAGCTCCTTAGCAATTATCACAGACTCAATGGCTGAAACAACAGAATTTTATTTTTCTCACAATTCTGGAAACCAGAAATCCAAGATCAAGGTATCAGCAGGGCTGGTTTTTCCAAGGCCATCGTCTTTAGCTTGTGGCTTATCCTCTTCTCCTTGTGTCTTTTTGTGGTCTTCCCTCTTATGTGTGCATATCTGTGTCCACATTTCTTCATGTAAGGACACCAGTCTTAATGGAACTGTGGCTTCTCTGGTGGTTCAGTGGTAGAGAATCCACCTTCAATGTGGGAGACACAGGCTTAATCCCTAGGTCTGGAAGATCCCCTGGAGAAGAAAACGGCAACCCACTCCAGTATTTTTGCCTGGGAAATCCCATGGACCAAAGAGCCTGGCGGGCTACAGTCCATGGGATTGCATTCGAGTCGGACATGACTTAGTGACTCAACAACAGCAACAATAATCAAGAAATACACAGCATGGACATACCTGTTTTAACCTGTGGTTAAATTTTATTGATACAATCTCTATATATCAGTACATCATGAATAACAGAGTTCATCAGTTTTTCAACTCACAGTTTTATAAAAATGCAGAATCACATATTTAACTTTAGGGTTTGTGGGTGTTATTTTTTAATTTGACTTTGTGTCATTTGGGGACAAGCTAGAATAATATTTCAGGCTTTCCTCCTTCTGAGACAGATATCCAAACTGAGATGAAAGAAGTGTTTTTAATTCATCTAGCAGCCACATGTAACTGTGCTTGGTTTACACCGTGAGGAAGTATTTGGGACGGCAGTAGAAACAGAGTTTGATTTGTTAGGTACACACCCTTTACATCACTTGTATCATATAAAATTGTTTATAAACATGGGTACCATAATATAGTAAACTCCGCCTGAATCAGTTCAGAAAAATATTTAGAAGCCTGCTGTTATAGCGCAAGTAAGTAAACTACTATTCTTACACCAGAAAAATGAATACAGTAGTAGACGGGATTAGACAAATATGCTGAAAATCAAGTCAAAGCTTTCTAAGTGTAATGAGCACAGGATACTAAAAATACTCACACACAAAAGAGCTGCTGCCTCTGTTTGAAAGCAGATTAGAAGACTGTAAGAGAAGGTAACACTTGTGATCTAGAAGAATCTGGAGAGAAAATCTATCAGGAAATGGCTCAGGTACATACACAAGTAAACTAAATAGAGCACTATATTTCAACCAGAACAAGTCTGGAGGAAAACAGCTGCTGGTGTTGATTCAGTGGATCTATAATGTTAAGGTCACATTTCTGTGATTTTCTGAAACTTATCTCCATGCTTGTTGCCTCATGATCACAAGATAGTGGCTGCAGCTCCAGCTACCAGTCTGTAGTCTAGCAGGAAGAAGGCGTTGAGAGAGGGAGGGAAAACACTTTCCAGATATTCCTCTGCAGACTTCTGTTTACAACTCATTGGCCAGAACTTCACAAATTACTACCCTGGCTGCAGAGAATCTGGAGAGGTGAGAGTTTTTAGCTATTCACATTGCCCTTCTCCAAGCAAATTCAGGAAATGTTGAGGTAAAAAGAGTAGCAGGAATACATCATGTGTTACTTTGGAGGTAGAGAGATTGAAACCAGGTCTCCCATATTGCAGGTAGATTCTTTACCATTTGAGCCACCAAGGATTCTCAAAGAGACACAGTGGAAGTTAAAAATAAAAGCAGTAGAACTGGATTTTATCCTGCAAAGCCTTTGGTGCCAGGCTGCGGAGGCACTTCCGATTAACTTAATAGGCATTGGGAAGCTATTTAATGCTTCTGAGCAGTGAGATAACATCATGTGTGCTGACCCATCATCATATTTTAATTTTGTAAATAAAATGATGTTAAATAAATTTTATAAAGAAAGAGTTTACAATAGATAGGTGGGTCATTTCTAATACTTGTACTGTTTATCATGGCACCAGAGTGTCAATTCTACAAAATCCATTCAGTCTAGGTATCCGTATTAAAAAAAAAAAAAAAAACAACTTATATTTGTGTTTTACTAAAATATTTTTTTCCTTTAACAGTTTATTATTGTGGATTGCTATACATATAGAGCTCAGATTTATAAGAATGTACAGCTTAGTGATTTATCAAAAAGTGAATATTCATATGACCATAACCCAAAATAGGACTTCCCTGGTGGCTCAGATGGTAAAGCATCTGCCTACAATGCAGGAGACCCAGATTTGATTCCTGGGTCAGGAAGATCCTCGGAGAAGGAAATAGGAACCCACTCTAGTACTCTTGCCTGGAAAATCCCATGAACGGAGGAGCGCGGTAGGCTATAGTCCATGGGGTTGCAAAGAGTCAAACACAACTGAGCAACTTCATTTCACTAACCCAAAATAATATTAGAACATTATCAGCTCCCAGATGCCACCCTAATTCTCCCCTAGTCACTAATCATTCCTCCTCATAATGACAACCACTGTTGTAACTTATGTTTTTTTATAAATATATATCCTTGAAACAAAGGTTTTACTTTTAAATATATATATACTTGGAATCATATTCTTCTATATTTGACTTCTTTCAATCAACATTTTTAAAAATTCTACACATGTCATTGTGTAGATCAATGTCATTGTATACGCTGTGTGTGCTTAGTTGCTCAGTCATGTCCAGCTCTTTGCGACCCCATAGATGGGAGCCCACCAGGCTCCTCTGTCCATGGAATTCTCCAGGCAAGAATACTGGAGTGGATTGCCATGCCCTCCTCCAGGGGATCTTCCCAACCCAGGGATCGAACCCAGGTCTCCCTCATTGCAGGCGGATTCTTTACCATCTGAGCCACCAAGTCTAGTTGTGGATCTGTTTTCTGTCTTCTTTTCCTTGTTTCTAAAAGTTTTAAGAGTGATTGAACTCACTATAATAAAAACAATAAATGATTTATTATACAAAGTCATGTGACTATAATATTTCTTGTTGCTCTTTAGTTAGGAACTAATGCTATGCATGTAGAGCAACCAAGATAATTCACTGTCTTTATGGGATTAAAGTACTGATAATTGGTCCAGGACAATAGGAGTAAACCAGGGCTTGCTGATGTGACTAAGGGAATAGTTCTGTTTCTGCCTAGAGTCTTCTGAGGGCTCCCACATTGTTCTTGCCCCAGGTGGTCAGCTCTGCGAGAGGATGGCAATGTCTTTCTTGAGGGCTGAATAGACTGAACCAGCTTTGCTCGTCAGCCCCAGGCAATAGCTGTATAAGCCTTAGTTCTCTGCCTCCATCATCCATGCTCACTGTCATTGGCCTCTCTGTGGCCACATGCTCCCTGTGTATCTTCAGTTTAAGGCTATATTTTCTCTCCTTGTTATGATCCTGAGAAAGGAGGGCTGAGGGAAATTTAAGCCCCGCATTGTGAGAAAAGTCGTCTACCTGCTTTAACCGGGAGCTGAAAACAAATCCCACATTTACATAGCACTATAATCTTCACAGAGTAACACCAATAGCAATCTCCCAGGAAACCTCAACTCAGAACACTCTTACTGAATCACATGGTGCCCAGACTTATACTGTTTGACTTTGAACATTTACAAAGCTTTAAGAACGTTATTACACTGAAGTATTTTATTCTGATATGGAATTTTGTGTTCTTATCCTTGTTTGTATCAAATATCTTTTTTTTCACCCCACGTATATTTTAAATGATCTCTTCTCTGAGATATCCACTAACCTCTATCAGTTCTCTTACAGCCTCTCTAAATATCCCTTTTTTCACTTTCTCTGGGTGTTTTTCCTCTTTTTATCCCCAAAGATGATGATGATGGTTAATGAATGTTAACCCCAACAATGAATATTATTATTCATGGAGTGAAGTCGCTCAGTCATGTCTGACTCTTTGCAACCCCACGGACTGTAACCTACCAGGTTCCTCCATCCATGGGATTTTCCAGGCAAAAATACTGGAGTGCGTTGCCATTTCCTTCTCCAGGAGATCTTCCTGACCCAGGGATTGAACCCAGGTCTCTCTCATTGTAGGCAGACACTTTACCGTCTGAGCCACCAGGGAAGCTCTTATTTATTGAATATTTGTTAATTATTCGTTGAATATTCATTATATTCAATGAATATTAAACCCAACAATAACCATGACTAAACACGTACTTACAAGTGCTGGGCACTGCACGAATTACACATAATAACTCACTGAACTCTCAACAGCCTTATATAGTTAGTTCCATGACTATCCCTATGTTTTATATGAGAGGTGCAGAAAGGTGCCCAGGGAACTCTGTTCAGCATTATGTGGCAACCTGGATGGGAGAGAAGTTTAGCAGAGAATGGATACATGTATATGTATGGCTGAATCCCTTTACTGTTCACCTGAAACTATCACAACATTGTTAACTGGCTATATTCCAGTACAGAATAAAAAGTTTAACTTAAAAAAAAACATTGTAAGTCAACTATTCTTCAATAAAAATAAATTTTAAAAAATAGCTTACTTATAGTCACACAAGTTAAAAACAGAGTCAAGTTTCTAACCTGGATACTCTTTAAGTCCAAATGCACGTGTTCTTAACTTCTCATCCATTGTTCCTGGTCTCCAGAAGCTCCTCCTCTTAGTAACTCCCTCTTGCCTTTTCTTCCCTACCTAATTCCAGGGCCAATTCTAGTAGCAAATTTTTAAGAAACTCAGTCTCACTGATTTCACCAGTCTGGCATAAGGTTTGGATACCCTAGTGTCACCAGCTAAAATCTTGCCAGCTTGGTGGTCTCTGTAACCCAGCAATCTAGGCATGAGCATGCCTTATCCAACTATGCAGCAGTTTCAAGAGAGCTATTGACAAATCTGGGCTTCCCTGGTGGCTCAGATGGTAAAGCGTCTGCCTGCAATGTGGGAAACCCCGGTTCAATCCCTGCCTAGGAAACACCCCCTGGAGAAGGCAATGGCAACCCACTCCAGTACTCTTGCCTGGAAAATTCCATGGAGAGAGGAGCCTTGTAGGCTACAGTCCATGGGGTCGCAAAGAGTCAGACACAACTGAGCGACTTCACTTCACTTCACTTCACTGACAAATCTTAAGAGATACTATAAATGAAGAGCTGATATTACTGTACTTGATATTTGCCAAGACTTGAAAGATGAAAGGAGGAGAAAAATAATAAGTAAACTACTCTAAGACTGTAAGATTAGCAGTCCATTAGTAAGAATTTTAAGTGCTTATTTATTTGTTTTCCCCATTAGCTGCTGAAGTTAAAAAGATACAGAAGCAGAAATTCTGGTAATTCTGTCTTGATCACACCAATTCCACTTTCATGATATTTTCTTTCCTTGAGATTCTATGTACATATTCAGAGCACATGTCAGTTCTCACCCACTTCCTAAACCTGACCTGACAGCTGTATCCTCTGTTGACCTCTCTCTCTCTCTGTCCCCCTTTCTCCTCTCTCCCTCCCTCTCCCCACCTTCTATTTTCTCTGTTACTTATAAAATTAATACTTTTCTATTCATTGTTCAGTTGTCTCATTTTTGTACATTTTGTACAGTGCTGTCTATCTCAATTTGATTAGATATGTGTAAAAATTCCTACTGAGTGCCAGGCCCTTTGTGAGTATACAGATGTTTGTTAACACAGCCCCTACCCATGAAGAGCTCACAGACTAGCAGAAGAAACTGACATATAAACAAATTAACCATAATAGAAATTGGTTGGTATAAAAATAGAGTTAGGTATAAATTGCTATGTAAAGATTAATAATGGGATAATTCTAGTAGTACAGAAAAAACATATTTGAGTGCAACTTGAATGTCCTTTGGATTGTAAAATATTTATATCCTCCTCACTTTCTATTTTCATTATATTCATTTTGACACTTTACTTGTCTGTTAAACTGTAAGTTCTTCAAGGTCAGGAATTATATGTTCAAAGCCATTGTTTCATCCATAATACCATACTATTTCACTGAATAAGTATATTTGGTGCTAACCAAGTATTTATATTCATATAAATAAACATTTATTTCTATTTCCTCATCTTCTCTCTTCTCACACCAGATCCCAACTGGTCAGCATACATTTTTGTATTTTAATATCCCATTTTATTTAACATAACATTAACTATGTAGTATATTTTTAGAACGGCTTATTTTACTTACAAACATGTAGTTTCTATGTCATATCTTGTAAGTAAGCATTGAGATATTTGCTCTTTAACCCTTTATGAGCTTTTATGGTATCTTTTGTAAGCATGATAAAAATGAAAAACTTAGGGGTTTTTTCTCTTGCATACTATAATTTATGGGAAATTCTCAAGTTTATTATTTTCTTCCAGCAAGTCAAAATAGCTGAAGTTTCAAATTGATAAAAGAAAAGAAATGTTTAAAAGCCATGTTTAACTACCATAATGTTAAAGTTACAAACTGGAAAATTTAATATTATGAATCTTACTTCAGAACAGAATAAAATAGACTCAAGATCTCCTAAATTTCATGGACTAACCCTGAGGTTTATCTTATAAACATTTAAACCCATCATCATTTTTTGCTAATTCCAAGGCCAAGAACATTTTTAAGATTAAAGCTTCAAATGAATTAAGATCACCTTAAGGTATAGTAAAATTATTTGCCAAATATCTATTTGAGAATCTGCTATATGAGAGGCACTGGTGATGCAAACATGAATAAGACATTACTTCTACTTTGAAGAGCTCACTATTTAATAAAGGGATTTGTCCAATCTGTATTACAGGGTAAATTCAATTGAGTAAATTCAGTTGGCTAAATATGAATTTCAGAATTGATCAGAAGTAGAAAAGACCTCTGTCAAAGACTTTAACTCAGTTCACCATTTCAGAAGCACTGTTGCTTACACATAGTATTAATAGGTACTAAGTAAATGCTTGTTAAGTATCTTAAATGCAAACATATTTACTGTAATTAAATATAAATATCTGACTTTTTCATTAAGACTTCAGTTTAAACAAGGATAAGGGAAGGAAACTGCCCCCAAGAGAGAGCCAGATCATAATGTTATTTCCAGAAGGAATGCTTTTGGATTCTCTCCTATGAATAATGGGGAGCCTTTTAAGTGTTTATTTAGTGATTACTGATGAGGGTTATGTTTTTAAAATATCACTTTGACTGTGGTATGAAAAGATAAATTGGAAGGGGTGACAAGACTGGAGGCAGAGTCTAGTTAGGACAATGTTGTAAGAATCCAGGTCATTATCATCATCATCATGACCTGAACTAAGGAAGAAATCTGGCAGAAATGCATTAGAATCAACTGAATTTAGTCACTGTCACTTGATGAGGGAGAAGGAAGAGTCTAAGGTGGCTCCTGATTTTCTGGTTTGAGTGCCTTGATGAAATAAGTGTCTTTCACTATTAATAAAATAAGGACCATAAGGAAAAGCTGTCAATGGGGACTTGCAGAATGGGACATGTTAGTAGGAAAAAACCTACAAACATTTGGGTGTGTGAATTTGTTTGGGGTGGTATATGGGCCAGTGATATAGATTTGGGGATCAGTGTTATATTCCTGGTAGTTGAAGTTTAGAAGTTGAAGTTCAAGATTAGAAAATAAGTTTGAATTCAGACCTATTAGAAAATATGTTTGAATACAGAAGACATGGCACAGAGGAATCCTGTGGAATGGTCTCATGGAAGTTGAGGGAGGAGAGGATTTTGAAAAGAGAATAAGGAACAATGCTAAATGCACTGAACAGTGACTAAAAAGTCAACAGTTGAATTGTGGATAGAGAAGTCTGTTTCATTTGGCAGTATGAGTCTCATGGGTGACCATCAGTCAAGATGTTTCAGGGGTACTGAGTTCAGAGCTTTGATTACTTGCAACTACTGGAGTATTCAATTTTTTTTTAAGTATTTAAAAAGTGAGTGAGAGGTGAAGAAGTAGAGACAGCAGGTATCCACTCTTCCAAGCTTCTGAGTATGAGAAATGGGAGAAAGAATAATGACTGGGAGAGAGGCAGTGTAGAGGGTTTTTCAGTTCTTTTGTTTTTCCCTTTATTAATCCTTGATTAAAATATTGCTTTTGGTTGCATTTTCATGAGTTAATGTTAAACTTAGTATTTTTCTATAATTAATCTTTCTACAATACTTTTGGTCAGTGCTATAAATTGGAAAGAATCAGGGTTACCCCCAAACCAAATTAAGGAGAAATACTGATGTGATTACCGTAAGTGCACAGGATTAAAAAATATTTATGACAGAAATATGGAAAAACCATGATTGAATAAAAGGAAGAAGTTGACAGCGTGTTGGATAAATGTGAGATATCTTACAAATGATTTTTAAATGAGGCCATCTGTTAAAGCTTGCTGATGCTCTCAGTCTGGAGCAAGAGGTTATTTATGTTTTCACGCAAATCAGGCTTTAACCAAAATACTTTGGAAAAAACAGATGCCTTATAGAAATTCATTATTCCTAAAATAATTACAACCCTCTAAATGTTAACATCCTTTCCTACAAAGAATGGTATTATGCTAATACTGTTTATATATATGAATGTAAAATTCCTGTATTATTGCTGTAATGCAATGCAATGGTTTCTCCCTACCCCCACCTCCCACCTCACCCCAGGAAATACATGCCTGCTTACCAGGACCAATTTTCTACTTATTTAGCCAAAAATAATTGACCTTTGAAAGTCATAACCCAAGTATTTTCACTTTCTACTCTTGTGTGTTTTTTTTTTTTGACCCCCAGTAAGTCTTACCAGATAGATGGAAGTAAAGGAAATTTTATGATAGAATATAGTCATTCTGTCATGTTTCATTAATGTTGAAGAGAAAGAATTAGTATTCTTTTGCCAGAAGAGGAGCTTCCAGTGTTACTACTGTGTTACTAACGTGCATAGTCACTCATTTGTAAAGGGTGAACGCTGTGTGCAGAAGTGCCCACAGACAGAAGAACTATGAGCATCCCTAACTTCCACATTCACATTAGATCAGTTTGAGTCCACACATAATAGAGATCAAATCTGTGAGTGTTGGAGAAAAAATCTGAAGAGACTTATTATTTGCAGTTTTTATCATTACTGGGAGAGCAGCAAATTAGAATCAGTTCTGTCATTTATGGCTTTTTGTTACCTTTGTCACTGAGTCAACTGTTGAACCAAATTCCTGGCTCAACATTCACTTTAGTACCATGAGAAGATTTTACACATAGACTCTCTATGTAGCCCCAGTGAAAGTATTATTTATTGTGTCTTCTTGTCCTCTGGGAATGCTTTTACCTTCAGTAGGCTCCTATTTACCTTAAACTAGTAGCTTAACCATTCAGATGAATCATCTCATTTCTCTGTCCTAAGTGCTCTTTGAGTTGAAGCATTTGTCAGAATGGAAGATGGAAGAAAGACTGGAGAACTCCGTTTTTGAAGGCCCTGCCTAACTCCTTACTCGTGACAAGGAGTCTGCACCTCACATTGTGTGTGCTCTGTAACGTGGTCGGAAATAGTGATTGGAGTGAGGCTCTGCAGTCCCATGGCCTGCCTTGAGCGTTGGCTTCATCACTTCTTGGTTGTGTATGTGTGTGTTCAGTGTGTGCTAAACAAATAATTCCTCTCTGCCCCAGTTTCCTCATCTGTTAATTAGAGGTAATAATACATACTAATAGTCCTGTAGTGTTAGTCGCTCAGTTGTGTCTGACTCTTTGTGACCCCATGGACTGTCGATTGCCAGGCTCCTCTGTCCATGGAATTCTCCAAGCAAGAATACTGGAGTGGAATAATACATGCTACTATATATAAAATAGATAACCAACAAGTATCTACTATATAGCACAGGGAGCTATACTCAATATTTCTTAATAACCGGTAAGAGAAAAATGGAGTAGGAAATGGCAACCGACTCCAGTGTTCTTGCCTGGAGAGAGTCCATGGCGTTGCAAAGAGTCGGACACACTGGAGTGACTGAGCACAAAGGAGAAAAGAATCTGAAAAAAAAGAGATGTGTGTGTAACTGAATCACTGCTGTTTACCTGAAACTAACAAAACACTCTCATATCAACTATACTTCAATGAAAATTTTTAAAAATAGGGATAATGGCACCTTCCACATAGTGTGGTTATGAGGATTAAATAAGGTAATATCTTTTTTATTTTTTAAATTTTTAATTGGCGGATAATTGCTTTGCAAAATTGTGTTGATTTCTGATGTACAGCAATGTAGATCAGCCATAAGTATATATTCTCCCCTCCATCTTGAGCCTCCCTTTACCACCCCCAACATACCCCTCTAAAAACTTGGCATAAAACCTGATGCATTATTGTGGTGATAGTGGTGGTGGTTTTTCTCATAGACAGAGAAGCCTTTCCCTGTTCATGGAAGCCAGGAGAAGTACTCATTAGCAGACAATAATCCTGCAGTTTTTCCATACTGGGAGAATATTGCTTGTTCTGTGAAATGGCACCAAAATATTGCTTGTCTCATTAAGGAAGGAAAAGAAAATACCATGTGCTTTCATGAGTATTATCTCATTTAATCCTTAGAACAATTCTTGCAAAATTAATTAGCCCATTTCCACATGTGAGACCTGAAGCCTTACACAAGCTCAAATGGCTAATGGGTAACAAAGCCAAGATTCATTCACAGGAGTAGCTGACTCAAAAGCCCATCTGTTTCCACCTCACTCTACTAGCTGAATTGTCAACCTTTGGGGCATAGTTACTTTTCTCCCTTTCTAGATGTGACAGATTAAGAGACCTCTACAACAGTCCAGTCCTACCTCTTCTCTTTTCAAGTGAGAGACAGTAAATACGGTAGACACTCAAACAAAGTTTGGCCAATGACCAGTCAAATACTTCCTTTTCCTAAAAAGAAAATGCACATTTTGCATCTTTAATATTATAACGGTTTATTTGTACTTACTAAAATAAGGGCTCCCATGACTTTGTAGAAAACTAAAACTAGAATTTCATATATGAAACCAGATTATCCAATTGAGTCTATAATCTTTTCTATTGAATAGGTTACAAAGTCCAAGTTAATGAAAAGTATTAACTGTAGTATTTTAATAGCTTCCTATCCTCATTCTATTTTAGACTTTATTTCTTTAAAGAAAATGTTGACTCCAAAAATTTTTGCTTTTGAGCAGAAGCAATAAAATTCTTATCTAGTAATAAATTTATCTGAAAATAGGAAGGCCATATGAGTAATAATTACTTTCTACCTAAGATTAATCAGGATAATGTGTTTACATGTGTAGGGCACTTGAATCATAGTGGGCTTTTCAGAAAGAATCAAATTTCAAAGTAAAGCTTACTACGTCTTTTTCAAACTGATGCGTGGCTGCATGAGAACACTATTATTTTTTTGTTCAGCTACATCATGTTCCTACACTGAAACCCTTCCATGCTTACCCAGCTTATGCCAGTCTTTCTAGAAACTAATCTTTATTCTAGCCACATTTATGTCTCTAAATAGCTATGCATTATTGTATACTCATCTGTGTTTCTCTCTTGGCACAGAGCAGAAGATTCTTCCACTGACTAGTTGTATAACCTAGTATATAACCTTAGGAACATTACCTGACCTCACTGTGCCTTAGCTCTTCATCACTGTGTCAGCTACTGTGCCAGCTCCTTTATATATCTGATTTCATTTGTCTTCATGTAAATCTAAAGAAGAGGCCAAAGAGCTTCAGTAATTTTCCCAGTGTTACATGGCTTGTAAGTAGAGCCAGAATTCAAACACACTTGTGATTCAAATCCTCTGTTGTACACTGCTAAAGTGTATTATATCTCCTCAACCCACACTGCTCCTAGAGCTTTAGTCTGGGGAGAGTTTTTCATGCTCCTTAACCTCTATAGGGGCTTCCAAGGTGGCTCAATGGTAAAGAAACTGCTTGCCAAACAGAAGATATGGGTTCATCCCTCGAGTAGGAAATAGCAACCTGCTTCAGTTTTCTTGCCTGGAAAATTCTATGGACAGAGTATCCTGGAGGGCTACAGCCCATGGCATTGCAGAGTCATATACAACCGAGCTTACACACACACCCTCTATACACACCACTACTTTGCCCCAGCTAACTGCTTTCCCAGGTGAGAATGTATAATGTCCCACTAAGTAGCCATCAACTTTTTTTTCACCCCAGCAGGGATATGACACACTTACACTAGTGACTTAACATGATTCTTCCAAAGACAGGACTCAGGAGCTGGGCAGTAAGGACCAAGTGTACTTTGAAGAATCCTCTTTCTCTGGTGTGATCTCAACGTGTTGTAAGCTGTAACAACTCAAGAATATTGGCAAGGCACTATACTGGACACTTGTGTTAATTCATTTAATCCTCACAACAACTTTGAAATTGGGTCTGTTATCATTTTACTGATTAATGTACTGAGATGCAGAGGAGTTAAGTACCTTGTCTGGCTTACTGCTCACTTTTTCTTTACAAAGATGAACCACATACTCAATGCTGACCTGGTAAACTGCAGTTTGGAATGACACCTAGTTAAGAATTTCAAACCATAAATTACTACTTCTCCCCCCATTTTCCCTTCTTTTCAAGCATGAGTTTCCTCACAAGCTACTGACCAAGTCCTGTGTTGGCTTCTAGTTCTTTGCACAAGTAAGTAATTGAGAAATGTTATCTGGTTGACAGTGCTAAAACGGGAAACACTTGAAACAAGTAAATCTGTTGGCAAGAATGTGTAGTATAGTAGTTAAGAGTGCCAGACACAAGTCCACTGGACCTGTCCCACCAGTTGCTAGCTATATTAATGTAGGCGAGTTGATTCCTTTTTTCCTTGTCTGTAAAATTGGAACAATCATAGTATTAGCATCATGAAATGGCTATGGGATAAACTGAGAAAGTGCTGTAAGTACATTGTACACATGCTTAAATATTAGTCACATAGTAAATATTAGTCATTAACTAGTAATAGTTAAAGGGCTTCCCTGGTGGCTCAGATGGGAAAGAATCTGCCTGTAATGCAAGAGACACAGGTTTAATCCCTGGGTTGAGAAGATCCCCCTGGAGAAGGATATGACAGCCCTCTCCAGTATTCTTACCTAGATAATTCTATGGACAGAGGAGCCTGGCAGGCTACAATCCATAGGGTCTCAAAGAGTCAGACATGACTGAGCAACTGAGCGCACACACAAGGTCTTCTTTACTGAGCAGGTAGTCTTGTGTGCTTTCTTATTTGAGACATTAATATACTTCTTCAGGAAAATGGAAATTATTTTAAATATTTTGAACACCAGAATGCCATTTTGTAACTTACCAAGTTTTCTACATTAATAACTTAAAAAGTCTTGAGGGATAAATTAGGAGATTAGGATTGAAATATATATACACTACCAGGTATAAAATAAATAACTAATAAGAACCTACCTGTATAGCATTGGGAACTCATCTCGGTATTCTGTAATGATCTACATGGGGAAAGAATCTAAATAAGAATAGACAAGTGCATATGTATAACTGATTCAATTTACTGTACAGCAGAAACTAATACAACATTGTAAGTCAACTATACCCCAATAATTAAAAAAAAAAGACTTAAGAAGTCTTGTAAAGAGCAGCCACTTTTCTAGTAGCGTTTCAAATGGCTCAGCAAAGCAAGTTAGTACAGATAATTTTTAAATGATACCCAGTCACAAGTACCTTCATTTCCCTTGATCACTTTTTTCTGACTACCTTTTTTGTTATATACCTTATGAATTTAAAACATGACAAAAGATGAATTTCTTAATATGTACATTATGTTTTCTGAGCCTGTTAATTCTTTAAGGAAATTAACAAAAAAAAATAATGAACCCATGTTATACAGGTACTTAATTTTTTTTTAATCTGTGGTAGTACTATGGTAATTAATGCTTATTTTATGCAAACTAGAGTGTATCTGTTAATGGACACATTACTGTCAAGAAAATATTACTTGTCTTAATTATCAGTAATGAAGCAGGGATAAGCTGCTCACTTAGATATAATATATCTAATGACCTTTTCAGTTAGAGGTTGTGATGGAAGGTATCAGTTTCACAAATTATGCTTCATTCAGCTTCTGGCCTTTGTGTAGATTAATGGTTTGTGGATGAGTTTTAAAGTCAGGCATAAATTGTGTTTGGTGTTTAAAAGTGATTTAGTGTCTTGCTTTTAGTACATCATTTTCTCGTTTATAAAGCTTCAGTTTTATCTTCCAGCTTAAAAAAAATAATCTATAGTAAATTTAGGACTGCTTTACTAACTGCCAATGTTGGTTTTTTTTTAACCTTACCAAATAAAATGGCACTTCTGTATTCACTTTTTAAACCAAAGAACAAGTTTCTTTGTTATTTCTGAATTTAGGACAGTAAACACAATGACTGGGAATATAAATATTTATAATACCATTTTTCCTAATTAGATTTCCTGAGATGACACAAAGCTGTTTAATGTGAGAGAATTTATATTTCTTAATCAGCTTCTTACTGAATAACAAAGGTCTTACCTCAGGGTATTAAAAAATCATTCAAGAACTCATAGATTTAACCTTGTCTTCAGACCAGTAGGGGAAATGCTTCATGTTTTAAGTAACTAAGGAAAGAACCCACCTGTCAATGCAAGAGACATAAGAGATGCAGGTTCAATCCCTGGGTCAGGAAGATCCCCTTGAGGAGGGCATGGCAACCCACTCCAATATTGTTCCCTGGAGAATCCCATGGACAGAGGAGCCTGGTGGGCTAAGGTCCACTGGGTCGCAAAGAGCCGGAAACTACTGAAGCAACTTAGCATGCACATATGCACAAGGATTTAAATGTTAGAGATCAATGCAACAAGGCAATGAGCCAAAAACTCAATTTTTAATTCATTTTTTAAGCCTTTTCTATATAAATATCTTATCAGAAGCTCAGTAAAGAAATCTGACAAAATTGGAGCTGCTCCATTTGAATGGAAATGTATTCCTACAATAACTGGAAGGAATCTAGGGCTCTCAAGGAGCAGAGTTTTGATTCTATGATCCTGATGGTCATATAACTAACAGACCCAAACACTAGAGTAGGAAAGACCATCTTTCCAACCCCCTCATTTTAATGATGAGGTGCCTAAAATCTAAAATGTAACCAACCTAAGTTCAGGTGGTCAATAAGTTCTATGACCTAAAATGTAAAAAATTTTTTAAAAAAGCTTTAGTAGTTTTAGAGGTAGAATCTTTCCTTTACTCTCTCTTGCCCTACTGATGTCATCATGAATTTTGATCTCTCCATTTAAAGAACAGTTTCTGAATTGACCTACTCTTTTCATTTAAAAAAAAAATTAGCCATAGGTTTCCATTTTCTTTTTTTTTTAGTTTTTTATTTTTTACTTTACAGTATTGTATTGGTTTTGCCATATATTGACAAGAATCCACCATGGGTAGGTTTCAATTTTCAAGGACACAATAAAGTCCCACCTGTCCCCATGTATTGTCTCTTTACTTCTAGCACTGTTGCTCACCTTGGTGCAGACAGGAATGTACCTGCGCTATACGTGAGTTCCTTCAGTTCCTCAAAACTATATTCACACATGCTGTTGCCTCTGATTGGAAAGCTCCATCTAACAACTTCTCTACTTCCTGCCACCGGCGTCTCAACCAGGCTCACGTCCCTTTATCCTTCGGGTTATGGTTTGAGTGTCACAGCCTCCTTGAGGACTTCTCTGTTCCATCCACACCGAGTCTGGATCAGACACCACTCGTGCTCTCACAGCATCCTGTACCTTTTCTTTCAGAGCAATAGCCTCCCCTTCTGAAACATGCGCACTTCCATAAATGTAGGGACCACATGATTACTACATCATGGAATCCCCAAGCCTAGCAGAGTTTCCGACTCATAGCTAACACCCTGTATTTACTAGTGAGGGAAGAGAGGAACATGGGCTCCACTCCACTCTCAAAGAACGCAACATGTTGAATGGTATGAACCTTAAGCCAGTTTCTTGTTGAGGAGCAACTGTTGACTTCCTGTCTGAGTTTGGCAGACTCTCTGACTTTAAGACTTTATTTCCTTTTCCGGTAGGATGATAGTGCCTTCTGTCTGGGTATTCTTCCTGCTGAAGTGAAAGTTTTCTCTATCAGAGCTTCATCTTCAGTTTCTGAAGTATAATGAAGAAGTCATGTTCTCCTTTGGATACCAGATTAAGGAGGTTTCTCTTAGAAAGTAATTTCTTCAAAAGCATCTTACTTTTCTCCCAAGTCCCAAGAAATTAGTTGGGGCTTCCCTGATAGCTCAGTTGGTAAAGAATCTGCCTGCAATGCAGGAGACCCTGGTTTGACTTCTGGGTCAGGATGATCTGCTGGAGAAGGGATAGGCTACCCTCTCTAGTATTCTTGAGCTTCCCTGGTGGCTCAGCTGGTAAAAAATCTTCCTGCAATGCAGGAGACCTGGGTTCAATCCCTAGGTTGGGAAGATCCCCTGGAGAAGGGAAAGGCTACCCACTCCAGTATTCTGGCCTGGAGAATTCCGTGGACTGTATAGTCCAGGGGGTCACAAAGAGTAGAACACAACTAAGCGACTTTCACTTTCACTTTTAACTTTCAAGAAATTAAATAATGGGTCACCTTCTTCAGTGCAAACAGGTTCATGACCTTTGATTGGTGATGACATCCTTTAAATGAGCTATTGGTGGCTATTCTTGGGAGCTTTAGGATTTTATTTATTTTTTTTTATCCTTGAGAATGGTACTTACATAGTTTATAATTTAACATATATACTATGTAGCCATGATTAAATTATTTTCTAGAATTTAAAATGTCCAAATTTGTTTCTGTCAAAAATGAGGAATTTAAATGCAACTATGTAGCATATGAATTAGGTGAATAAATTTGTTCAGCAAAGTCTGTTACACTAGAGAATATTGCTTGAGATTTGAAAGATAATCAGGGCCCCATCAAAAGCAATACCACTTTTCCAATTATCTTATTATTTTTGTGTTGCCAAGAGCAGCCAGTGAGGAGAATGAGGTGTGAAAGAGGAGAGATGAGGTAAGAAAATTGTCCTAGTCATTTTTTCAGAAAGTTGAGATAATTAAGTTCAAAAAAAAGACCCATTGAACTTCAGTAGTGATTCTATCAGGAAAGAAAGATTTCTTTAAGGACTTTTGGGGGAAAATAATCCATGAACATAACCAGAACAGCTGTTTATATTTAACAAAACTAAATGGTCACATTTTTAAGTAAAGTACACCCTGGCATTTGAACAGCTGTTCTATCCAAATCAGATTTGAATACTGTTGTTTAACCTTCCCAGCTGTAGCGGGGGTGGTTTGTTAGTCTAATTCAGTATAAAATATGCATAGTATACTTAAATTTGAAACTTTAAACACATATTTGTATTAAACTGATAAATTTTAGTCATATAAGCCTATTTTAGGTAAACCCTTTATCTTTCTGTGAGTTATTTATTTTTCTTAACTATATTGGTGTGTTTGAGCAGATTTTAAATAATTAAAGTGTCCTAAACTCTTTGTATTTAATTCATATCTATTTTTTACTTTTGTATTAGGTATGAATTAAAAAAATACATTTTCTATGCCTGTATTTGTAATTGCATTTGGATTATGCATAGGAAAACTTAAATATTTTTCCTGTTTTTCTTCCTCGCTGATTCTCTACCCCAATAGATTTTCTTTACTAACACAGTCATAGAAATGGAATGAGGACCAGTGGTTGCTGTAGGAGGGCAAAATAAAAGACTAGCATCTCTCAATCTTACAAGACTAAAGCTAAAAGGGACTAATATCAAAATACATAAAGTTATGTAGCATATGAATGTATTGAATAAAAATTTGTTAAGCATAACCTGTTTCACTAGAAAATATTGCTTGACATTTGAAAGAGGTAATTTTAGAACAAACAAACATAAATGCTCATAGGTATATACCACATATGTTTACACACACATATACAGGTAAGTGTAGAAATAGTTATAGATGCATCTAAGTGTGTGTGTTTATGTACTATATCATACACATATTTCTTAGCTTTGTTTTCTGGAGAGCTTGGAAACAATAACAATCTAAGGAACACTTCAAGTACCCAGATGTTGATTTCTATGTATCAGCTGCAACCAAAAAGAAGAGGGAAGGAGGGGAGGCCTCTCTGCAAAATAGCTGATTCTAGAACTGGTACACAGAAAGTGGAACGTGAGACTAGAATTTGTGCCCAGAAGTAGGGAGATACTCAAAGAATGATGAGGACATGAGAAAAGGCACAGGAGCCACTTTGAAGAATATCCTACTAGCCAAATCTTGAAAATTTGAGCTTCAGAATGAATAATGGAAAATAACCCATTGAGTAAAATTGAAATCCAAGTATCCATACTGAGATAAATCAATACATATATGTGTGTGCTTAGTCACTCAGTCGTGTCCAACTCTTTGCAACCCCATGGACTGAGTCTGCCAGGCTCCTCTGTCCATGGGGATTCTCCAGGCAGGAATACTGGAGTGGGTTGCCATGCTCTCCTCCAGGGGATCTTCCCAACGCAGGAATTGAACCCAGGCCTCCCACATTGCAGGCAGATTTTTTACCACCTGAGCCACCAAGGAAGCCCAGATAGATAGATAATAGATAGATAGGTAGATAGCTAGATACATAGGGAAACCTCTTTCTTACAGAATATCAAGTAATAAACATTGAAGGAGGGATGAAGTTGAAAATTACCATTAACAATCAGAGTTACGTTCAGTTTAGGCAGAAGTATTGTCAGTTGGAGGCTAAGATAGGCTGGTGTGTTTAATCAGATCTGATGAGGAAGAGGATATTGACAATCTCAGGATATTTCTTTCACAAACTACTAAGAAGTTACAAAGGGCAGAATGATGACTTTGATGAACAGGACAATCAGGTGATCAAGGTCTACATCACAAATGAGTTGACATAATGTGTGGTACCTCGCCTTGTCGTGAGACACTAGAACAGTGTGTCCTATTAGTGGTCTCCTACCTCAAAAGCATTGATCAAGAGGGCATATCAGATAGATCTGGGTTTCTGACTAGCCTACAGAATGAGAGTCTTGTATTGTTGAAAGACTGTTGAGTGCCTGAAAGGTAGAGAGAAACAGAATATTGAGAAAGATTGGGTGTCTTAATATTTCTGGGATGATTTACAAAGTGTGATTGAGGTCTACAGATGGACATTAGTGTTGTATTGATGTTGATTTCCTGACTTGAACAATTATATTGTAACTATATATGATAAAGTCCTTGTTCTGGGAAATAATCACTAGAGCAATTGGGGACAATGGGAATCATCTCTGCTGCTTGTTCTTAAATGGTTTGGAAAAGGGCTAAGTATGGGTGTAGACACATATTTGGAGAGGTATATCTAGATTTCACTAAAAAGAGAAAGAGATTTAAAAGTTAGGGAATCTAGGTGAGAGGAATATGGAAATTTTTTGTTCTGTTGTTGCATACTTTTCTATGTTTGAAAGTATTTCAAAATAAATTATTGTAGTGTTTATTGAAATGGTAATATAGCAAATACCTCATAGTGGTGATTTAGTCGCTAAATTGTGTCTGACTCTTGTGACCCCATGGATTGTAGCCTGCCAGGCTCCTCTGTCCATGGGATTCTCCAGGCAAGAATACTGGAGTGGGTTGCCATTTCCTTCTCCAGGGGATCTTCCCGACCCAGCAATCGAATCCAGGTCTGTTGCATTGCAGGCAGATTCCTTCCCAACTAAGCTACAAAGGAAACTCTAAGGACTACTTGTTGTATGAGTCTATTTTTAAGAAATGTGCTGGAGTGGGTTGCCATTTCCTTCTCCAGGGGATCTTCCCAAACCAGGGATGGAACCTGGCTCTCCCGCATTGCAAACAGACTCTTTACCCACTGAGCCACCATGGAAGCCCAAATACCTCATAATCAAAAATTAATATTTCAGTCAAAAAACATATGAATAGTTAAACAGAGTTAATAAAAACTATAAATAGCTTAATGTCATTTCAGGCCACATTGTGCCACTAAATGAGTTGTTTTTCAGAGGTTTCTAAATTTGTGAATTGAGGATAAAAGTTGTAGATTTGTGTAAGGTACCCAAAGCCTGGATAAATAAGTTTTCCAGTCTCACATAGAAAGTGACAAAACAAAGTCCAAAAGCAAAGTCTCTTGATCCCATATCCTAAGTAGTCCCTAGGATGCCAGTCTGGATAACAGATTATTGAGGCAAAACAGAGATATTTGCATTCAAATTCTGACCTTTGGAGTTCATTTTGGAGTTTGGGTTTACAAGGTGGCTCTTAGAGCTTTATCATTAGTTTCACCAAGAGGGCATGTTCTGTGTTGTAAATTTCAAATGCATCCTAAGGAAAAAAAGGAAACATTTTTCTTTTACCTCATCTATTTCTTACATGGTAGTAGAAATGTACGAGTGAGTAAATTTCTTCCTCTCATCTGCATTCCAACCCTCTTTGCTGTTGTTTAGTCAGAGTCGTGTCCAACTCTTTTATAACCCCATGGACTATAGGTCACCAGGTTCCTCTCTCCACGGGATTTGCCAGGCAAGAAGACTGGAGTGGGTTGCTATTTCCTTCTCCAGAGGATCTTGCCAACCCAGGGATCGAACCTGCATCTCCTGCATTGGCAGGTGGATTCTTTACCACTGATCCACCTGGAATGGAGAAGGAAATGGCAGCCCACTCCAGTACTCTTGCCTGGAGAACCCTGTGGACGCAGGAACCTGGTGGGCTGCCCTCTGTGAGGTTGCACAGAGTTGAACACGACTGAAGCAACTTAGCATGCATTGGAGAAGGAAATGGCAACTCACTCCAGTTTTCTTGCCTGGAGAAGTCCAGGGACAGAGGAGCCTGATGGGCTGCCATCTGTAGGGTCGCACAGAGTCGGACACGACTTGAAGCGACTTAGCAGCAGCAGCAGCAGCAGCAGATCCACCTGGAAAGCCCCTCCAACCCTCTTACCCAGTAACATTTCCTTCTCTCTTACAGAATTATAGCATACGTGTGGACTTAAGTCACTACTTTTTTTCTAAAGTGATTTACTGATCACTTGAATGTGCCTAATGCCTAATGTGTTTTTAAAAATTCACACAATCATTGACTTGAACTGCTGTGTAAGAAAATGGTATTTCCTGGATCCTGTGTCTGCCCATATCATTTTAGGTATAATCAAGGATTTTGTGTTCAAACATTCCTTTTTTTAATGTTATTAACTGTGAAAAGAAAATACAGTTAGATATTTTCAGTTATACAGCCAGTATAGGTAAGTCCATTTTGAGGGCTGAATATTATTCTTTATTCTTTACTCTGTCACCATTCCTTAAGTAGCTTTTAAGTAAGCTTCTTCTATCCCAAATGTACTTACATTCTTATTCTTTAAATGCCCATAAGTGATCTTCTGGAAATTACCAAATGTTCTAGTTTTGCTACTTAAACATGTACATGTTTGAAATAAGATTGTTTATGAGTAAAAGAATACAGTTGGGTTAATTAACTTCTAATGTCATTTGATTTATCTTGGGGCAAAGATATTCAATGTCCTATTTTAAAATAATGTCAAAACTATTTTAAATAAATGTCAGAAACTGTGGCCTGAACATAATTTTTTAAATAGCTTTGTCTCCTGGGTTCCAAAACTGCTTCTTTCCACTCTTATTCCTATATCTTGACGACTGAGTCAGTTATTTCTTTTCCTGTGTTTTCAGTTTACTAGCTTAAGAGCTTTATAGATGTAAGAGTTTTGCAGATTGTAAATATGTACATTTTCAATATATTACTCTAAATTGAGCCTTGATAATTCTTATTTTATCTAGTGAAATAGAAGATGTATTTTCAATTCTGAGCAGTAAAGACAGAATTTTTTTTTCTTTTCAAAAAGGAGACAAACAAAAACATTTTCTAACTAGCATGTCAGTTATACCTTTACTCCTTAGTATATGTATCTGTAGCTTTTTAAAATCATAGCTAAAAAAAAGCATCAACAGTTAGCCACAGTTGGGAACAAGTAATATATTGATGAAGTATATTTCTGTCTGTCCTTCTAAATCTGTTTTCTTTAGTAAATAATTGCATTTCCAAAAGTGAACGTTTTCATCTCCTGTAATTGCATAGCAGGTACCGAGGATTATAATATGCTTTTACATGTTAAAACAAACCAGCTTTATGCCCTAACATTCTGAGATTTTAAGTAAATAGATAGGTTTGAATTAAAGTACATTTTGAAGACAAAGGGGAATTATTGGTTAATAGGAACAGAGTTTCACTTTGGGATGAAAGTTCTAGAAACAGTTAGTAGTAGCGGTTGTATTACAAGGTTGTGAATGTACTTAATGACACGGAAATATACACTTAAAATGGTTAGAAGGTAAATTTTCTGTATATTTTACACATACATATAGTTTATTTAAAATCTGATTCATGGATTTTCCTCTGTAAGTGATTCTTCCTCTCCATAGACATTAGCTGGCATTTAGTATTTAACCATAATATATGCTATTTATTCATTTAGTGTATGTTATATACTTAAACTATGTTAGGTATACATTCTATGTCTAAAAAATTTCTGAACAATAGTTTTCAATTGACTCCAGCTGTTTTTAGTTATTAGGTCTATTTTTAATAAGATATTCAATCCCTCAAAACTCTTTTGTTAGCACTCATTTGTGTGTGCTAAGTTGCTTCAGTTGTGTTCAGCTCTTTGTAACCCTATGGACTGTAGCCCACCAGGCTCCCTCTGTCCATGAGATTCTCCACACTCATAGTAAAGTGGATTGCCATGCCCTCCTCCAGGGTATCTTCCCGACCCAGGTGTCTCATTATGTTTCCTGCATGAGCAGACAGGTTCTTTACCACTAGCACCACTGGGAAGACCTACCAGCCTCACCTGAACCCTAGTTCCAGCCCTGGGATCCCAGACACACCGCTGACCAACAGATCCTGTCTCAGATTTGTTTGTATAAAAATGTAGGAGGAACCAGCCCCATGCAGACAGCAGCCCGGGGGTCACACCAGTCCTTCTGTCCTCACACTGACAGATGAAGGTCTCTCTACTCCAGAGCTGTGTGTGAAATAATGATAATAATGCCTATTCAAAAGATTGTCACAAGCAGTAGTTAATATAAACATTTTTATCAAAAAAATGAATATTATTCATATTAAGCACTTAGCCCACAAGGAAATGCATAGAGAGCACTCAAGAAATTATAACTGCTAGTACTTTTTATTAAACATTGCAGATGAATTAACACCAAAGTTACTTTCAATTCTTCGTTGTGTTTTGGGGGCTGCGTATTGGAGTTACATCTTATAGTCAGAGCCTGCAGTCCCTGTTTATTTTGCTTTCTTGACTGCTAAACATGATACATACAGAGGATGCTGTGAACCCTATGGTTGAATTCTTAGAGCCCCTCAGCCTCCTAGGCCTTGCACCAGTGGCTTTGTCAACAGTCTTATGAAGCAAGGTAAACAGAGAAAGAAGGCAGACAGCAACATGCTGGTATTTATGTAAAACAAGCCTTATTGCCCAGCTGTCCCCAAACAGTTCTAACACCTTTCAGATTTAGATAGCCTCTTTACTGAGAAATCCCATGGGAGATTTAAGCAATTACTATTGATCAAAAGGACTTCCCAAGTGATACAGTGGTAAAGAATCTGCCTGCCAATGCAGGAGACCCAGGCTAGAGCCCTGGTTTGGGAAGATTCCTTGGAGCAGGAAATGGCTACCCACTCCTGTATTCTTGCCTGAAAAATTCAATGGACAGAGAAGCCTAATGGGCTCCAGTCCTTGGGGTTGCAAAGAGTCGGACATGACTGAACAACTGATCATACACGCATTGATCGTAAAGGTTAACCAGTGTTTTTCAAAGTATAAATATACTTTTTTCACTTCATTTATGTACTTATACCCTGCTTCATTTACAAGAGGATTTGAGGTGGTTATATGATTGCTATTATCATCATCTTATTGAAATGCAAAATTACTAGACCAAAGGGGACCTCAAAAGCTTGTCTCCTCTCTCCAGGCAGCTTGTGCCTTGGCTGAACTCATCCAGGTGTCCTAGCACAAGCATGTCATTCCTCTAGTGGTAATCCATGCCAGTATTTCACATCACATTTTTTAAGGAAATCAAATATTTTCTGTTTTAAAAAGATTTAATACAATTGTTTTGTTTTATTTCATTTTAGTTAATATGGTCTCTTCTAAAATAATTCTCTAATTGCCTGAAACTGAAGACCAAGAACATGGAGGGAAATGGAAATAGCATGAAACAGATAAATATGTCAGTTTTCATATATTTATCCAAAAACTTAAAATTCAAAAATGTTATATGCACTCATACACTGAGCACTCTAACTTCAGCTAGAGCACACTTCTGAAATCTGATAGGAACGATATTGTAAAGCTTAATTATATTTTTATGACCCATGCCATCTGTGCATTTGTTCTGCTTACAATAGTAATAGAGTATTCAAAAAAAAAACAATACATTTAGTCTGCAGTGCAGTCATCTTATTGCAAATGCATCAAGGCAAATTATCTCTTATCATTTCAGATCCTATTCTTGTATTGTGGATTTTTGTATCTGTTTCAAATTAGAAAAACTTACTAATTAGCAGAAAAACAACTACAAACCATATGTGGTTGATTCAAACAAGAAGATACAACACTCATTTTTATTTCTTGAAACAAATTCTTAGATGAAAGAAAATATTATAAATTTTTAATGTACAATAGTGTATGATTTAAAGATTATTTTCTAATGATTAAAAATTAAGGCTTTTGAAGTGACCATATAAAATGTATCTATATTTAGTTGTATTACTGTTGAAAGTGAAAGTGCTGTCTCTCAGTTGTGTCCAACTTTTTGCAGTCCCTCAGTTGTTTCTGATTCTTTGCGACCCAACAGACTGTAGGCCACCAGGCTCTTCTGTCCATGGAATTCTCCAGGCAAGAATACTGGAGGGGGTTCAGTTCAGTTTAGTTCATTCTTTCAGTCCTGTCCAACACTTTGCAATCCCATGGACTACATCACACCACTTCCCTGTCCATCACCAACTCCTGGAGCTTGCCCACACTCATGTTCATCAAGTTCAGTGATGCCATCCAGCCACCTCATCCTCTGTCATCCCCTTCTCCTGCCTTCAGTCTTTCCCAGGGTCAGGGGCTTTTCCAATGAGTCAGCTCTTCCCATCAGGCGGCCAAAGTATTAGAGCTGCAACTTCAGCATCAGACCTTCCAGTGAATATTCAAGAATGATTTGCTTTAGGATTGACTGGTTGGATCTCCTTGCAGTTCAAGGGACTCTCAAGAGTCTTTTCTAACACCACAGTTCAAAGGTATCAATTCTTTGGCATTCAGCTTTCTTTATATAATGCAACTCTCACATCCATACATGACTATTGGAAAAGCCATAGCTTTGACTGTACGGACCTTTGTCAGCAAAGTAATGTCTCTGCTTTTTAATATACTGCCTAGGTTGGTCCTGTCTTTTCTTCCAAGGAGCAAGTATCTTTTAACTTCATGACTGCAGCTACCATCTGCAGTGATTTTGGAGCCCAGGAAAATAAAGTCTGTTACTATTTCCATTGTTTCCCCATCTACTTGCCATGAAGTGATGAGACCAGATGCCATGATCTTAGTTTTCTGAATGTTGAGTTTTAAGCCAGCTTTTTCACTCTCCTCGTTCACTTTCACCAAGAGGCACTTTAGTTCCTCTTTACTTTCTGCCATAAGAGTGGTATCATCTGTGTATCTGAGTCTATTGATATTTGTCTCAGCAGTCTTGATCCCAGCTTGTGCTTCATCCAGCCCGGAATTTTGCATGATGTATTCTGCATATAAGTTAAATAAGCAGGGTGGCAATATACAGCCTTGACATACTCCTTTCCCAGTTTGGAACCAGTCTGTTGTTCTATGTCCAATTCTAACTGTTACTTCTTAACCTGCATACAGATTTATCAGGAGGCAGTTAAGGTGATCTGGTATTCCCATCTCTTTAAGAATATTCCACAGTTTGTGTTGATGTACACAGTCAAATGCTTTGGCATAATCAATAAAGCAGAAGTGGGTGCTTTTCTGGAACTCTTTTTTTTTTTTTCCTATGATCCAACAGATTTTGGCTGTTTTATCTCTGGTTCCTCTGCCTTTTCTAAATCCAGCTTGAACATCTGGAAGTTCATGGTTCACACACTGTTGAAGCCTGGCTTGGAGAATTTTGAGCATTACTTTGCTAGCATGTGAGATGAGTGTAATTGTGCAGTAGTTTGAGCATTCTTTGGCATTGCCCTTCATTGGGGTTGGAATGAAAACTGACCTTTTCCAGTCCTGTGGCCACTGCTGAATTTTCCAAATTTGCTGACATATTGAGTGCAGCACGTTCACAGCATCATCTTTTAGAATTTGAAATAGCTCAACTGGAATTCCATCACCTCCACTAGCTTTATTCGTAGTGATGCTTCCTAAGGCCCACTTGACTTCGCATTCCAGGATGTCTAGCTCTAGGTGAGTGATCACACTATCGTGGTTATCTCAGTCATGAAGATCTTTTTTGTATAGTTCTTCTGTGTATTCTTGCCACCTTTTCTTAATATCTTCTGCTTATGTTAGGTCCATACCATTTCTGTCCTTTATTGTGCTCATCTTTGCATGATATGTTCCTTTGGTGTCTCTAATTTTCTTGAAGAGATCTCTAGTTTTTCCCATTCTGTTGTTTTCCTCTCTTTATGTTGACCACTGAGGAAGGCTTTCTTATCTCTCCAGAAAATGTTACTTAAGTTAAAATTTCTCTGTGAATGTAGTAAGTTATTGTTCTCTCTTAATAAGTGATACTGATGGTTATGGCTTATCTTTAATTTTATTCTTTGGATGGAAAACATAGGCCACTTATCAAAATTAAGCCATTATCAAAATGAATATTAATTTCTCTAGAGGCAAGAAATATGTATTAAATTAATCTTTGTATTTGTTTAGACATCACAAATGTTTGATATTCTGCATGTCAAATTTTCAGTATGAAGTATGTTTAAATATAATACCTCATGATACCTTCATTTACAAAGTATAACTTATACATATGCACATATATGAAATAAAAATTCCTATTACTTGGAATACTGTATAATATCCTTGATATTCAGCTGAAGATATCAGCTAGTCAAAGATTTCATTTTACCAAGTATAACCTATTGAAAGTACACTTTTATTTATAACAAATGTTGGATTATCTTTATGTGTCATAAGTATGAAAAATTTAATGCACTTATGTATCAGTACTTCTGTGTGTTCTATAACAATGTATTATTTTATATCTTCTGTGATTCACATATCATATAACTTCATGGCAGGATTGATTGATTCTCTTTTAATAACTGATGCTTTCTTTTTTCTTTATATTATACAACTAACACACAACTAAATCTGTATTAGTGTCCTATTGCTGCTGTAGCAAATTAACACAAATTTAATGGTTTAAAATAAACCAAATGTATTATGTTATAGTTCTGAAGATCGGTGTAAAATCAGTCTCACCGGACTAAAATGAAGATGTCAGCAAGGCTTGTTCCTTCTGGAACCTCTCCTCTAGTGAAGAATCAATCCATTTCTTGCCTTTTCCAGTTCTAGAGGCTGCCAGCATGTCTTAGCTTGTGGCCATGGCCCTCAGACCTCTGCTTTCTTCATCACATCATCTTATCTCTGACTTTGACCCTGCTGGTTCCTCTTGTAAGGATTCTTATAATTATCCTGGGCACAGGACAATAGCCCTCCCTCTCTGAATCTTTAACTTAATCACATCTGAAAATTCTCCTTTGTCATGTATAGCATAGTCACAGTTTCCAGGAATTAGGATCATGGATATCTTTGTGGTAAGCCTGGACATAATAGAGCTTACCACACATCCTTTTCTTTGTTTTAATTTCTTAAAATAACATTGTTCTCTTCTTGGCCTTGCTTTTGAGTCTTCTTGAGGTACATTTTACATTTTCCCCAACCTAGATAATTCCTCCTACACCCATCAGAATAATTTCTACAACCAGGAAACTTTCTGCAACTTCACTGACTAAATCAATTTCTCCTCTTATATACACTCAAAGCAACCATGTACTTCTGTAGCATTTATCAACTTGTTGTTTTTATGCTTATTGGTGGAATTCTTTGACGTTTTTGACCCCAAAATACCTTATGATTAACTCTTCAAAGGTATACACCATGAATTTGTCATTTTTTTATCTTTGTTTTCCCATAAATGTTTATAAAAGAGTGAGTAGTCATTGACTGCACATTATATAGATGTCTTATTCCTAAACATTTTGTGAGGGTTTTTTCTCACAGTTGTGAATGGGATTCTTTTTTTGTTTCATTACATTTTTTAATTGATGCTTAAATGTTGATCTTGTATTTCATTACTTTTCTGATAGTTTTCTGATATCTCTGTTTCCTGATGTTTATATATGTTTCTTTTTTTGTCCAGTTACATTGTCCAGGACTTGCAATATAAGCATATTGGTGAAATTAACCATCAGTCTTTGTTCCTGATTTTAATGTGATTTGTTGTATTGTCTTATCATTAAAAGGGGGAATTTGTTTTAGATACTTGGAAGGTATATTTTCCGGTAAAAGATGCTTTGTTCTATTTTCTAGCTTAAGAATTTTTGAGTATTTCTTCTGCTACTAATTTTTCTCCTTCTGTCTCTTAATAATAAATCACCATTTTATATGCAAATTGCTTTCTCCCTGCCGTTCTCTTTCTTCTCTTCTGTAATGCCTGTTACAAAGATGTTGAATTTTCTGTCTCAAATGTCCATATCTTTTAACTTTTCTCTATTTGATTTTTTTTTTGCCCTTTTGATTTATATCCAAAAATAATTCTTTTACCCTGTATCTTCTAGCTCACTAATTCCTTCTTTTGTGTTCATTTTGTTAGTCAATTGAACTTTTTTTATTTTGACAGTCACATTCTAATTTTCCATGCTTCTAGTGGTTCTTTTCCTAACAATACATCTTATTAACCATTTGAGGATATTAACTCTATTATGAAGTCATCTTCCATGTGCTTTTTATAAACTATTTTGTTATGTATAAGTTCTGTTTCTTGAGTATCCGTAATTACTTATATGTTTAAATGTTGAGTGATTCTTGATTAGACTTTTGTCTTTGTATTTGAGGTGAATATGGATCATGTATGGATCTATTTCTTTTTATTGTAGCGTGTCTTAGTCTTCATCTGGAGTCATGGGGGATAATAGGGCTTTTTTTTTTTGATAAGAGTATATTCTGAGGTGGAAAAAGCTAGTTGTTGTTTTCTGGGAGTGGGTTTCTAAGTGCCTTGGAGAATTTAGTATTTAATAGCTACATGGGATTATTGTCTTAATTCTTGGATTTTATTTTTAAAGAACTTATAAAAACTAAATAAAAAGAATTTATATCAGTAATGTAAACTAGTGAACCAATAACTCCATATTTTATTCCTATGCTCTCTTTGTGTTTATTAATCCAATTTCTCATTTATTTATCTTGACTACATTTCTTTTCTGTTCCTTATGCCTACTGTTATCCTCTGGACAGTTTTTTCCTTTGTTCTTGATATACACCAAAGCCATTAAAGAATTTTGTCTCATCTCAGATGTTTTTCATATAAGCCTATGGCATATAACTCTGATATTTAAATTTATATAGTTTAGATTTTTAAATTTTAGCAGCATGCATTTCAAGGCAGAATTTCAAAAACCAGTTCTCACTTATCTACAAGTATATTATCCACATTTCAGATTATTGGCATCAAAAATTTCAAGTTTTTATAGACAATATCACATTATTTCCTTAACTGAGGACCTTTTCATATAAATATTACATGAGGTATTTAAAACAGTCAAACTCATAGAAATGGAGAATAGAATGGTGTTTCAGGAGAGAAGAAAATGGGGAATTGTTCAATGAGTATAAAATTCTTGTTATGCAAGATGAGTAAGTTCTAGAGATGTCCTTAAGGCATAGTACTTACAGTTAACAATATTGCATTATATACTTTAAAATGTGTTAAGAGGATGGATCTCATATTAAATGTTCTTACAATCCCCCAAACAAAATCACTACAGAAGAATACAAGGATATTTTTGGACATGATATATATATTCAGTTCTTTAACTGTAGTGATTGTATTAAGATGTATACAAATGTCCAAACTTGTCAAGATGTATACATTAATTTTTTACAATTTCTTGTATATCAATTATACCTCAACAAAGCTAAATAAATACATAAATAAAATAATTGTTTTCCATAATCTGACCAGCTCTAGAACAGAAAAGGTTATCAGGTGGTCTCAATAAGGTGAATACCAATTGTATAAACTGTTTTTTTTTTTAATTTTTCATTTTATTTTGTTATTGAAATATAGTTCATTTACAATGCTGTGTTATTAATAGTTTCAAGTGTACAGCAAAACTGGTGCTTTTTTAAATTCGACTAGCACATCAGTACAGATGCCCTAAGAGAGACTGCTAGTTTCTCCCAGCAGTGGGAAAAAAGTTTTAACCAATTAAGTTACAGAACCCAGCTATCTGCTGACTTCTTCCTAAGAAAGTCACAATAAAAAGAATGCTAGAGCAGATTTTAAATCAATTATACTTTTTTCTATAAGTTGCTTATTTAGATTATTCATGCCTAAAGTCTTCACTGTTAGTGTGACCAATTGAATAAATATGCAAGGGAAATTGTTATTGACATTCCCAATTTTGTTTGAAATTAAAATGTGATTTATTTCCCCATTTTCCTCTTGCATATGAAATTAAAATATAGACTTCTTTGGCAGCACATCCTTTTGCTCTTTAAAACATTGAAACCTAATTCCAGCTCTTTGAAAGGAGTGTGTTAATTAATTAATTGGCTGTATTAGATTTCCTACTTAAATTTAATACTTCTATGGTCCATACATCCTACCATTCAGTAATTTAATTATTTGAGTCGAAATCATTTGAGTGATAGAATATAAGCTCAAAATGGGCAGTTGCTAGTATGGGGTTCACTGGAAACTATGAACATATCACGTGTGACTATGAGGACATCATGCACACAACAACTTGGTATCAGTTGGGAATAAAATTATGAGAGCCACATTAGAAACCAGATTAGAAATACTTTTACCCAGGATTTTCAATCCAAGGGACTTTATCTCCAAGAAAATTCTTTGGAGGCCTATCTCCAGGGAGGTATAACGCCTACTGAAAGAGCCAAGGAAGTGTTAAGTGCCTGATGTATGCAAGTTCAGTTCAGTCACTCAGTCGTGTCCAACTCTAGTGACCCCAAGAACTGCATCACACCAGGCCTCCCTGTCCATAACCAACTCCCAGAGTCCACCCAAACCCATGTTCATTGAGTCAGTGATGCCATCCAACCATGTCATCCTCTGTCGTCCCCTTCTCCTCCTGCCCTCAATCTTTCCCAGCATCAGGGTGTTTTCCAGTGAGTCAGCTCTTTGCATCAGGTGGCCAAAGTATTGGAGTTTCAGCTTCAACATCAGTCCTTCCAATGAACACCCAGAACTGATCTCCTTTAGGATGGACTGATGGATCTCCTTGCAGTCCAACGGACTCTCAAGAGTCTTCTCCAACACCACAGTTCAAAAGCATCAATTCTTCTGTGCTCAGCTTTCTTTATAGTTCAACTCTTACATCCATACATGACTACTGGAAAAAGCATAGCCTTGACTAGACGGACCTTTGTTGGCAAAGTAATGTCTCTGCTTTTCAATATGCTGTCTAGGTTGCTCATAACTTTCCTTCCAAGGAGAAAGCGTCTTTTAATTTCATGGCTGCAATCACCATCTGCAGTGATTTTGGAGCCCAGAAAAATAAAGTCAGCCACTGTTTCCCCATCTGTTTGCTATGAGTGATGAGACCAGATGCCATGATCTTGGTTTTCTGAGTGTTGAGCTTTAAGCCAACTTTTTCACTCTCCTATTTCACTTTCATCAAGAGGCTCTTTAGTTTTTCTTCACTTTCTGCCATAAAGGTGGTGTCATCTGCATACCTGAGGTTATTGATATTTCTCCCAGCAATCTTGATTCCAGCTTGTGCTTCTTCCATCCCAGCATTTCTCATGATATACTCTGCATATAAGTTAAATAAGCAGGGTGACAATATACAGCCTTGACATATTCCTTTTCCTATATGGAACCAGTCTGTTCCATGTCCAGTTCTAATTGTTGCTCCTGACCTGCATACAGATTTCTCAAGAGGCAGGTCAGGTGGTCTGGTATTCCCATCTCTTTCAGAATTTTTCACAGTTTATTGTGATCCACACAGTCAAAGGCTTTGGCATAGTCGATAAAGCAGAAATAGATGTTTTTCTGGAACTCTCTTGCTTTTTCGATGATCCAGCAGCTGTTGGCAATTTGATCTCTGGTTGCTCTGCCTTTTCTAAATCCAGCTTCTTCACCTGGAATTTCACGGTTCACGTATTGCTGAAGCCTGGCCTGGAGAATTTTAAACATTATTTTACTAGCGTGTGAGATGAGTGCAATTGTGCAGTGGTTTGAGCATTCTTTGGCATTGCCTTTCTTGGATTTGGAATGAAAACTGACTTTTTCCAGTCCTGTGGCCACTGCTGAGTTTTCCAAATTTGTTGGCATGTTGAGTGCAGCACGTTCACAGCATTATATTTCAGGAGTTGAAATAGCTCAACTGTTCCATCACCTCTACTAGCTTTATTCGTAGTGATGCTTCCTAAGGCCCACTTGACTTCGCATTCCAGGATGTCTGACTCTATTATCTGGGTCATGAAGATCTTTTTTGTACAGTTCTTCTGTGTATTCTTGTCATCTTTTCTTTGTAACTTCTGCTTCTGTTAGGACCATTTCTGTCCTTTATTGTGCCCATCTTTGCATGAAATGTTCCCTTGGTATCTCTAATTTTCTTGAAGAGATCTCTAGTCTTTCCCATTCTATTGTTTTCCTCTATTTCTTTGCATTGATCGCTAAGGAAGGCTTTCTTATCTCTCTTTGCTATTCTTTGGAACTCTGCATTCAAATGGGTATATCTTTCCTTTTCTCCTTTGCTTTTCGCTTCCCTTTTTTTCACAGCTATTTTTAAGGCCTCCTCAGACAGCCATTTTGCTTTTTTGCATTTCTTTTTCTTGGGGATGGTCTTGATTCCTATCTCCCATGCAATGTCATGAACCTCTGTCCAGAGTTCATCAGGCACTCCGTCTATCAGATCCAGTCCCTTAAATCTATTTCTCACTTCCACTGTGTATTCATAAGGGATTTAAGTCATACCTGAATGGTCTAGTGGTTTTCTCCACTTTCTTCAATTTCAGTCTGAATTTGACAATAAGGAGTTCATGATCTGAGCCACAGTCAGCTCCTAGTCTTGTTTTTGCTGACTGTATAGAGCTTCTCCATCTTTGGCTGCAAAAAATATAATCAATCTGATTTCGGTGTCAACCATTTGGTGATGTCCATGTGTAGAGTCTTCTCTTGTGTTGTTGGAAGAGGGTGTTTGCTATGACCAGTGCGTTCTCTTGGCAGAACTCTATTAGCCTTTGCCCTGGTTCATTCTATACCCCAAGGCCAAATTTGCCTGTTACTCCAGGTCTCTCTTGACTTCCTGCTTTTGCATTCTAGTCCCCTATAATGAAAAGGACATCTTTTTTGGGTGTTAGTTCTAAAAGGTCTTGTATGTTTTCATAGAACTGTTCAACTTTAGCTTCTTCAGCGTTAATAGTTGGGGCATAGACTTGGATTACTGTGATATTGAATGGTTTGCCTTGGAAATGAACAGAGATCATTCTGTCGTTTTTGAGATTGCATCCAAGTACTGCATTTTGGACTCTTTTATTTACTATGATGGCTACTCCATTTCTTCTAAGGGATTCCTACCCACAGTAGTAGATATAATGGTCATCTGAGTTAAATTCACGCATTCCAGTCCATCTCAGTTTGCTGATTCCTAGAATGTCGATGTTCACTCTTGTCATCTCCTTTTGACCACTTCCAATTTGCCTTGATTCATGGACCTAACATTCCAGGTTCCTATGCAATATTGCCCTCTACAGCATCAAACCTTGCTTCTATCACCAGTCCCATCCACAACTGGATTTTTTTTTGTTTGTTTTCGTTCTATCCCTTCATTCTTTCTGGAGTTATTTCTCCACTGATCTCCAGTTGCATATTGGGCACCTACAGACCTGGGGAGTTCATCTTTCAGTATCCTATCTTTTTGCCTTTTCATACTGTTCATGAGGTTCTCAAGGCAAGAATACTGAAGTGATTTGCCATTCGCTTCTCCAGTGGACCACATTCCGTCAGACCTCTCCGCCATGACCCATCCGTCTTGGGTGGCTCCACACGGCTTGGCTTAGTTGCACGCAGTTAGACAAGGCTGTGGTCCATGTAATCAGGCTGGCTAGTTGTCTGTGAATGTGATATATGCAAGTGGCTGATACTAAAACCCTCTAAATATGCTCCCTGTCTCCAAGAGGGAGTTTATCAAGGCAGTTAATACACCACCCTTTGGTGTTTGCAGACATGGATTTTAGTCCCAGCTCTGCCACTTACTAACTGTCTATCTATAAGCAAGTATCTTGGGCTTCCTGGTGGCTCAGACGGTAAAGAATCTGCCTGCAATGCAGGAGATCCGGGTTTGTTCTCTAGGTCAGGAAGATTCCCCTGGAGAAGGGAATGGTTACCAATTCTTGCCTGGAGAATTCCATGGACAGAGGAGCCTGGTGGGCTACAGTCTGTGGTCACAAAGAGTCAGATGTGACTGAGTGACTAACACTTTCACTTTCAAGAAAGTATCTTACTTGAATGCCAAGTCCCTTTTTCCTCATCTTGAGTAAAAAGGGTAGTGGAAAAAAGAAAAAAAACAAACTACCTTCTTCCAAGCATTAGATGATAAAAAGGTATGTGAATTGTCCACTACAATAACTGGCACATCTTATTCAATTTTTATTACCTACAATAATAAGAATCATACTACAAAGTATGTGTGCATACATAGTCGCTCAGTTGTATCCAATTCTTGGCAACCCATGGACTGTAGCCCACCAGGCTCCTCTGTCCATGGGATTTCTTTCCCAGGCAAGAATACTGGAGTGGGTTGCCATTTCCTCCTTCAGGGGATCCTCTCAACCCAGGAATTGAACCCACATCTCCTGCAACTCCTATATTGCAAGTGTATTCTTCTTCCACTGAGCCATCAGGGAAGCCCCCATACAAACTAGATATTCAATAAATATTTGTTGAATGCATGCATTAGAAAAAGGAGGTTATTGTTGATTGACCAGAACCAGCAGACCAGCGTTGTGGAGAAGAGATGATGTTTTGAAATTAATCTTAAAAATGAGCACAATTTGTATAGCCAGAGAAAAAAATGCATTTCGAGTTACAGTTGAAAATGATAAGTTAATAGTTATGAAATAACTAAAGCACAAGGAGTAGACACAATAGTTAAGAATGGAGTTGTTTAACTTTAAGAAAAAATAGGCCATTAAAATAAACTCATACCTCTTCATTTTACAGATGTGAAAAGTGAGACCCAGATAGCAATAGAATCAGGATTAGAATTCATGTCTTTTCTATACCATGTATCTAACAGAGCTAATCATCCCTTATCATAGGGATGATTAGAGGCCATGACTTTAGCCTGTCAGTTTCAGGAAGGAGGCATTAGATGAGGAGGTAACTACAAGCAAGAAGCTATTTAGGAAGCAATTGTGATAATCCAAGCCCAAAGTTATAGGGAAATAAGAGACAGACTAAAAGGAAACATGTGTTTTATTATGCTCTCTTAGATTGGATATGAATATGTATGGTTACCATAACCATGGGCCAAGAAGAAAACTGGTTATGGTAGATATAACATTCTGATACACTCTAACTTAAAGGACATGGTATTAAACTCAGAACCATATGTAAATATCAAAAGCAAAATGTACTTATTTCTAGATATCCTTCTCAAAAAGGCAGTTTTAATAAACCTAGGGATAATCAAAAACTTATCTGAGATACTTCTGAAAATGAAGGCACCCTGTGTGCTACGTGGTGTTAAGTGCCCTCATAACAGATCATACACAGAAGAGCCATAGACAAATAAACCTTTCAAAAGTGGGATGACGGTTTCTGACAGCAAAATAAAGCCATCTTTCAGAGCCAGTAATTCAGTCAGGCCCATCTGAATCATTTCCTCCATAAATTGTCTTTAGTGGAAATGTAAGAAAAAGCACCAGTGAATTAATAATTATCTCCTCTTTGTCATCAGGGTGGCCCAGGTTAGGAAAATGCCACCTTAAAATTAATTCCATCTTTTTTTTTTTACATCTACCTGGATTTTGTCAGTTTTTCATTTCTCAAAGTATAGCACATTCATATGTGATCTGTTTTTCTTCTATACATGTTAAGTCTAGAAAATAAGTATGATAAAGATAAATTGGTACCTCAGAATTATTTTAGACTCTACAATTTTTAAATCAAATATTTTGACCAAATTAATCACATTAGTCATTTATTTAATAGACTGGTAGATACAGCTCTTAGTCTTTTTATTATTTTCCTCCGTTTTAATAAAAAATATATATATGATGAATTAAATCATAAAGCTGCAAATTAAAAACTGGCCCATATAACAACTTCATATTAATGATACAGCTGATGAGAATAAGTATCAATAACCTAAAGATGCCTAGTGCTAAGGACAAAGGTGGCATTTTACATTTTTATTAACACTTGTAATTTTCTCCTGCTTGATTTCTTTTAGGCCAAGCCCAATTTCTGCTAAACCATGGGTCAGTGAGCTCGTGCTGATTCTCATATGAATGATGGGCTTGATTTTGCAAAGATAACACCAACTATCAATACCTAGGCCTTGCTACCATTATGAACAACCTAGAATAGGACAGTGTGCATTTGAACGCATTATTTCCTTTACTTTTACTAACTGTGGCAATCCTGGACACCATCAGAATGGTGTATATTACTGAAGCATTTCATTTTTAAATGTTTTTAATGTTTAGTAATAAAGCAGTGTAAAGCAAGCAACATATCGTCATACGTATTTGTTATCTTTCCTTATTAAAAGTCATAGGCAGGAAAAAAGACTACACTTTAAATGGTTTTAATCAGGTAAAGTTTTACATTTACAAACATATCTAAGTGTAAGAACAACAGAGTTTCACCAGAATGTGATGCATATCTGCTTTAGTAGCTTTTCTACATCCGCCCAAGCGAAAACAACATTATATTAATGAATCATAAGAGGCTTCTATTAGCTTGAGAAATAAGCACATTTAAAATATAAGTTAGAAAAGGATTTGTTTAAATACTTTAAATAGTCTTTGTCATACCATTCTAGTGATGCCTAATACAATTTTCATTTTTCAAAGATTTTTGGTAGAAATTTAATCTTTGAAAATATTAATAACAGCTTACAGCAGGTAAGCTATAAAATAACACTGGATGCTGTCTATTTAGTTTCTGGTTGAAAAAGCACAGCAGTACTTTAGTTCATTACCTTTGAAAAAAACAGTAACAAGATAATACAGCTGCCTCTGATTAAGATGTAAATTCTTTCTAATTAGAATGTAAATTCTTACATTTAAATGAAGACATCAATTGTCAGGATGCCATATGATATCTTATTCCACCTTGCCTGAATGCAGCCCTCACTGCTCATCTATGGCATTAAAATAGTTTTGCAATCCCTTTGTTCTCTGATTCTTGTAATATTCTCTCTTCATGTTCCCTTTTCACATTGCTTTTGTTTGTTTTCCCCCTTGCATCTGATATTGTTGTGCCTTGGGATTTTGCAGAAATTTGGAATGAAAATTGAGTTCACTCAGTGCCAGTATTTGCTTGTGCCTCAATTACTTCTGCTGAATTTTCCTCAATGCAAATCAGGCAGGTTGCATAAAGTGCTGCATGTATTTGAAATAATTAATTTTCCGTAAAATGATGGATCAAGTCCAATCAACCTTCATGAAATCTAAATAATAGAATAGAGAATTAGAAATTAATTAACATTTTGTGTTGTTAATACTTTACAGTATAAACTACCGATAGTAAGTTTTACTATTATTCTAACTTTTTCTTTATTAAATGTTGATGAAAACCTTCTGCCTCAATCACTTCTTGCCAGAAATATGCTAACAAGGAATCCTGTATCAATAACATTAAGCAAAGGTTTCAAAGATTACAGCAACAATTAACTGGTGAATTGAATTAATCATGCTTCTCTTTACTGAGAAATAGTGAAAGTTTTGTCTTGAATAATGTACCCTAATTCACTGTTATATTAGATGAGGCCATGAACCTTTGAGCACAGTATCATATCATTTACATCATGTTTCGTAAACCAAAAGAGGTAGAACTTTAAAGGAAAAACCAATTCAACCAACTTTGCAGTGAAAGCTGGAAAAGAGAAACCTAGAAATTGAAAGCATGCTTTACAGATTAGAAAGGTGCCTCCCTTTAACATTTCATTACAGAAAATTTCAAACATAGAGAAAAGTAGAAGCTCATGCCCATTAAGTACCATCAGTCATAAGGGAACTAAGAGAAAAACAAGACATACAAGCCTGAAATAATAATAAATAACATGCAAATAAGAGAATAATGTGCAATAGAAGCTAAAATGTAGGTGCAATATATAAGTGCTATGGATGCTTAGCAAAAAAGATTAGTTTGTGTTGAATGGACAGAGGAGAGAAGACAGAACATTCCAAGTAGAGTGGAGATAGCATAAAACAGAAAGGAGCAGAGCCTGCAATAGTACATTTAATATACAAGAAACTGGCACGCTTTGATCAGAAGTTTTGTATTTGTACATAAAAGTGGTTAAGTTTGGTAAGACGGAGGGATTTGAGAGCTAGACAATGAAGTTTACTAACTAGCTAAAGAAATATTTTAGGCTTTGGAATGACAGTGTCCAAAATACCTTCTCCTTGTCGAAACAAAAATTTTTCCTATTATAATTAAAATTCTTTCCTTATTCTTTGCTGATCATGTTCACAAATAGAAGGACATTTCTGATGACTAAAGAATAAACTGCCAAGAAAAAAATTTCTTGCTTCCAGTGTAGTTAATTAAAAACATGTTAGAAATAAATCTATAATAATTTTACTATATTGCATTTTACTTGACTTCTCTACACAGTATAATCAAGAGAAATATCATTGTTGGTATTCATATGGTCACTTGAAAGTTGTTTAAAATCATAACTTAGCTGTGTCTGCACAATTCCAAATCTGTGACCTTATTTACATGCATTCTTGCTATTGTTTGTTGTTCAGTCGCTCAGTTGTATCCCAGCTGTTTGTCACCCCATGAACAGCAGCACACCAGGCTTCCCTTTCCTTCACCTTTTCCCAGAGTCTGTTGCCCCCTTCTCCTCCTGCATTCAATCTTTCCCATTATCAGGGGCTTTTCCAGTGATTTAGCTCTTTGCATCAGGTGGCCCAAGTATTGGGAGCTTCAGCATCAGTCCTTCCAACGAATATTCAGGACTGATTTCCTTTAGGATTGACTGGTTTGATCTCCTTGCTGTCCAAGGGAGTCTCAAGAGTCTTCTCCAGCACCAGTTTGAAGGCATCAGTTCTTCAGCACTCAGCCTTTTTTATTGTCCAGCTCTCATATCCATACGTGACTACTGGAGAAACCATAGCTTTGACTATATGGAACTTTGTAGGCAAAGTAATGTCTCTGCTTTTTAATAGGCTGTGTGGGTTTGTCATAGCTTTTCTTCCAAAAAGCAAGCGTCTTTTAATTTCATGGCTGCAGTCACCATCTGCAGCAATTTTGGAACCCAAGAAAATAAAGTCCCTCACTGTTTCTATTGTTTCTCCATCTATTTGCCATGAAGTGATGAGACCAGTTGCCATGATCTTTGTGTTTTGAATGTTGAGTTTTAAGACAGCTTTTTCACTCTCCTCTTTCACCTTCATCAAGAGGCTCTTTAGTTCCTCTTTGCTTTCTGCCATTAGGATGGTGTCATCTGCGTATCTGAGTTTATTGATATTTCTCCTGTACTGATACTGGTACACTCTTGCTATACCATTGTTGTTATAACAAATTACTATACACTCAATGGCTTAAACAATACAAATTTATTTTCCTGCTGTCTGGAGGACAGAAATTCAAGATACATCTTACAGAGCTAAATTTAATCAAGGATCAGGAGAGCTGAATTCATTCCAGACGCCCTAGAAACGAATCTGTTTCCTTGCCTTTTCCAGCTTCTAGTGGCTATCTGCTTTCCTGGTTCATGACCCCATTCCTCCACCTGCAAAGCTGGCTGCATTGGGCCAGGTCCTTCTTGTACTGCTGTCACTCTGGTTCTGTCTTCTATCTCTCTCTTTCACTTTTGAGGGCACTGTGATTACCCCAGGCCCACTGGGAGAAACCTGAGTAATTTCCCTATTTTAAAGTCCACTTTCCAACTGTAACCTTAATTCCCCTTTGCCATGTAAAATTACATATTATAGATTCTGAGAATTAGGATATAGACATCGCTGAGGGACCATTATTCTGTCTACCATACATTAATTTCATATCAGTAGGCTTCTCTGGTGGCTTAGATGGTACAGAACCCACCTACAATGCAGGAGATCCGGGTTCGATCCCTGGATTGGGAAGATCCCCCGAGGAGGGCATGGTAACGCACTCCAGCATTCTTGCCTGGAGAATCCTCATGGACAGAGGAGCCTGGTGGACTACAGTCTATGGGGTTGCAAAGAGTCGGACACGACTGAGTGACTAAGCACAGCCATACATTATGATAGACCATGGAGACAGAACTTATTTTTGTAACAGAACTATGTCATTAGCTCAGAAAGAAATTTTTTTCTCTCAGTTAAAATAAACTAACGATTATTTTAACTCATTTTGAGAAAAAGAAAAATCTCAATAATTGCACAACCAAATGTAAGCATTTTTACACAATTGTATACTAAAATCAGTCATTGAAGACTTGACCCAAAAATTATTTTTCAAAGATGTGAATTAAGAATTTAGCATTTTTTGAGTATTTATTATGTGGCAGACATTATAATAAACATTTTAGATTTAATGTTGCCATTTAATCTTTGTGTGTATGTGTTTAGTCATTCATTCATGTTTGACTCTTTGCAACCCCATGGACTGTAGCCCACCAGGCTCCTCTGTCCATGGAATTCTCCAGGCAAGAATACTGGAGGGGTTAGCCATTTCCTTCTCCAGAGGATCTTCCAGACCCAGAGATCAAACCCAGGCCTCCTGGATTGCAGGCAAATTCTTTACCATCTGAGCCACCAAGGAAGCCCTTTAATCTTTAAACACCCCTATTGTATTTTCCTCCTTTTAATGATAAGGAAGCTGAAGCTGGAAGACTAGGTAACTTCCCAGATGACATACAGAGAGACCCCAGAGTCTTTGTACTACACCATGCTGAATTCTGTAAAGCATCAGTTGTATCCATCAATCCAGTGTTTTTCAGTATCAGTTAGGATCGAGGCATTCAAAGTATTATGGAATCAACAAGCAAGTAGAAGATATCATCTCTGGCTTCAAAGAATTTGCAGTCCATTTGTAAAAATACAGTAAAAACACATAGTAGCAGAGCATCAGGTTTTAATCGTGGACTCGGGCAGCCTTGGTTTATCTTTTACTATATAGGAGATTGGTTTCCAATGTTGTTTTACAGATTAACTGTATGTGCCAGCCCAGGATCTGGCACATAGCAAGACTCGGTAAGTGATAGCTGCTATTATAGTAATAAAATTCGAACAGTACAAGGAAAAATAGGAATTCAATTAAAAGAAAAGCTAATTGTCAAATGAGTGATTTCATATTAAACTCACAGGTGTATTTATAAGGATTTCTTGTATTTAGAAATATCATGAGCGGCAGTATAGTGTAGTACACTAGCCCTGGAAAACTAGTTTCAAATTCCATCTCTTTACTGGTTTATCTATGCCTCAATTTCCTCGTTTTTGTAAAATGAAGATGCATATAGTACCTGCATCATAGAACTGATGAGAGGATTAAATGAGTAAGCAAAATGCTTTGAAGAGTGTCTGGCATATAATAAGTGACACCTAAGTGTTATTATTAGTTAACGATACCTTGTATAGCCCGTCCTCCGTGGCACTTGTAGTTGACAGTGATGGTAAAGAATACATGTGGTCTCACTTTCCCACAGCCATATACATGATTTACACAACTGGGCAGTATCACTTTTAGAATGGACATTGCACGAGGACAAATCATGGGTCTGCAGGTGTACCTAGCGGTATGTTTTGAGTAATACAAAATGACAAATGCTCTCAATTTCTATAAACTTCCTTGCCTAGATGAGGACACAAAGTAATGGTAGATGAAATAGACTAAGTGCTAAAATGAGGGTAAACTGACTCCAGCACAGTAGGAAGTCAGAGAAAAGGGCAATCTTTACAGATCCTATCACCTTACTAGAGAAAGTAAGACTTGAACTAGACCTGGAATAATGGGTGGGATTTTATTGACGAGAGAGAAGATAATGGAAAATTCTGAATATAAGAAACTGTCCCGAGACAGGAATCTCATTCATTTCTGTACTAGTCTTTCTCCAAAGCTTGTAATAAACAGTTACAAAGAAAGGAAAAAGTGAATGAGGCAGCCAGGAATATCATAAATTCATGAAATCATAAATGAGATTTAAGAATAAGGGATCTTATGGATAAAATTTAGTGGTTCCAGGAACTTGGATAGAAAAGATTTACATCTTTATTTTCACTAACTTCCCACTAAAATTCAGTATTTTTCTTTCTTTTTTTTTTTTTTTTTTTTTGCAAAATAATGTCTCAGCTTTTTTTTTTTTATTTATTTATTTATTTTTAATTTTCTTTACTTTATTGTGTTGGTTTTGCCATACATTGACATGAATCTGCCATGGGTATACATATGTTCCCCCTCCAGAACCCCCCTCCCTCCTCCCTCCCGATTCCCTCTCCCTGGGTCATCCCGGTGCACCAGCCCCGAGCATCATACCTGGGCTGGTGATTGATTTCACATATGATAATTAACATGTTTCAATGCCATTCTCCCATATCGTCCCACCCTTGCCCTCTTCCACAGAGTCCACGAGACTGTTCTATACATCTGCGTTCCTTTTGCTGTCTCGCATGCAGGGTTCTCGTTACCATCTTTCTAAATTCCATATATATGCGTTAGTATACTGTATTGTTTTTCCTTCTGGCTTACTTCACTCTGAATAGGCTCCAATTCAGTCCACCTGAGTAGAACTGATTCAAATAAATTATTTTAATGGATGAGTAATATTCCATTGTGTATATGTACCACAGCTTTCTTATCCATTCGTCAGTTGATGGGCATCTAGGTTGCTTCCATGTCCTGGCTATTGTAAACAATGCGGCGATGAACATTGGGGTACACGTGTCTCTTTCATTTCTGGTTTCCTCGGTGTGTATGCCCAGCAGTGGTATTTCTGGGTCATATGGCAGTTCTATTTTCAGTTTTTTTTTTTCTTTTTTATTGTTTTTGCCATACAATGTCATGATATCACCATGGGTTTACATATGCTTTTCCTCCAGAACCCCCCTCCTTCCTCCCTCCCCCCCGGGAAATCTCACTGCACCAGCCCCGAGCATCAATCCTGGGCTGGCGATTGATTAGACATATGATAATTAACTTGTTTCAATGCCCTTCTCCCATATCATCCCACCCTTACCCTCATCCACAAAGTCCACGAGTCTATTCTATACCATCTGCGTTCCTTTTGCTGTCTCGCATGTTGGGTTCTCGTTACCGTCTTTCTAAATTCCATATATATGTGTTAATATACTGTATCATTGTTTTTGCTTCTGGCTTACTTCACTCTGGATAATGGGCTCCAGTTTCGTCCATCTGAGTAGAATTGCTTCAAATGAATTTTTTTTAATGCTGAGTAATATTCCATTGTGTATATGTACCACAGCTTTCTTATCCATTTTCAGTTTTTTAAGGAATCTCCACACTGTTCTCCATAGTAGCTGTACTAGTTTGCATTCCCACCAATGGAACAAAATAGAAAACCCAGAGATAAATCCACACATCTATGGACACCTTATCTTTGACAAAGGAGACAAGAATATACAATGGAGAAAAGACAATCTCTTTAACCAGTGGTGCTGGGAAAACTGGACAGCCACTTGTAAAAGAATGAAACTAGATCACTTTCTAACACCATACACAAAAATAAACTCAAAATGGATCAAAGATCTAATCATAAGACCAGAAACTATAAAACTCCTAGAGGAAAACATAGGCAAAACACTCTCCGACATAAACCAAAGCAGGTTCCTTTATGACCCACCTCCCAGAATATCGGAAATAAAAGCACGAATAAACAAATGGGACCTAATTAAAATTAAAAGCTTCTGCACAACAAAGGAAACTATAAGCAAGGTGAAAAGGCAGCCTTCAGAATGGGAGAAAATAATAGCCAACGAAGCAACAGACAAACAATTAATCTCAAAAATATACAAGCAACTCCTGCAGCTCCATTCAAGAAAAATAAACGACCCAATCAAAAAGTGGGCCAAAAAACTTAACAGACATTTCTCCAAAGAAGACATAAAAATGGCTAACAAACACATGAAAAGATGCTCAACATCACTCATTATCAGAGAAATGCAAATCAAAACCACAATGAGGTACCACTTTCACCAGTCAGAATGGCTGCCATCCAAAAGTCTACAAGCAATAAATGCTGGAGAGGATGTGGAGAAAAGTATTTTTCTTAATTATGAATATAGGTAGCAAACCACAATAGGATTGGCAGTAACTGTGGCTTTGTCAATAAAAATCACAAATTTTTACATATGAGTTTACATATGTTTTAACTATGCAGATATCTCAAAATATCATTTATATTCCTCTCCTTTGGTAGATTTTAGTCCCACTGCTATTCTTGTTATTTAAGAGTTAATTTTTAAAAAACAGATATTGCTGAAGACATTTATTATTTGATAACATTTAAAGAGTTTGTTTCCTTTATTAATCTAATCTAAAATCTGTGTTTTATTTTATACATTTAAAATCATTATTTTGAAATAAATTAATTGGGTTTACCACATTGCCAAAGGAATTCATGACACATATATAGTGCTTCTATTTATATGGACCTGAAAATATATTAGTTTTTTAGTTGACTCTTTCAACTTACAATCAACCAATATCCCTTTTTTACATATTAGTTTAGGCTATCTATATTTATTCCCTAATATAGACAACTAGCATTACTACACAGCCAATGGCTGGAACTAATTGAAAAATATGAAATTCTTGTAGCAACATTTGATAAAAATTTCTAAATATTTAAATATAGAACTTAATGTTAACAACCTGAGCTGATGTCTTATAAGATATTTTCCTTGTGCAGATACATCTGCCAAGGAAAATTTATATAATTTTTTGTTTCCCGTTTTATTGAGATATAATTGATATATAAAATTGTATTAGTTTAAGGTATACAGTATAATGATTGGATCGATATATTACAAAATGATTACCACAATAATATCCTAATGGTTAATATCCTTCACCTTACATAGTTGTAGATAAGCAACTTTCAAATATACGATACACTGTTGTTAACCCTAGTCACCATGCTGTACATTACATCCCAGAACATAGAGTTTATAACTAGAAGCTTATACTGTTTGACCACATTCACCCATTTCCCCCTACCCCTTGCTTCTCACAGTCACCAGTCTGATCTTTGTTTCTCTAAGTTCAATTTTTATAGATTCCACCTATTTGTGAGATCATACAATATTTGTCTTTTCTCAATCTGATTCATTTCACTTAGCATAAGGCCCTTAAGTTATATCCATATCACAATGGCAAATTGTTTTTTTCTTTTACAGCTGAGTAATATTCCTTTGTGTATATATGCTACATGTTATTCACCCCTTCATCCATCAGTGGACATTTAAGTTCTTTCCATGTCTTGCTTATTGTAAAAAAAAAAAAAAAATGCTGCAGCGAACATGGGGATAAAAATACCTTTTCAGGATAGTAGCTTCATTTCCTTCCAGTATATATCCAGAAATAGAATTTATGGATCATGTGGTATTTCAACCAGTTCATATTCCCACCAACAGTGTACAAGAGTTTCCTTTTCTCCATGTCCTTGACAGTGTTTTGTTATCTCTTATCTTTTTGATGACAGCCATTCTAATAGTTGTGAGGTAGTATCTCATTGTAATTTTGATTGCATTTCCCTAATGGTTAGTGATGTTGAGCACCTTTTGTTGTACTGTTTGTATGTCTTGTTTTGGAAAATGTCTCTTCAGTTCAGTTACCCTGCCCATTTTTTAACCAGAATATTTTGGTTTTTGTATGAGTTCTTTATGTTAACTCCTTGTCACATTTATGATTTGCAAACATTTTTCTTCATTCTCTAGACTGCCATTTCATTTTCTTGATGGTTTCATTTTCTGTGCAGAAATTTTTTATTTAATGTAGGCCCACTCATTTATTTTTGCTTTTAATGTCTAAAACAAAAAATCATTGCCAAGACCAATGTCAAGGAACTTAATCACTTTGTTTTCTTTCAGGAGTTTTATGGTTTCACATCTTACAACAGCCAAGTCTTTAATCCATTTTTGTTGATTTTGGGTACAGCCAAAGATAGGGGACCAGTTTCATTTTGTTGCAGGTGACTCTCTGGTTTTCTCAGCACTTTTTATGAAGAGACTCTCCCCCCCATTACACATTCCTGCCTCCTTTATCAAAAACTAGTTGACCATATAAGTATGTGGGTTTATTTCTATTGCATTGATCTTTGTGTTTTTCATGCCAATACCATTTATTTGTATCTTCAGTTTCTTCCTTCAATATCTTATGGTCATCAGAGTATACATCTTTTACCTCCAGGATTAAATTTATTCAATTGCAACCTTCATTTTGTTAGTGTGGTGTATCACACTGATTAATTTGTGGATGTTGAATCATCCTTGCATCCTTGAAATAAATCCCACTTGACCATGGGATTGTATGATCCTTTTAATGTACTTAGTATACGCAGGTATCCTGCCAAACAAAAATTATATATTCCTTTTAAAAACACTAGTGCTTTTTGATTTGTTTTGTAGGGTAGGAGGTAAAGAAGGGTTGTTCTGGTTATCGTTTCTGTATAACAAACCACACCAAAACTTAGTGATGTAAAAAATTAATTGTATTCCATCTAAGGTTTCTGTGTGTCAGGAATTTGAAGAGGGGGCCACAGTTTTGTTCCATGTATGTACTGTGCCATGATATCTGGGTTCCCAGTTGGAAAAATTTGAAGACTTAAGGTAGGAATCAACTAGGAACATGTCTAGTGGTACAGGTGCCATCCATGTGGGTTAAAGTGGAGGCTGTCCTTGGGAGCACCGTGTGTAGTCTTTCCATGTGACCTAGGCTTCCTCACAACATGATAGCCTCTTTTTATATGGTGGTTGAACTGATTAGATGGGAGCTCGGAAGTCCAAAAGCAAATGTCCTAGAAAACAAAGTAGAAGCTGCCTGGTGACTCAGCTGGTAAAGAATCCACCTGCAGGGCAGGAGACCTAGGTTCAGTCCCTGGGTTAGGAAGATCCCCTGGAGAAGGGAAAGGCTGCCCACCCAGTATTCTGGTCTGGAGAATTCCATGGACTATATAGTCCATGGGGTTGCAAAGAGTCAAACATGACTGAGCAACTTTCACTTTCACCACAAAGGATCACATCTGTGATACTTGATTGATTAAAACAGTCCCAAGGCCACTCAGATTTATTGGGAGAAGAATTAAACCTGCCCCTTCACAAGATCAGATTGTACAAGCATGTGGAATGGGTGATGCTGTTATCTTTCGAAAATATAATCTGCTCCTATAAGTAGGTACAAAACTGTGGTAGTTCTAAGTATTTGAGCCCATTATCTGCAGTAACACAGTTTTTGTGGAATAATTACAGATGCAACATCATTTGTCCAAATAAGATTTGAAGTTGAGGTTTATAATTGCTATCTATTATTCTAGTAACAAAATTTCTCAATTTATTAGGGTTGGAGGAAGTGTCTGTGTCTTTTCCAAATTGGAAATTTTTATTTTTCCAAAATTTGTAACTATCTATGTTTGTCAGCAGAAGATCTGAAAGCCACAAGTGTTTTCTGACACATATAAGAGTGACAGGTTAAAAAAAAAAAAAAAGTTACGTTTTGCTCCACTAAAAGCTTTGATGTATTAAGGAACCATAAGGCTGAATTGTACAATATGTGAGTTATATCACAATTTTTTTTAATAAGAAAAGGACCCATATGTAAATATTGATTTCTAGCTAATGATATACATGCCAAAGTGGTTAAAGTGTACTGATGTCTGCAATTTAAAATTCGCCAAAACTAAGATGGATTGGTGGATGTATAGGTATTTAGAAAGGTGATAAAAGGTGTAGATAAAGGTTAATTGTACAGTACAGGTGGTGTGTATATGAGTGTTCTCTCAAAAACTTCTTTCAACTTTCTGTGTTTGAACATTTCACAATATAGTACTGGGAAACATTAGGAAACAACACTGCATAATCACTAGGATAACCTTAAAAATTTTGATTTCTTTTTTCTTTTCAGGTATTCTCTTCATTAAAAGTTCTGACATGGTTTTAACAACATAGGTTAAGTTATATTAACTATTCCATCACCATTTTTATTCAAGTAATTGTATAATTACTTGGTAATAGAGAAAACACAGAAGCGAAGAGTTAGAAAACCTCAGCACAGTTCTGTGATTGCAAAGTCAGAAACCTTCAAGACAAATAATTATAATTAACATGATTTGCCATTGGAAAAACTGAAACTCTAAATTTAATGTGTAAACAGAATATGGTCTCTGTTCAAATGCTGTTTGCCCTGCTACATCTTAAACCTCTTTTTTTCTCTCCAGGCAATTACTTTTGATTTTTTTCCTTCTCTTTGACCTCAGCAATATGTTCCCTGTTTACATTATTCATGGAATCATGAAGGGTCACTATTGTCTACCCAATCCCAAAATAGTTTGGCACTTTTTCAAATTGTTTTGCTTGAGTTGTACTGAAGTGGTAACCCGCTGACGCAGGCACACAGTCCAGCTACTCTTGTGCTCTAGTCAGGCCAGAAAAAGATAAAAGGACTGAAAGTGTCTTTCAGTCGCTAAGTGAATGAATAGTTGATAGGGAACAATAAAACTTCAGAATTTTGTAAGTCCTTTGGTAAAATGTGGACTCACCGAGACATTTATACCTTAACTGATAATGGTGCTAACTAATGAGTTGAGGTCATTGAGAACAACAGAACATTTAAAATGCCCCTCTTAAGTGTCCACTAGTGACTGGTACCAACTGTGACACGCTATTCAAAAACCCTTGCACTTATGAAACGTAAGCAACTTAGATAGGAAGGAAATTTGGAGAGGATACCAGGGCATGAGCAGATTCGCACTGCAAGATAAAGCAAAAGGAAGATAAGTGCCAAGGACCAGATGGAATGAAGTCATGTTCCCCTGGCTCTCTTGCCCAGCCTGAGAAGCCAGGCCAGGGGAGTTCGTGATCACGGTACAGGAATGGGGCTACTGCTCCGTGCTGAGCTACCCCATTCATCAGAACTGCTATTCTATATGCTCCTTCCTCCCGATTCTGCATTAGTCTTGGATTCTTACCTGAAACTTGGCAACTTTGGAAGCTGATTCATATTTTGTTCTGCTTAAGACTTTCACTTCCAAGTACACATTCAGGCTTGGTTTGCCCAGTTTTGTGTTTACATGGTTGAGCACTACCCTGGAAAGATGTACTCTGGAGCTAGTATGAAGTCAGTGAAATGCCTTCAGCAATCATAAGGAAGTTCTGAAGTTTCTGTTTCAAGATTTTGACATGTCAGCATGTGCAAAATCTAGTCTGAGGCCAAAATGCCTTATGCCAACAGGCTTCTTTTGATCTTGGTGTGCAAGAGTTTCCTTGCAGCTATTAACCTGTTGCCTTGAAAAGAAACAGAAAATTATAAGATTATGGTCTGTAACATAGGTTGTAGGCACGAGTATAATTAGTACTGTAACCCAACATGACTTTGACGTTACTTTGGGGTTGTTAGGATTTTTAACTAGGTTGGCTTTATTTTTTAAAACCTATTTTCTAAAACTGTGCCTTCATCTCCTGATTTTCCATTCAACCCAAGATGATGCCTCCTGACTGCTCAGCTGGAATCTGGATTTGCCTTCTTTCATTCAGCATACTTTTGAACCAGTGGCAAGTCTTCTTGTGGGGAATATTTGGGGTGGCAAATTCTAATTTGGCAGCACCCTAGGGACATTAATCAATCAGAAAATATAAATGAGTAAATCATTTCTCTGATGAAGTGGTTCGACTGAGATTAATATTGAAACAAAAACACATCCAAATGTTGACCAAACACAGGTGTAATTCACAAGATCCAGGGTACTATTGATTTTTTTTAGAGGCTTATAATCTAAATAATTGGCAATAGCTTATGTTCTAATGCTAATGAGTTCACTTTCACTACTTGCTCCCTGGCTGATGGCGTAGTTCTCTCCATTGCCTTCCTCACTTTTTTGATCTGCCCACCTCCTCCTGATACACAGCCCCTTTGGCAATGCTTTCCGTAATATAGTGCTGTGAAAATATTGGTTAAAATTTGGGATGAAAATTACAATGTAACTGTAGTTGTATCAATGATATAAACATACCTTGTAATTCAAGTATATAAATAACTGAAATACTCCTTAGATTAAAAGTACAGTTATCCCAGTTTGCTGTTGGAAATAAGAGAAGACTTCCCACAGGAAACTTTTAAAAATAGTATTTTGTTGTTGTTGATTGTTTTCAGTTTTTATTCTTTTGTTCAAAATGCTGATGATTAAGGCTTGTGCTGTGCTTAGTCACTCAGTTGTATCCAACTCTTTGCAACCCCATGGACAGTAGCCCACCAAGCTCTGCTGTCCATGGGGATTCTCCAGGCAAGAATACTGGAGTGGGTTGCCGTGCCCTCCTCCAGTGGATCTTCCCAACCCAGGGATCGAACCCAGGTCTCTTGCATTGCAGGCAGATTCTTTACCAGCTGAGTTACCAGGGAAGCCCAGTGATTAAGACTCGAGGGATCAAGAAAGAGATAGTACTTGATTTCTACCAAATGGATTAAAAAGAATGGTATTCTTGAAAATATTGAGCTAGTATGAGTTTTTTTAAGGAATTCATTTTAAACTCATGTATGATATTTACAGTTACCATTGTCTGTATTCAGATAGTTTCGTCACCTACCATATGTGACTTCTCAGGGATAATGCCTTGTAAAAGTGCCTATTATAAAAGCCTTCTATGAAAGAAAATAAACTTTGCAGGCAGGACAGGCTACACAATGTAGCCTGGAGGCCCAAGGAAAATGGAAATGTGGAGCCTTTGTTTAAAAAATTGGAAAAAAGTACCATTAAAATGTGAAGCTTTGTTTGTTTCTTCCATGGTCTCTCTCTCAGCCTATAGCAGTGTTAGCCTTTGCTAGTTTAGCGTGTGCTCCTTCAGGCGCGTGGATACTGTCACAGCACAGATTGTCATGGGGCCCTGGGGGTCTCACTCCATGGCCTAAGGCATAAACCACCCGTCAGACTTCAGGTTTTCCCTCCTCCAACCAAGACTTGAGACGGTATCTTGGTCAGAGGTGAGGAAGTGAGCCGGGTACCTCCCCTTCCCGTAGCTCCACAGCCCCAACCCAGACTGGATGCGAACTGCAGACTTTACACTGGACCATGACAGCTACCTGGGTCAGAGGTGGGCGAGAAGCTTGCCCTTGCCTGGTGCCCACCAAATGCTCTGAAGCATAGCCAGCCCTGGACACGACAGGCTATGTCCATGTCCCCACTTCATAACCAGTGGTCACCTGGTCATGGGCCTTCTTCCACATCTCTTTTCTTATAAAGTCGTTTCCTTCATGAGATCCAACTTCGTGTAGGATTCCATTATTAGTAATTAAGCATCTCATGCATCACTGAGGTGAAACCCAGCAGGCCAGAAATGTAAACCCATGTTGGAACAGCTCTCTGATACTTTATTTAAAAAATGTTAAATTGTTATTATAGACTTTCTAGTTGATTTAAGTGAGACAGCTGATGCACTGTAAGATGATGTATCAGAATTATTTCTCTTTGGTTTCTGTGTGTCTATTCTAGAAATATCAGTATCAATATCAGTGCCTGATATCGTTTCCCACCTCACAGTGTCATGGGGTACACACCATCCTTGACCCTTTCCACATCCATATCCTGGGGGAACCCTGCCTGAACAGGGGCAGAGAGCGACAACATTCACTGCAGAGAGAGAGCAGAGAGCTGGAGGCTGGGAAAGGGAGACTGCAGTGTAGCCATCCCTCCGCACATTCTCCGTTGTCCCACCAGACATGTGCCTTACAGAATACAAGTTCGAAGTTAAGAATTTCAAGGTGGCAGTCATAGGGCATTAAACCCCAAGCTCTGAGCCTTTCTTGGTGACATCTATGAAGCTGCCTGCAGGCTAAACCAAATCTCCCCATATAATAAGATAATGACTAACGTCAATTATGCCAGGTACTGTTCTAAGCACTTTACAGGTATTAATTCATTAAACCTCAGAAAAATGTATGAAGTATGTGCCATTGTTTACCCCCATTTTACAGATGAAATAACTGATATCTGAGGTCTCTCTGTAATAAAGAGTACACTGAAAATTCAAACCCAGAAAGTCTGGCTCCCAGAGGCCTTTGTTGGACAACTGAAAGAGTAAGTGACTGAGACATTAACTCAGAAAAGCAAATCATGATTGTAAACACCGGGCAGTGTTGGTAGCTTTGTCTTAAAGCAAATTTCTAGAACATAAAATTCTGATTGATTGGAGATTTTCTCTAACAATCTGCTGCTTTGGTCTAAGCAGAGCATCAAAAGCAACTGCCAAATAAATAGGCTTCTCTAGAAAGCAGTGGGGATTGGTAGATACCAGAACTGCAATGTTTTAGAATCTTCTGTAGATGTCTACTCCAGTCTCCATTGCCTTGTGCAAGGTTATACAGCTAATTAAGGACAGAATAGGCCCTCAAATCTCTTTGTTTCGGAGAAGGAAGTGAAAAAACAGTTGCCAGGCACCTTTATTCTATTCTTAATACATGCTTAGACCCCTCCTTGAGAAGCCTGACTTGGGAAGAAAAGTGTAGGGGGCAGGGAGAAAGGTATTGTCCACCAATATCTACCTTAGTTCAGTTCAGTTCAGTTGCTCAGTCGTTGTCTGACTCTTCTGTCCATCACAAACTTCGGGAGCTTGCTCAGACTCATGTCCATCAAGTTGATGATGCCATCCAACCATCTTATCCTCTGTCGTCCTCTTCTCCTCTTGCCTTAAATCTTTCCCAGCATCAGGGTCTTTTCCAATGAGTCAGTTCTTCGCATCACATGGCCAAAGTATTGAAGCTTCAGCTTCAGCATCAGTCCTTCCAATGAATATTGAGGATTGATTTCCTTTAGGATTGACTGATTGGATCTCCTTGCAGTCCAACGAACTCTCAAGAGTTTTCTCCAGCACCACAGTTCAGAGGCATCAATTATTTGGCACTCAGCTTTCTTTTTACTCCAAGTCTCACATCCATGACTACTACTACTGGAAAAACCATAGCTTTGACTAGATGGACCTTTTTGGCAAAATAATATCTCTGCTTTTTAATATGCTGTCTAGGTAGGCCATAACTTTTCTTCCATGCAGCAAGCGTCTTTTAATTTCATGGCTGCAGTCACCATCTGCAGTGATTTTGGAGCCCAAGAAAATAAAGTCTGTTACTGTTTCCATTGTTTCCCCATCTATTTACCATGGAGTGATGGGACCGGATGCCATGATCTTAGTTTTCTGAATGTTGAGTTTTAAGCCAGCTTTTTCACTCCTCTAGTATCTACCCTAATACTAACTCTATTTTCTTTTTGTCTCCCTTGTTAAAGGTGATTTTATGTTTTTTTGTGTGTAAAAATACAAATTTTGACTGCAGCCATTTCATTTTAATCATAATTGCTATTACAAACCCACTATTTTGATGAAAATTGCCATTATAAAATCTTTACATTATAATGGAAAAATTGTTGGGTCACTTTGTTTAACCCATCTCTCCAGAATAGGCAAATTCGAAGACAATATGCAGTATGATTCCTCGATGCCTGTGCCTTCAAGTCACCAATAAAACAGATGCTAATAACTCTCACTACCTTTATTTATGGGATTTACAAGTGCCCAGGGCAGAGGCCATGACCTTTGTTTCCTCTACTTTCTTTTCTTATGGAGAATAGTATTGCTGTTTAGTCGCTCAGTCGTGTCCAACTCTTTGCAACCCCATCGACAGCAGTACACCAGGCTTCCCTGTCCTTCAGTATCTCCTGGAGTTTGCTCAGACTCATGGCCATTGAGTCAATGATGCATCCTACCGTCTCATCCTCTGTCATCACCTTCTCTTGCCCTCAGTCTTTCCCAGCATCAGGGTCTTTTTCAGCAGTGAACTCTTCACATCAGGTGGCCAAAGTATTGGAACTTCAGCTTCAGAATCAGGCCTACCAATTAATATTCAGGAGAATAATATGTGACCATAGAAATTGGTGGGGAAGGAGCCAGGGCCAACCTGTTTATTTAACTAAGTTTATTAAGGAATCTCAACTAAACACATATTAAACAATTGCTCTTATGGAGCTTTCAACTGGCTTTGTCAAATCTTTTTTTATCCACCCAGGTATATCTTTGTCATATTCAGCAACTTTGGGACCATTTGTTTATTGAAATTTAGCCTTGGGACTTTCCTGGTGGTCCAGTAGTTAAGACTTCACCTTCCAGTGCAAGGGGTGCAGCTTTGATTCCTGGTCAGGGAACTAAGATCCCACGTGCCATGGGGCAACTAACCCCACGTGTCCTAATTACTGAGCCACACACTCTAGACCCTGTGCCCACATGCTGCAAGACCCAGCACAGCCAAAAAAGTTAAAAAAAAAAAACAATCAGCGTCAAATGCAGCTGAAATTTTCTTCTGCCCTCTACCCAACACAGGCTTGGACTCGGAGTGGTAAAAGGGTCTTGTTTCTTTACAGCTGCCCACTCAGCATTTTCTGTCCATTATGACTTCTCTGACTACCTCTGAGGCCAGCTTCCAAATGCTGGCCCTCTCCAAGCCTGGAAGGATGAGAGTTTCAGTGTTGGGTGTCGACACTGTGGTGTTTTCTGAGGTCAGAGCACGTTCATGCCACCTCCTTCCATGCCCACGGTGCTGTGCCTCGCTGGCCCAGGCAGTCATCATCTCGGTGGAACACCAGCAAACTGACTCACGTGCAGCTCCTCCTTGCCCTGCAGGAGTTTTCTGCCAACACAGGCTGCTCCTCCACTGCCCTTCTCTCTGCCCTTCCTTTCCTCTCTAGATCTCTCTGCTTTGCTCAGCTGGGCACAGGGAAAGACTAGCACATTCTCTGCTCACAGATCTCCAGTGGAAAATGAAACACTGATGTTTTCATCTTACAGGTACATCTAGTCTTTGAGATAGTCTCTTAGAAACCCCTATAGCCCGTTTGAAACATAGAATTGAATCTCCTTTCATCACAAGCACTGTAGTTCCCACAAAGACCAGTAGCCCATCAGTCTTGCTTACCTTTCCCCAAATATTTGTATGGAGGTTGAGGTGATAACTGTGATTCAATCTGCCACCTCTTAGGTTTGAGAGATGTCTGGGCCCAATTCCTTAAGGCTGTCTTTAGGTCTCGCTTAGTCCCTATTGTTGTCAAGCGTGGGTCCATCCATTCAAACAACAATAAAAATACCACTCACTATGCTGTTACATTTATATGCTGATAAAATAAGTAATTTGTAATGGAGGGCAATGTCTTTGAGGCGTTCTTGGCACCCAGTAAAAATAAAATACATGTTCATTCCCTAGTGCTTTCAAAAAAGGCTTAAGACTTAACAGAGGGAGATGGGGCATCAAATAGACTTTGCCAAAGTGGATAGGATGGAAAAAGGATATGTCAATTAGAAGGAGCACATGGACAGAGGTTGGGGTATGAAAAATGGAGAGCAGATTGAGTAAGATTCTGCTTTTTGTTAGCAGAAAAGCAGACTATAAGATCAGAAAAGCAGCCTGTGAACATCAGATCAGGATGTTAGTGAGGGAAAAATTAGGGAGTCTAAACTCAGGTACAGTGGGAAGATCTTTCAGCAAAGAGAAAGTGGCAAATTTGGGTAAGTTGACTGTTAGGCAACATGCAAATTAGGGTGGAAGAAAGGAGACCAGGGAAGTAGTCTTGTTAACAGTTTAAAAGGAAAGAAAGAAGGCCGTGGGGTGCAGGGGCGGTATAGGGAAAGGGAGAATGCAAGCCATCTTGGGATCATTTGTGATTTTTGCTGACTAGTCTTAGAGGATAGGATGTGTCAGCATGTCCCCCTGCACACTGCGTAACACTGCTGCTGGAAGATGCACCAAGGATGCAGCAGAGGATTCTCTGGTCAGATGAGCCGAGGAAACTCGTTAAAGTAGCAGCAATCCTAAAGAAACACACAGAGACACAACGTGTTTAACCCAGCATTTCTGTATTTGATCACAGAACCCCCTTGTTTGTAACAGCTATCACGCAGACTCAGTGTTCCAAAAAACACACTTTGAGAACCACTTCACCATGTTATACTTTATCAGTAGATTGACATACGAACTTGTGCATTAATATTGTAATGCTCTTTAGTAAACAATAAAAGACAAACGCACAATTTATGATAAACTCTGTTTCTGAGTTGAATAGTTCTTGGACTCTCTAAGCTTGAGCTATATATCTTTTGAGACTTGACCTTATCTCATATCAAAATAAAATAGCTTTTTGTAGTATAAGACCAAAAATGAGTATAAGACCAAAAATTTTACAGTAATTTCTGGAATTGACTTTTGTGGCCTTGAGGTTTAAAGACATTAGGGTCTGTGTCCTTAGCTTTGGGCTTAGAAGAAAATGACCTTTGTTTTTTAGAGGGCTTTTTTTAAGTGAGCACATGTTAAGCAGGGGTTTTGTTTGGAAGAATAGCAAGAGAAAAGCTGTCTCATTCATTATGTTGTTACACATAATAACTGCTAACAGAAAGTATGTTGGATTATGAAAATTAGGCAGATATTAATTATACTTTATACACAAAGAAATAATTTATTGACTCAAAGTAGCTAATTTATGATAGAACCAAAACTGGGGAGAATCAGAACTCATGGTTTTTCTGATAGAACACTCCTCCTTAAGGAACAAAAGATAAAATGACCTCTTTTGTTGAATGTCAAAGGGTCTTTTGTTTGTAAATTTTCCAAGCTTATAAGGGGGCTTAGCCACAAAAGCTACTGTGTTCACACTTACTCTTGAGCAGAGGACCCTGCCTTCCACACAATTATTTATGTCATTGAAGTTAGTGAACCTGTCTTTCTTATCTTTACACTCTTCACTGTATCCACTAAACAATATCAAGTACTAGTAAACTCTGACTCTCAGGGCAGAGACTATGCCCAGTCGAATAATAAAGAAACTGAAGTAATGAGAAGCATCTTATTCATTTACTTCCTGTATATTTTTCACTTAAAGAAACTCATTTATCTCAAAAATAGTAGTTCCTGTGACCTTAAATCAAGCTTGAAATATTGTTACATTAGTTTTTTAAACTTATAAACAAAAGCTTATAAAGGAAATAAGCTTTATCTTAATAATACTCAGATATTAGGTTAATAAGAAAGGTGTGGTTTTGTGTATTATTTTTCTCATATTACTTATTTTTGAAGTGCCACTTATGAAATCTATTTCAAACCTGTTTTGCCATGATCAGATTTATAATTATTTTATGTATCTGTTCATTCTGAAAAATATTTTTAATAGTAAAGAAGAATATTTAATCTGTTCAGAGAAAGGATGGTTACCTCAGAGAATGGAACTGGGAAATTAGGAGTAAGGAGGGGCACTTGTAGTTTTTTTAACCTTTTTTTATATTTTATGGTATTTTAATTTATCATAAAGTGGGGAAAACCACCAGACCATTCAGATATGGCCTAAGTCAAATCCCTTATGATTATACAGTGGACGTGACATATAGATTCAAGGGATTAGATCTGATAGACACAGAGAACTATAGACGAAGGTTCATGACATTGTACAGGAGGCAGTGATCAAAACCATCCCCAAGGAAAAAAATGCAAAAAGGCAAAATGGTTGTCTGAGGAGGCCTTAAAAATAGAATTAAAGAAGAGAATTAAAGGCAAGCGAGAAAAGGAAAGATATTCCCATTTAAATGCTGAGTTCCAAAGAATAGCAAGGAAAGATAAGGCCTTTCTCAGTGATCAATGCAAAGAAATAGAGCAAAACAATAGAAAGGGAAAGACTAGAGATCTCTTCAAGAAAATTAGAGATACCAAGGGAACATTTCATGCAAAGATGGGCACAGTAAAGGACAGAAATGGTATGGACCTAACAGAAGCAGAAAAGGTGGCAAGAATACACAGAACTATACAAAAAAGATCTTCATTACCCAGATAACCACAATGGTGTGATCACTCACCTAGAGCCAGACATCCTGGAATGTAAAGTCAAGTGGGCCTTAAGAAACATCTCTACAAATAAAGCTAGTGGAGGTGATGGAATTCCAGGTGAGCTATTTCATATCCTAAAAGCTGATTCTGTGAATGTGCTGCACTCAATATGCCAGCAGATTTGGAAAACTCAGCAGTGGCCACAGGACTGGAAAAGGTCAGTTTTCATTCCAATTCCAAAGAAAGGCAATGCTAAAGAATGTTCAAACTACTACACAGTTGCACTCATCTCACGCTAGAAAAATAATGCTCAAAATTCTCCAAGCCAGGCTTCAACAGTACGTGAACGGTGAACTTCTAGATGTTCAAGCTGGATTTAGAAAAGGAAGAACCAGAGATCAAATTTCCAACGTCCGTTGGATCATCAAAAAAGCAACACAGTTCCAGAAAAACATCTACTTCTGCTTTATTGACTATGCCAAAGCCTTTGACTGTGTGGATCACAACAAACTGTGGAAAATTCTTCAAGAGATAGGAATACCAGACCCGTTGACCTGCCTCCTGAGAAATCTATATGCAGATCAAGAAGCAACAGTTAGAATCAGACATGGAACAGACTGGTTCCAAATAGGAAAAGGAGTACGTCTAGGCTGTATATTGTCACCCTGCTTGTTTAACTTAAATGCAAAGTACATCATATGAAATGCTGGGCTGGAGGAAGCACAAGCTGGAATCAAGATTGCTGGGAGAAATATCAATAACCTCAGATATGCAGATGATACCACCATTATGGCAGAAAGCAAAGAAGAACTAAAGATCCTCTTGATGAAAGTGAAAAGAGGAGAATGAAAAAGTTAGATTAAAACTCAACATTCAGAAAACTAAGATCATAGCATCTGGTCCCATCACTTCATTCCAAATAGATGGGGAAACAATGGAAACAGTGACAGACTTTATTTTTTTTTAATTGTTTTTGCCATACAATGTCATGATATCACCATGGGTTTACATATGCTCCCCCTCCAGAACCCCCCTCCCTCCTCCCTCCCTCCTCCCTCCTCCCAGGAAATCTCGATGCACCAGCCCCTGCATCACTCCTGGGCTGGCGATTGATTAGACATATGATAATTAGCTTGTTTCAATGCCCTTCTCCCATATCATCCCACCCTTACCCTCATCCCCAAAGTCCACGAGTCTGTTCTATACATCTGCGTTCCTTTTGCTGTCTCGCATGTTGGGTTCTCGTTACCGCCTTTCTAAATTCCATATATATGTGTTAATATACTGTGGTACATATACACAATGGAATATTACTCAGCATTAAAAAAAAAAATTCATCTGAAGCAATTCTACTCAGATGGACGAAACTGGAGCCCATTATCCAGAGTGAAGTAAGCCAGAAGCAAAAACAACAATACAGACTTTATTTTTTTGAGCTCCAAAATCACTGCAGATGGTGATTGCAGCCATGAAATTAAAAGACACTTGCTCCTTGGAAGTAAAGCTATGACCAACCTAGACAGCATATTAAAAAGCAGAGATAATTACTTTGCCAACAAAGGTCCGTCTAGTCAAAGCTATGGTTTTTCCAGTAGTCATGTATGTATGTGAGAGTTGGAGTATGAAGAAAGCTGAGCACCAAAGAATCGATGCTTTTGAACTGTGGTGTTAGAGAAGATCTTGCGAGTCTGTTGGACTGCAAGGGGATCCAACCAGTCAATCCTAAAGGAAATCAGTCCTTAATATTCTTTGGAAGGACTGATCCTGAAGCTGAAACTCCCAATACTTTGGCCACCTGATGTGAAGAAGTGACTCATTTGAAAAGACCCTGATGCTGGGAAAGATTGAAGGCAGGAGGAGAAGGGGATGACAGAGGATGAGATGGTTGAATGGCATCACCAACTCCAACGACATGAGTTTGAGCAGGCTTCTGGAGTTGGTGATGGACAAGGAAGCCTGGCGTGCTGCAGTCCATGGGGTCGCAAAGAGTCAGACCCAACTGAGCAACTGAACTAATCTGAACTGTTAAGATTTTTTTTGAAGTTCATAAAAATTAGTGTTAAAGGACGAAGGCATACAGTTAACTCTGTGAACATTTACACTTTGTCAAAAAATTAAGTATTTAAAGCATACAAATGTACAAAAACTTCTATGTACCTATCACCTGATTATGACAAACATTAACACTTTAGAGAAGTGAAATTTTTAACAAGTAAATACCACAAACTTGGGCTGTTGACTCAGAATAAATGTGAGTTCTTAGGCCTTCCTGCCTGAATCAGCATTGTAACAGAAATGGCATATGCTACCATCCTGCTGTCTTCTGCCACGGTGCCTGCTACACAACAGTTGTAACCATTGGTTGCTGGGCAATGGACAAAACAGCAAACCCAGCTCCCTTCACTGCTACGTTTATTTATCTAGATTAATGATGTAGACCATCATAAACAAACAAGATACTTGTTATACAAATAGGAAGGCTAATGCATTTCAGGAAATTTTAAGATTTTCCTTAGTGTTTAGTGTGTACTTTTGATGCTTTTAACCTTGAAAGAGATATAGATTGTTTGGAAACCAAAATTAAAGTTAGAATTAAAGAATATAATGTAATTTCCTTAGCCTCATGATAAATAGATTCACCATGAAACTTGGGAAGGTACGTTGGGTTTTCTATTTGAATTATTTCCTAACAAACAGAATAGTCCATTTATAGAATAATAAATAGAATAATTCATTTCTACTAAATCACAGAATAATCTTATCAGTTAAAGGAGAAAATCTCAAATTATTCTTGGCTCTCATTCTCTACCAAAACTCAAGGATATTCAAATCCAGAGGAAATTTTTTTTAAGCCATAAAGCAGAGTGTTATAATAAGTTATAGTGTGCCTTTTCGTGTATAAGGGCTAAGAAAGTTGTAAATGCAGTATTTCAACTGTTTTATTAGATATGATATCTACTGTCAGTTGTAGTTGTTGTATACCATATTAACAGTCAGTATAAAATCTCCATCATGTCTAAACAGATAGCAATAAAAAAATATATGGACCCATTTCCTCAGATTCTACTTCACAGAGGTGAGCAAAAATAAAATGAAATAATAGGTAATCAATTTAGGAATGAGATGTAAAATGCCACCTATGAAAAAATATCTAATAATAATAGATGTAGATATTCAGATATACTGGAAAATAGACTTCAGATCTCAAAAAAATATATTTTTGTTATAGCCTCCTATCCCTTTTGCTGTCTTCTCATGGTAATTTATACAGTGGGAAAGTTTTGAAGTGGTCTATATGCATTACTGCTTCAGTTACATGATGAAGTGATCCACTTATTAATATAATTTAAAAGAATAATATTTGCCAAATGCCTCCACATATTAGGCATTATGCTAATTTCTTGATGGATTTAACCCATTTGATTTTCACAGAAACCTTACCAAAGCATTAATGTTAACTCAGTTTACAGAAGGGAAGAGCCAGTCAAATCGTGTGCTCAAAAACTACTCAAAGTAGCATGGAAACAGACTACTATATGTAAAATAGATTGCCAATGGAAATTTGCTGTGTGACTCGGAACTCGAACTGGGACTCTGTGACAACCTAGAGGGGTGGGATGGGGTGGGAGGTGAGAGGGAAGTTCAAGGCAGGGAGGATGTATGTATACCTATGGCTGATTCATGTTGATGTCTGGCAGAGACCAACACAGTACTGTAAAGCAGTTATCCTTCTATTTAAAAAATTAATTTTCAAAATCTACTCAGTGGAGCACCTCCCTCATTCATAACACAGGCTCTGAACCGCCGTACTCTGTCACCTCTCATAGCCAGCACAGGGGCCATCTTCAGGACTGCCGCAGCCTGGGGCCATACCCACTTCATCTCACCTGCTGCCCTGGATTCATAACTGAATACTAGCAGCAGGGAATGCTTTCCAAGACCTCCAAGAGCTGCCTGACACCCTATACAGACTATGTTTTTTGTATACATATATACCCAAGATAAAGTTTCTGTGTTAGGAGAGAAATAACAATAACTAAATAATAAAGTAGAACAATTATAATAATATGCTGTAATAAAAGTAGTGTGCATATGATCTCTCTATCTCTCTAGATATCCTGTTGTACAAATTCAATGCCTTTTCCATCTTGACTGAGAATTTATCTTGCATGATAGCTACAACTTCTGCAGTTTGAGGTGGGACAGCAAAACTGGCACACATTTCTTTTTCTTTTTTCAGCGTCTCATGGATAGAGGATTCATTCTTACTGTAGATCTTAGCAACCTCAGCATGCTTTTTTCCTTATTAGGTTGAGAACTTTTACCTTTTCACTTGTAGGGAGCACTTTATGGCACCTCTTCAGAATTGCCAGCATTATTTCTCTTGTGCTTTGGGGCCGTTAAGTAAAATAAGGGCCACCTGAACACAGGCATGGTGATACCCTAGATGGTCAGTCTGAGACCCAAGAGGGTTGCTAAGTGACTCATGGGCCAGGTAAGCTGGACAAAGGGATGATTCACACCCTTGGCAGGAGGAAATAGGAAGGCACAGTATTTTGTCATGCTACATAGAATGGCCTGCAGTTTAAAAGTTACAAATTATTTCTTGAATTTTCCATGTAATATTTTCAAATTGAACCCACTGAAAGTAAAACCACAGGTAAGGGGGGACAGCTCTATCACATCTCATCTCCTCTTTTGATTCTCTCACTGCACCTGCTCCTGGCATTCTAGGACAGAGGGTCTCAAAGTGTGATCAGAGAATCAGCAGGATCAGTGCCACCCAGGAACTTGTAGAAACACAAATTGTCGGCATTGGACCCATCAATCTGCATTTTAACAAGCCTTCCAGGCGATCCTCCTACTTGAGTTTTTAAACAAGTTAAAATACCTATGTGTGTGTGTGTTAGTCTCTCAGTTGTGTCCAACTCTTTGCAACTTTATGGACTGTAACCTGCCAAGCTTCTCTGTGCATGGAATTCTCCGGGCAAGAATACTGGAGTGGGTTGCCATGCCCTTCTCCAGGGGAACTTCCAACCCAGGGATCGAACCAGGGTCTCCTGAATTGCAGGTAGATTCTTTACCATCTGAGCCACCTGGGATGCCCTAAATACCAATAGATAGTGATATTCAAATGTGACATGTTCATCTACAGATATCTTAGGTTATGTTTATTGCTTGCTAAACTCCCTCTTCTGTGTGTGCAAAACAAGCATGTACTTGCCAGACCACAAACAAATCCATAATTTGCATATTACTATCAAAATTTCCCTTTATTTTGAATGTATAGCATGTACTTATCTGACTTTTTACTCACAGAGTCTCCATTTCCTTAATCACTACCACCATAGACCAGATTCTGAAAATGAAAATGAAGAAAATTTTTCTTTCCAACCTCTTAGACATGCTTTGCTCTCAAGCTTTAAAACAGCAAATACAGTTGCCAAGAGAAGATTTAAGAAACCAGATTTTATACCTGGAGGCTGTCAAAGTTGAAGGAATTATATAGACATCATTCTGAAATTTGTACTAGATTTTCTGATTTGGCTTTCTGGCCTTAAGCTCACCGGATCATTTCCAGAGTTATAATTCATTTTCACTTATGAGACCTTAGTCAACTCAGATAAAGGTCTTTTTTTCCTTTCTCAAGTTAATCCAGTAATGCTTCCATGTACCATTAAACTATTGGCACATTTTACTCCCAGAGGATAGATTTTGTTTGGCATCCTGAGAAATTTTGATATATTTAAGAAGGTGAGAAGTACACATTGGCATCATTTGAACAACATAAGTCTAAACCCAAATTGGCTTTTACATGCCAAAAATGCAAAATGTGCCAACTGTTTAATAGTACACAATAACTGTTCAACTACAGAAGTTGATTTCAGCAAAACAGTTTGCTGTGTGTTTTATCCTGAATCATTTAGATACAATTATGCCTTATGGTGCCTTAATAATAGAAGCAAGTTGTCCATGACTTTTGCATAAGCAGATTTAAATAATATTGAAATGCTAGTCATTCCAGACTTGAATAAAATGTAAAAATACTGCTTTAATTCAAAATGCCACTTCAGCAGCTTCTATACTACCAACAAATGTGAAACAGGAAAATAAAGTTTGAGGTTGGTGATTGTTGACAGTGAACCTTTTAACTTCCTTTAACGGAATAAGGTTGAACTTTGAGTGAGCTGGAGTAACATATTACAGATTTTCTTTTATATTCAGACTCTGAAGAATATTTGTTATTCATTTTTAACTGTATCAACATTTAGTGAGTATATATGCATATATATGTGTGTGATGCTATGGAAACCATGGTTGGAAAGATAAACATAGAAAGATAGATATGATATAACCTCATTTAAGGAGCTTACAATCAAATGAGGAAGCCATGCAGCTAATACAAATACTAACTTTAACACAAAGCAGACAGTGCTTGTGTTTTAACATAGATAAAACCAAAAGTTAGTATGGCATGAGAGAGTAAGAGACTTTGGGTATTGGCAGGAGTTGTGTTAGAAAGGAGGACCCAGGAGCCTCATGTAAGTGACTTGTGTAAATAGCCTTTAAACATTGATCCTCATGGTGGGGAAAGCAGAGGAGCAGAAGTAAGTGTACAAGCCACAGAGTGTGGAAAGGGGAAGGTGGAGGGGAAGAGGTTGAAGTTCTGAAAATAAGGGATGTTTCTCTCTGAAATCAAGGGAAAGTACTGGATGCAATTTTACATCACACATAGGATGTATTTGAGATGATCATAAGATATTCATTTCCTGGCCCGCTTAAAATTCATTCTGGATAATCTGGGGTCACTCCACGAGTCATCCTTCAGACAACCAAAACAGGTGCGTTGAGGAGGTAGTGTGATTGCCTTTCCAAGAGAGCCTTGCCATGGGTAATAAATCACCATGGGCAGAGGAAAGCAGCGGTGATTTTAAATAAGAAGTGAAGTGAAGTCGCTCAGTCGTGTCCAACTCTTCATGACCCCATGGACTGTAGCCTATAGGCTCCTCCGTCCATGGGATTTTCCAGGCAAGAGTACTGAAGTAGGGTGCCATTGCCTTCTCCAGGGATCTTCCCCACCCAGGGAAGATCCTGCATTGTAGGCAGACGCTTTTACCCTCTGAGCCACCAGGGAAGCCTTTAAATATGAACCCCGAAGAAAAAGTCACAAGAAGAGATGCTCTAAATCTGGCTGCGTTTCTCATAGGCAACTCTTTGTAGTATGCTCCACAGTGTGTGACATAAGAGGTTTACTTCTTTAACAAGGATTAATGATTTTTGCAAGCAACCTAGGAACCAGGTAGTAGAAAATAAAGTTGGGAGGTAAGTTAGCATAAAGTCATGACAGCCTTCTTTATATTTAATACCACACAACTTTTCTTCAAGACAAAGCAAAGTAAAGCATAAAAATTACAACTTAAAATTATATTTGAACTCTATCCAAAAGAAGTTTTCTTATAATATGCAAAACAGAATATTTACAATTATAGATTATAAATTTTTTTCCTAGTGATAAGCAACTAAAGATAATTTTAGAACATCCTCTGATTGTTTTCTTTTTCTGCAGTGAACAGATTGTGTTCCATCATAGTAGTAGTTGTAGTGTCTCTTTCTCTTATTCATCTAAATTCCTCTTCAGCAAAGTAAACCCAGATCTCATAGCACAGATTTCTAGTTGATATTTACTTTAATAAGCACCAGACTTTGGCCCAGGTACCACCCTTGGGTTGGGAAGATCCCCTGGAGAAGGAAATAGCTACCCACTCCAGTATTTTTGCCCAGAGAATCCCATGGACAGAGGAGCCTGGCAGGCTTTGTGTCCATGAGGTCACAAAGAGTTGGACACGACTGAGCAACTAACACTTTCAAACTGTGAGTATTATTCGTGTCTTCCCTTACCCCCCTGTCAGACTACCTTTGTTCCATACAGGGCAGAAAAGGCTTAGGAGGTAAGAAGCAGCCACATATAAAGAAATGTAAATTGTACAGAGTAGTCTATGATTATAGGTCAGCAAGGAAAGTCAATTAGTTCTAGAATAAAGAAGGTGCTAGGACTAGGCCAAACCTGAAACATGGTAAAATTAAGAAAACATTGAAAGAGGAAGTCTTCCTGAAAGAGAAGAGCATAAGTAAAGGCAGGGAAGTCTGAATGCCAATGGCTCACTTGAATAGTCTAGAAACTTGCCTGACTGAGGAAACCTTGTGTTGGGGAAAGTGGCTGAGATGGGGATGATTTGTAGAATGCCTTGCAAACCAAAGGGGATGTAGAGAGTCATTGCAAAGTGTTAGCAATGATGTATGCTAAAAGCAACACTTAATAAACATTAGTCTGGTGGAAGTATACAAGACATTTTGGTAAAAGCAGAGAGAAGAGTCGGGATGTAGTTATTGTAAGTATGAGGTTATGAAAGTCTCAAAACTATATTAAAAGTGAGAAAAGAGATGCAGCAATTCACTTCTGATAAATAATCAACAAGGCTTAGACACAGATTAGTTATACAGTGAAGAAAAATATGATAAAAATGTAGCTGTTATCTATGGCCCTGTATCATTGCATTGGTTTTTCTGAGAGCCATTTCTCCCTGAACTAGTACCTAAATCTTTTATACATATACATGTATGTGTAAATCTTTTATACATACAGCTATTACTCCAAATTACATCCTCTGTCAGTGATTTCTAATTCTAACAAATTATCTTTGAAACACCCATTACTTAATCTCTAATTATAGTCTATCATAAGAATTTGGAGGCTTTTACATGTATTTAAACAAGTTCTCTGGAGTATGGGTAAAAAGAGGAACGAAATTATGAGTGAGGAGGAAAGGAAGGAGAAAAAGTACTCAAAAAATAATAATAATAACCACATAGCAGTTCCTGCAACTAGAAAATAAAACTAAATTTGGAAGATTTTATTGGACATGATCAGAGTCATTTAAGCTGCTTTATTCCCTGTTGGCATCTGTGAACCTTTTTTGTGTGCATGCCCATTTGGGTCTGACTCTTTGTGACTCCATGGGCTATAGCCCACCAGGCTCCTCTGTCTATGGAATTTTCCAAGCAAGAATATTGGAGTGTGTTGCCATTTCTTACTCCCAGAGAGCTTCCCAACCCAGGGATGGAACCTGCATCTCTTGTGTCTCCTGCATTGGCAGGCAGATCCTTTAACACTGTGCCACCTAGGATGCCTCTGTGAACCCTAAAGGCTGTCATAATATTGATGGAGATGCATCTCGGAAATAGATTGGTTGGCTGGTATTTATTCTTCTCCCAATTTTGTTGCTGGCCCAACAGCACTTGCAGGAAGGGGGATTGGATTTGTGATGAAGCTTAACCCCTAGGTGAATAACAGAGGCTCCGAGGGGTTCCGTAAGGCCTTTTCTGGACTCTGGAGAAACCTAGAGCTTTTCAGCATACTGAAACCTTCGGGAAAGCAACTGCCTTCTTCTTAGGACATGGTTAGCTCACTCTCACTCAAAAGTACTCTCTCTTCCCTGTCGCAGTGGTCTTCCCTTCAGGCTACCTGGGATGCAGTCACTGGTTTTTCAGAGTCCTTGATTGTCTTGCCTGAAGGTACAACCTGACCTAGATAGGTGTGAGCTCTGCCCTTGTCCTGTTGTTCACTTCACGTCCACAGAGGTTTTCTTACATAATAAGTATTGGGGATTTTTTTGTTTTTTGTTTTGTTTTTACATTTTCTGCTTTCTGCCCAATAAGTCTGAGTCCTCAAAAAGTTAAGAAGTGGGTGGGTTCTAATTTCTCCTTTCTGCAAGAGTACCTTTCTGACAGCACGTTTCTCACAGGGCTCATTTCAGTGTCTTGTATGGTGAAAGCCAGGCTTTTGTCTCTAGTCCCTGTGGTTTCCCTGGCTGTCCAGTTCTGTGTCCATGTTTAGTTCCCTGCATTCATGATCTACTGCTCCTTTCTCTAGCCTTTAGGCAGACGTGCATGTCACTGAAATATGCAGAAACAACATATCTTTTTTCTGAAGACCTCCACGGAAGAGAATTCCTCATCCTCTACTGTTTAATATCTCATTGTCAGAATCTCTGCATTTAAACCATATAAAATTTTAAAGGCTAAAAGAATCTAGGATGTCACCGTGTTCTAACCTTTTTACTTTATGTGTGATAAGATTAAATAGTGTTCCCTGGCCTTCCCTGGTAGCTCAGCTGGTAAAGAATCCACCTGCAATGTGAGAGACCTGGGATTGATCCCTAGGTTGGGACAATCCCCTGGAGAAGGGCTTGGCAACCCACTCCAGTGCTCTTGCCTCGTGAATCCCCATGGACAGAGGAGCCTGGTGGGCTGCAGTCCATGGGGTCACAGAGAGTCGGACACAACTGAGTGACTAAGCACAGCACAGCACATTCACTTCCTAAACCCTCCTCGACTCAGGGTAATATGTGAATTATCATATTATTATCATATGTCAGATTATCATCAATTTCAATGATGACTTTCTAACAAAGAGAACAGACAAAGGAAAAGCTCATATTATAAAACAAGTATCAAAACTAAACAAGGATAGAACAAGAAAAACAAACTGTAGAAAACTATAGATCAGTTTCCCTTATGATCATAGGTACAAAAATCCTAGATAAAATCCTATTGGATGGAATTTGGCAGTTCATCCTCTCTCACACACAAACACATTTCTAGGTATGGTTTCTCTTGTAAAAACAGGAGTGATTCAGTATCACAATGTAGAAAAGTACATAATAAAATTCAGTACTCATTCTTGGGAATATTTTTTTCTAAAATTATTCTCAGAAACGGAGCATGGAAGAGAAGTTCTTATCCTGATAAGAGGACAAGACCCTCAGGAACAAAGAGGAAACATTTTCCTTAATGGCAAAAATTTATAAACATTTCTACTAAAGTCAGGTATAAGCATGTCCATTCTCTCCAATCCTATTTAGCATTGTTACTAGAAATGCTATTTTAATAACACCACCCCCCCACCGCCAAAAAAAGGAAAAGAATTAGGACTGTAAAATTAGACAAGGCCAGGCTATCCTTACTTACCATCAGATAATGTAATTGTTTACAACCAAGGGCATCCAAAACTAATAGAAAATCAACAAGGCCACCAGATATAAGATCTCAGACCTACAACTGACTCACCATTCATGTAACTTTGGTCATTACTTAGCCTATCTATACTGCAGTTAACTCATCTGTAAAAGGTTGTTGAAAGGGTTTAATGACTTAAACTATGTAAAGTGCCTGGTACCTTATAAACATTATATCTATATTAGCTATTATCACTATTAAATTAGTGGCCTGTATTCAGTAAATTTCTTATATACCAGGTATACCTAATCAAAAAATAGAATAATAATAATAGCTATTTAGTATTCATCAGCTCATGTTAGTCTGCTCACCAAAACACCCAACATAGCTTTCCCTATCACTCAATGTAAAAGTCCTTAGAGCAGCCTGTAAGACCTGCGTGGTCTTGGTGTCCACCCTGAGTCTGTCCTCGTCCCCCACTCTCCTCCTGGCTGTTTTCACCTCAGATGTGCTGGTCTCCTTACTGTTCCTGGAGCACACCAAGCCACCCACCTCGTCAGGGCCTTGGCATCACTCTTCCCTCTATCTGGGACACTGTTTTTCCAGATATCCAAATGGCTTACTTCCTTTAGGTCTCAGATATCACCTTACAGCAGCTGCTTCTGTATGTTTAGCGCCAGACCTAAAGAGTACTTCACATGAGTTATTTAAGTGAGGGGAGAAAAACTTCATCTGTTTTTTTCACTGCTCTATCCGTAGTGCTGGAAACAGTGCCTGCCACATCATTGCTGTTCAGTCAGGCAGTCATGTGCAACTTTTTGTGACACCGTAGGCTGCAGCACCCCAGGCTTCCCTGTTCTTCACCATCTCCCAGAACTTGCTCAAACTCATGTCCACTGAGTCAGTGGTGCCATCCAGTCACCTCGTCCTCCGTCATCCCCTTCTCCTCCTGCCTTCAACCTTTCCCACCATCAGAGTCTTTTCTAATGAGTCGGCTCTTCACATCAGGTGGTCAAAGTATTGGAGCTTCAACTTCAGCATCAGTCCTTCCAATGAATATTCAGGGTTGATTTCCTTCAGGATTGACTTGTTTGATCTCCTTGCAGTCCAAGGGACTCTCAAGGGCCTTCTTCTCCAACACCATAGTTCAAAAGCATCAGTTCTTCAGCGCTCAGCCTTCTTTATGGTCCAACATCCATGCATGACCACTGGAAAAACCAAGCTTTGACTAAATGGACCTTTGTCAGCAAAGTAACATCTCTGCTTTTTAACATGCTGCCTAGGTTTGTCATAGTTTTTTCTTCCAAAGAGCAAGCGTCTTTTAATTTCATGGCTGCAGTCACCATCTGCAGTGATTTTGGAGCCCAAGAAGATAAAGTCTGTCACTGTTTCTGTTGTCTCCCCATCTATTTGCCAGGAAGTGATAGGACCAGATGCCATTTTCTTAGTTTTTTGAATGTTGAGTTTTAAGCCAGCTTTTTCACTCTCCTCTTTCACCTCATTAGTTCCTTTTACTTTCTGCCATAAGAGCGGTATCATCTATATATCTGAAGTTATTGATATTTCTCTCAGAAATCTTGATTGCCCCTGGTGCTTCACCTAGCCTGGCATTTCTCATGATGTACTCTGCATACAAGTTAAATAAGTAGGGTGATAATATACAGCCTTGACGTACTCCTTTCCCAATTTTGAACCAATCCATTGTTCCATGTCAGTTCTAACTGTTGCTTCTTGACCTGCATGCAGGTTTCTCAGGAGGCAGGTAAGGTGGTCTAGTATTCCCATCTCTTTAACTCATCATAGAACACATCGTGAAGTTCTAATACATCATAGAACTCAGTGAGTACATTAGTTGCTCAGTCATGTCCAACTCTTTGTGACTCTATGGACTCTAGTCCACCAGACTCTTCTGTCCATGGAATTCTCCAAGCAAGATTACTGAGAGTGGGTTGCCATGCCCTTCTCCAGGGGATCTTCCCAACCCAGGGATCGAACCCATGTCTCTTGCATTGCAGGCAGATTCTTCACCATCTGAGCCACCATGGAAGCCCAGTAAGCATTTACTCAGTTTACTGGGGAGGAAATCAAGGCGCAGAGAGGCTGTATCCTGGGATCACATAGCTGGTTAATTGCAGTGTGGGCACTCTCTTACAGCCTGAGATTAACACTAGCAAAAGATGGACAACTCTTCTTCTGGCAAAAAGTTTCAAAACTGTTTTTAAAAAACACTTTAAGACCATTTAGTTGGAATATTCATTCATATCATACTGAGGAAAACTCAGTATCATAAAAATGGGAAATTCAACACAACTATAGCCAAATTCCTGACAGAGTTCTCCTTAGAATTTGACAAGCTGACCCTTATTTCAAATGGAAAAACAAAGCATCAAGAGTAAAACAATTTTAAAAAAGAACATGGAGGGTGACTTTTCCTACCAAATATCAAATCTTCTCCTAAGGCATAAAGAGTTAAACCAATCTAATAGTTCAGGGATGGACAAATAAGCCAATAAAGGACAAGAAAGAACTTAGAAAAACAGACTCCCTCAAATATAGAAAATTTTTAAATGTCAGATGTGGCATTACACTATCAGTAGGGTAAGGAAGGACTAGTATGGAATAATTGGTTATTTGTATGAAAAATATTTATTATATATACAAGAAGTAATTCCCTGTTAAAGGATTAAATGTGAAAAGACAAACATCTGTGAGAATAAATAAGGCAATGGTATTGGACTGTGTTACCTTTTGTCTGGATGATCAAAAAGAGGCATCATAAACTAAAAAGGAAAGAATTAGCAACACACATCCCCAACAATGGATTAACACCCTGAATAACCATGTTATAAAAGAACCAATCAATTAAAAAACGAGCATATCTAATTCACAGAAGAGGTAATGAAAAGAAATGTTCAAAGTCACTGGTAGCCCAGGAAAATGAAAAGTAAAATAATGTTAAAGTCTGGCAGTCATGTAAATTGGTGGGAATTTAGAGAGTCAGGAGCTTCCATACAGTGCTGATGTGACTATAAAGAGCTACAACTATGCTTGAGAACAAGTTGGCAACACCTTGTTATGTCAATACTGTTAGGTCTTTTGACCCAAATTGCATTTCTGGATACACACTCTAGAAAAACTTCAACATAGGCACAAGGAGAAGAACAGAGTGTTCAATTACAGCAATTCTTGTAAGACAAAAAAACTGAAACAACATAAATGTCTTAGGTAAATTATTTTACATATTTGCACAATGAAACAGCATTGTAAAGCAATTCAAAATAAATGAGCTAATGTATTTTTTTAAAAGAGAAAGAGAAATATAAAACAAATGAGCTAGAACTACATGTATCAACCAGGTAAATCTCCAAATTATAAATTTGTATGAATTAAAACAAGGTGCAAAATGATATGTGCATTATGTTACAATTTATATAAAATTTTAAACATGAAATATTATATTTATATGTTTATTTGTAGTTAAAGCCATCCATAAGAATAATAAATGCTAGATTTACTTCAGTGCTTACCTCTGGGGCAATATGGCTTAGGATGGGGTACACAAGGGTCTTCACCACTGTCTTATTCTGAAGCAAAAGTGACCAAATGTTAGAATGTGATGAAGTTTAGTGACAAGTACATATGTATTTCCTTTAGTGTCATATTCTGAGTTTTCTATATGCTTGAAGTATTTCTATATGAATACTTACATGCATCAAATCTAGCCACTTCTCACGCCTCTGCAGCTGAAGTCCTGGCCCTAACCCCCATACATCTTGCTACTGTTAATCATTTACCAGAGCTGCTGCCGTTGCCTCCTGAATTGCCTGCCCACATTTCATTTGCTATACATTACTCTAATCATTTATCACTAAGTATTCGAATTGTGGTACTGGAGAAGACTCTTGAGAATCCCTTGGACAGCAAGGAGATCAAACCAGTCAATCTGAAAGGAAATCAATCCTGAACATTCACTGGAAGAACTGAAGCTCCTATACTTTGGCCACCTGATGTGAAGAGCCAACTCACTGGAAAAAAAAAACCCTGATGCTGGGAAAGATTGAGGGCAGGAAGAGAAGAGGATGACAGAGGATGAGATGGTTGGATGGCATCACTGACTCAATGGACATGAGTTTGAGCAAACACCAGGAGATAGTGAAGGACAGGGACGCCTGGCATGCTGCAATTCATGGGGTCGCAAAGAGTCAGAGATGACTTAGAAACAGTACAATGGATAAATCAGATTATGCTTCTCTCCTGCTCAAAACACTCCAGTGGCTTCCCACAGAAGTTAATATTTATCCTCCTAACCATGGCTCAGGCTTCCCAGGTGGCGCTAGTGGTAAAGAACCCCCCTGCCAGTGCAAGAGGCTCAGGAGACGCTGGTTCGATCGCTGGGTCCAGAAGATCCTCTGGAGGAGGACATGGCAGTCCATCCCAGTACCCCTACCTGAGGGGCCTGGAGGGCTGCCGTCCATAAGGTCACAAAGAGCCGGACACAACTGAAGCGACTTAGCGCACACTCACCATGACTCACAAAGTTCTTTTTCCTGTCTTTACTCATTCCCCCAACTCACCAACCTGCAACATCAGTGAAACTGGTGCCCACGATAATATCTGGCACTTAGGGGGAGTTTAATAAATTTCTGCTGAATTGGTATGTCCATCCATCATCCACCTATCCTATCCTATCCTCAGTACCTTCCTTTTCCTTACGCTCCACATCCAACTTCTCACCAAATTTTCATTTCTTTCAACATCTATTTCCTCATGCAGAGAGACTATGTGAAAAATTATATCAGCAGCGTATCTTTTGGGTAGATTGGATGTGAATTTCCCTATATTCCCAGGATAAGATTTTACTTTTAAGGAGTAAATATTTGAAGAGTATGGAAGATTTATTAAAAAGCAGAAGTGATTCCAGATAGTACTAACAGTCTCCAGCTTTGCCTGCTTAGGGGATGGGATCTCATCGTCATTTGCCTGAACTGCTTCACTAGCCCCCTAATTGGTCTGCCAGCTTCCAGTTTTGCCTTTCCCTCTGTACCCCCTCAACCTCCGTCCCACAACAGTGATATCTATCAGTAGAGCCAGAGTAATATTTTTAGGGGATAAAATCTTTTTAGGGGAAGTGATTGCGTCACTTCCCACAATTAACACCCTTCTTGACTCGCCATTGACTTCATGAAAGCCTTACACACGCTGGCTCCTCCTGACTTCTCCGTCTTTATCTTTGGCTGTTTCCTTACGCAAACCATAAACTTCAGTTGTACCAAACAACACAGTCTGCTTGTCACACCCTGTCTCTGACCTTGCATTTGCTGATATTGTTCTTCTCGGACTCTGCCTAACCCTGACTTGTCCTTAAAATTCGGGGCAGTACCTGTTCTTCAGTCTTTCCTCATCGGCTGAAGTTTCTCATTGATTAGCAGCGCCTTCTTGAGGGCAAGGACTCCTTGCACTTCCAGATAGCTTGTTGGCTGGTACATAGTAGTCCCTCAAGAAATGTTTGTTGAGAAAGGAAGGGAGAGAAGAAAAAAACATCGGAAAGCAGGAAGAGTGTTTTTTAAGTTTTGTATGTATTATATATATTGTATATAATAAACTCTTCCCTCACTCTTTCTTCTTCTGTATTTCTGTGACCTCAGTTCTTATGTATGTAAACAATTTATTTATTTGACCTGATTCTCTGCCTGTCCTTTGACATAGATGAAACATTAATATCAACTAATGAGAAATATTGAAAAGCTATTTCCACTTTGACATAAGCTATTACTGATAAAGATTATACTGAACCAGATTGAGACTGGAGTGCTTCTCTCATTTCAACCTTCAGAGAATCTGATAATCTAGTGAAAACTAGAAATAGCACCAAAAAGTGAGTTTTTAAACAGTGTGTGCCATCTTAAGGACTACAAAGAAATTAGAGGACACCTTCTACTTACTTGGGCTTCCCTGATATCTCAGTTGGTAAAGAATCCTCCTGCAATGCAGGAGGCCCTGGTTCAATTCTTGGATCAGGAAGATCCACTGGAGAAGGGAATGGCTACCCTCTCTAGCATTCTGGCCTGGAGACTTCCATGGACCATGTAGTCCATGGGGTTGCTTACTTGATGTGTTTCCTCTTTATAATGTACTGAGAAGTTTAATTGGTATCTATCCGCTATTCCCAGAGTGGGGAAAGCCTTAGAAGGGGTTAAATAAATTAGCCCTTGAGTTTGGGGTCTACTTTAGGATGCAGCAAGGAGAAATCTCTAAAGGAAAGAAGTGGAAGTCTAAGGCTAGTAAAAGAGGGGAGGTCCTGGTTGCATTTTTACCTCAGTGAATTCTTTCTGAATAAGACTATAGAGTTCTTTCACATCTATCACACCAAGCACAGTATTTTTAGTAACAGTAATACAGAGCAGCAGCTTGTCACTTGGAAGCTGACAAATCAGCATACTGTTCCTCTTATACACAACATGCCACACATCTTTATTCCCTCTCATCCTTACAGACGCTCTTAAGCTCTCCATGTTTCTTTAAGCGATGACAAGGAGTAACGGTTAATAAGCTCTTAGGGTTATTCAGTATCCCTCTTCAGTGCCCCTTTTCTGAAGCTGAAAACACTCACGCATGTGCACACATGCACACTAAACTGTCAGAGGTGAAGCACTTCCAAATGCCACTTGAATGTCATTAAAAGAATCCTGGGCTTTGATAGGACTCATTACACAAGATGCTAGGCCTAACTGTTTACTCAAACTTTGGTCTAAGAAAAGGAAGTGTCTTGGTTTAAAAAAAAAAAATAGTGGCTTGTGGAAATGGAGATTAATAGTTTATTGTATTTCTAATAAAAGTATGTGCCAGATATGTCATTCTAAAACAGAAATGTAACACAATTTCTTATTAATATGACAGGTTATATATAAGAAAATATCTCTCTTTGTGGGGGGGGGGGGACGGGGGGACTTTAGATAAGAAATCAAACCATTTGACTTACTGCTCTGAGTTTCCCGTCTAGAGTTATTTGTTTTGCCTAGCTAGTCACTATCATTTTCCACCAAAGTTCAGGAAACTATTAAAGCAATTTTATGCTTAATGTCATTGATAAATTTCATGTAAATTCCAAGACATGCTGTGGTGAATATTGTTAATTTACAATGTGGTTTTGAAAGTCTTCCAAACAGGTTCAAGTTATTCAACTTAGTTTTTACCTTCTAATTTCAGAGAATGTTCACAACTCCATCCTAGGGTTAAGTCTAAAAACAGTGAAAGGGTTAGGTGATCAGTCATGTCCTACTCTTTGCAACCCCATGAACTGTAGCCTGTCAGGCTCCTCTGTTCGTGAAATTTTCCAGACAGGGATACTGGAGTGGGTAACCATTTCCTTCAGAGGATCTTCCTGACTCAGGGAGTGAACCCAGGTCTCCTGCATTGCAGGAGGATTCTTTAACATCTATGCCACCAGGGACACCCCAGGGTTGAGTCTAACCCCAAGTAAATTCCTCAAGGATTTATTAAAACATCCAGCCTCTATTTGAATTTGTGGATCTCACTCACTTGCATTCTTTATCATTCCGGCAATAGGATCTATTTGAGTTGTGTAGTAATAAAGTTAAGAGGTTAATGGTTATTGAAATAGATAAACTTGTAGGAACTTCAGTTTATAAATCCAAGGTTTCATGGATAATAATTATACTGTGTGTTTTAACCAGACTGGACCATTTTGACAACTTTTATTGTCAATCTAGAAGCTTCTCCACTTCTACATTTTTTTATTTAGCACTTAAAAAAAAAATGTTAGTGGAGTATAGTTACTCTACAGTGTTATGTTATTTTCTGCTGTACAGCAAAAATGTGAATCAACTGTATATATACATATATCTTCTCTTCTTTGGATTTCTTTACCATTTAGGTCACTGCAGAGCACTGAGAAGAGTTCCCTGTGCTATACAATAGGTTCTCATTAGTTATCTCTTTATACATAGTAGTATATATATATCAATCCCAATCTCCCAATTCATCCCACTCCTCCTTTTCCCCTTTGGTATCCATGTGTTTGTTCTGTACGTCTGTGTCTCTATTTCTGCTTTGCAGATAGGTTCACCTGTACCAATCAGCTCAGCTTCCCTGATAGCTCAGTTGGTCAAGAATCCACCTGCAGTGCAGGAGATCCTGGTTTGATTCCTGGGTCGGGAAGATCCCCTGGAGAAGGGAAAGGCTACCCATTCCAGTATTCTGGCCTGGAGAATTCCATGGGCAATCCAGGGGGTCGCAAAGAGTCGGACATGACTGAACAACTTTCATTCACGTCACATACTGATCAGAATGGGAGAAAATATTTGCACACAAAGCAACTGACAAAGAACTAATCTCTAAAATGCTCAAGCAGCTCAATATCAAAAAACAAACAGTCCAAATAAAAAAATGGATGGAAGACCTAAATAGACATTTCTTCAAAGAAGACATACAGATGGTCAACAAACACATGAAGAGATGCTCATCATCATTAATTATTAATTATTAGAGAAATGCAAATCAAACTACAATGAGGTATCACCTCCCACTGATGAGAATGACCACCATGCAAAAATCTACAAACAGTTGATGCTGGAGAGGATATGGAGAAAAGGGAACCCGCCTACACTGTTGATGGCAATGTAGATTGATGCAGGCACTATGGAGAACAGTATGGAGGTTCCTTTAAAAACTAAAAACGGAGCTGCCATGTGACCCAGCAGTCCCATTCCTGAGTATATACCCAGGAATACATGCACCCCAGTGTTTACTGCAGCACTGCTTACAATATCCAGCACATGTCTTGTCAAGCAGTTATGTGTCACAAGGTATTGTGTAAGACCTCACCTCATACTGAAACATTTTAGATGAACTGATTAAGCTCTGATTTTCATTCTGTTGCTAATGATATGTTGACAAGAAGGGTGGGACATTTTAATAAAAAAATAACATTTAAAGATCTTGAATAACAAGCCCATGTCATATTATGTAACATATCTCATCTTATTGCACGATAACAGCTTGTGACTTACTTTTATCCATCATTCTGTTCAGTGAAAATTAGCAAAATTGCTTAATACTGTTTTATTTAAATGACTATACATGTTCAGAAATTAATCTTATATTCTGGTGCCTATGAAACCAAATAGCAAAGAGAAGTTTTACCTAGTATGCCCACATAATACATTAATCCTTCTCTCAAGTAATCAAATCAAGTCAAGAAATTGTTCCCCATTCATGTTTCCAAGCAAAATTAGAGAATTATTTTTAGTCTTTCCCTTCTGTCATGAATGTTCAATGTGTAATTCTACAGGAATCCTCTGCTTAAAAATAATTGATCCTGGGATTTCCCTGGAAGTCCAGTGGTTAAGACTCCGCCCTTCCAATGCACGGGGCGTGGGTTTGATCCCTAGTCAAGGAACTAAGATCCCACATACCAAAATTAAATATATAAAAATAATTTATCTTATCCTGAATGACTGGAGCAGTTATATTTAACATTAGTCTTACCTTATGAGGGTAAGAAAAATATATTCTTTATGGATGTTCAAAGTATCTTCTCATTTAAAAAGTTTATCATAAAAAAAAAAGTTTATCATAAAAGGTGCCTGAAATAAGAATTCACTGTCCTCTTCTTAAGCAATGAAAAGTCTATAATTCTAGTGCTGTGTAAAATATGTCTTCTCATAAATCTAAGTACAAAGCAGCTTATTGCTTTGTTTTTATTAATGTTTATTTTCATGCACCAGTGACATTGTTTTCCCTGTGATATGTTATACCTTTTTTAACTGTTTTCTAATTACCAACTTGGAGAGTTTGTATTCATCAGCCTTAGAGCTTGTATTAAGTCATTAGAAATATTGATGAGCCTGGCTGCCATAATTAAATGATAAATGCCCTTATGTCCACTTTCCTTGGGATGGACTGTGTTATCACCTAAATGCCCAACAAATCATATCCCAGCTTCTCTAACACTAGGGAAACAGAAATGTGCCCTGGCTACGTGCACAATAGAAAAACTCCAGTCTTGACTAGGTAGTATCTTTGACCCACTGTCCCCAAATCACAACTTTAAAAACACACATCACCATGTTCAATGTACCTTGGCCATTCCAGGCCAGAGAAGCCTATTCTTTCTCCCTGTGAGTTTTGTGATCTTTTCAGGATGCCTCTGTTTCTTGAAAGAAAATTACTGTAACTCCAGCCTAATACTGTGAATTATGTCTTGCCACTCTCATTTTCTGTCTCATGCTTTGGCAGCTCCTTTCCCTGAAGTGCAAGCATATGTCATTTTAAGTATGCTAAATATTTTTTAAATATTGATTCTCAAAAACATTAGGAAAGGATATTCGCTTTTCGAAAGGTCTTTTCACTTTATACAAGATTCATACAGCCTATTTAAGTCCAATAGTATATCTCACTTCATAACAACTTATTTTAGATATCACTTTTCAGGAATAAAACTCCCTGTAAACCCCTGTCATTTGGAGACTTCCTTAGATATTCCAGATAATTATAGAGTAAAATTAACTATAAATAGTTATGACATTTCTTTAAACCGGTTTATATTATGATCATAATAGGAGGAGCCAACCAACTTTTTACCAGAACGTTATGTTTTTTAATATGATACAATATTTTTTCAGTCCAGAATTGACATGGTTTAGTAATTCACCACTGCTGTCAAACAAGTTAGCTTAGGATATTCTCACTAATTGTACATCCCCAAGAGTGGGGAACTATGTGACTTTATTTTTTTTAAGTATTTTATGAACCTTTAACCTTCTTAGGAATTAAGCTACGGACTCTACCCTGTAATTCAGTTAGGTCTCAAGTGTTTTTGAAAATTTTATCCACTCTAAGTCCATTAAAATGCTCCTTAGAATCATAAAACAGTTGCTCATTCATTTGTTTGTTTTTGGTAAAATACCCAAAATTTGACTTTATTAGTTTAAAATTAGAAGAATGGGACTGGTAGGAGTAATGATTTATTGACTTTCTTACTAGAATAAAATTTCAACTTGGAACATATACACCAGCAACTATACAAAATCTCTGGAGTTAGAGATAAATATTTTTGGAATCAAGCAGAAATTTGGATTTAAAAAAATACACATTTTAGTAACATGGGCAATAAAGGATAAAGATAGAGGGGAGAAACGCTAATGGAAAGATACATCAAAGAAAATTGAAATAAGAGCAGGAGTCTTTTAGAAAGATACTAGGGGAAATGATTTATTAAGCTAAACAAATAAGAAGAAGTTTCTTAGTAAATAAGGACAGTTGGCATGTATGTAGGTGTGGTCTTGGGACTTTGCCACCCAGACCAGGGATTTGGACTGTGGGGAAGTATGATGACCATCTGCTCCAAGTGACTCCTACTGGCTGATGCACAGAGCTCAGTT